>JAFBJR010000044.1:0-38511 GCA_016785285.1 Brachirus orientalis
TTATTTACCATGCACGTCTGACTCCGCCTCCAAGAGATGGACATCGTGATTGGATGGTGTTGTGGTTCTGTATTTTTGGTGCCTGCTGCACATCATCAGTGGGTCGTCTCCAGTTTTGTCTCTCTCCGATGTCATGGTGTTTGTTCTTTTCCAGACACAGAAGTGCAGTTTCTACTTCCTGGTCAAAGGCCGGGGAGGACATTTTGTCCATGTGCTGTTAATGATGCTGTTTTGACCACATTAACCACGACAGCAGTGTTTTAATGTGAGAAAAATATTTCCATTTTCAACAGGTTTAATTTACATATGTTATTTAAAGCATTTACATATTTAAATCTGAAGTAAAAGGCTGGAGAAAAGTAAAATAAATCCATGAACATGTGAGGGTGGCTGCTCTCATGTGATGTCCACTGTTTTATATCATGTTCTCTGTAGCTCTTAATAAAGACAACTTTAAATAAAAGAAACATTTCTAAACAAATATTGAAGACTTGGTTAAACATTTAAACTTATAAGTGACGAACACATTTGACATAAATTATATAAAAAGCATTTATGTTCATAATATAAACATTTTAACTTACACTTGAGTATTTTGAGTATCATTTTTACCAACACTAATTCATTTATTATTTCGAGCATTTCCTTGTAAAAACCTTGTGTTTTAAGTTTTTTAAATTGAATGTTGTGATTCAAGACTGTTAGTTTCAGTCATATTTTGCATTGTGGGATATGTTTACATGTTCATCTTTGAACTGTGGCGTGTTTTAACATGTGTTTAACGAACAGAGACACGGACAAAGACAAAGTGATCACACGCAGCTGCCAATCAAACACAGACAGTTTCATTGTAGACAGTTTGACAGAAGGACGTTGTTGACACGTGTCCACAGGATGAATCCGGATGAATCCGTGTCCACAGGATGAATCCGTGTCCACAGAATGAATCCGGGTGAATCCGCGTCCACAGGATGAATCCGCGTCCACAGGATGAATCCGCGTCCACAGGATGAATCCGCGTCCACATCAAGCCTCTTCTTTTTCTTTATGTTTATTGTGAAGAAAAGTGACGTTCACTAACAGACATGTTCATCATCAGCTGCCCTCATACGAAGGTTAACGCTGCCATCTAGTGACCAAAGTGGTGCAGTCAATAATGCAGCCAATCAGATGTCGTCTTGCTCTGATCGCTCTCTGGAGGAAACCCATCTGTTGACCATCACTTCCTGTTCAAAGAAAAAAAAAATCAACCTGTGTGTGTGTATCGTTGTATGTGTCCCTTTGTGAGGACCAATAATAAATAAACCAAAGGGAGTGAGGACAATTTGTCTGGTCCTCACATTATGTCTCCACATAAAAGGATTTTTTGAAAGTTAAGACCTGGGTTTAGGTTAAGGTTAGGCATTAGTTGTGATAGTTAGGGTTAGGGTTAAGTGATGGATTATGTCTATGAGTGTCCTCACTACGACTGCTGAACAAACGTGTGTGTTACCTGAACTTTGAGTTTGCTCAGACAGTCAGGTGACTCTAGCTCAGCCTCTGATAGGTCGTTTGGATAGATGATGTAACACAACATCAGCTCCTGTGAAGCACACACAGACAGACACACACAGACAGACAGACAGACACGTTCAGTGTCCAGTAAAGTCCACAGTCACATGTGTCCTCTTCAGTCCAGATACCTTGGAGACATTTGCTGTGATCCTGTTGAGAGCCGCCAGAGAACGCCACGAAAACGGACGCAGCGCTGTGTCCCTGAACGCATCATCAACACGCTCAACAACCACAGAGTAACTACAACAAGAGGGCGGAGTCAGAGTCATGGAAGACAGACGTGTGTGTGTTTGTGTTCTTGTACTTGCTGCAGAGTGAGGACATTTTGTCAAAGGGAGGACATTTTGACAAAGTGAGGACATTTTGACAAAGTGAGGACATTTTGACAGAGTGAGGACATTTTGTCAAAGGGAGGACATTTTGACAGAGTGAGGACATTTTGTCAAAGGGAGGACATTTGGTCAAACTGAGGACATTTTGCCAGAGTGAGGACATTTTGTCAAAGTGAGGACATTTTGTCAAAGTGAGGACATTTTGACAGAGTGAGGACATTTTGTCAAAGTGAGGACATTTTGTCAAAGGGAGGACATTTTGACAGAGTGAGGACATTTTGTCAAAGGGAGGACATTTTGTCAAAGGGAGGACATTTGGTCAAAGTGAGGACATTTGGTCAAAGTGAGGACATTTTGCCAGAGTGAGGACATTTTGACAGAGTGAGGACATTTTGACAGAGTGAGGACATTTTGTCAAAGGGAGGACATTTTGACAGAGTGAGGACATTTTGTCAAAGTGAGGACATTTTGACAGAGTGAGGACATTTTGTCAAAGTGAGGACATTTTGTCAAAGGGAGGACATTTTGACAGAGTGAGGACATTTTGTCAAAGGGAGGACATTTTGACAGAGTGAGGACATTTTGTCAAAGTGAGGACATTTTGCCAGAGTGAGGACATTTTGTCAAAGGGAGGACATTTTGTCAAAGTGAGGACATTTCATGTATTATGTCTATGAGGGTCCTCACTATGATAGAAGCACAAACATGAGTGTGTGTGTGTGTGTGTTTTACCTGGCGTGGTAGAAAGGCGGGCCCTTCCTGTACAACACTGAAAACAAAGTTTCAGCCAAAGTGAAACATTTACAACCATCAAACAACTAAACATTTGTGTGTGTGTGTGTCTTACTGAAGTCGACGCCATACTTGGCCCCACCCCCTCCTTTAGGGACCCACCCCCTACTGCGAAAGTGATGATAGGCTGCATACGAGCTGATAAAGTGGGGACACCATGACCGGAACGTCCTCCACAGCTGGATGATTGACAGGGGCTCCTGACCAATCACACGAGAGGATGAGGGTGACATGTTTCATCAGCAGACAGACAGACGGACAGACAGGCAGGCAGGCAGGCAGGCAGAGAGACAGTTAGTTACCTGGTGCAGGTGGACTGACAGACATCCCAGACTGTAGACCAGGAAAAAGGCCTGAGTTGAGAGACAACAGGTGAGTCACCAGGTAAAAATATTTATTCATTATATTATTTAAAGACTTTATTTATTACGATTAAAGAGACAGTTCAGTTTTTGTATCAGAGTCTGATTCTGTGTTTGTGCACACACATAAAAACAGAACTGTCCCTTTAAGCAGCGGGAGCGATCCAGTCTCTCTGACCTCCTCCAGACTGAGCTGCAGATATTCTGACACCAAGACCGGATTACGGCGCAGCTCCCTGACCTGCAGACCTGAACCGGATCTGAACTCAGAGTCAGTGGGAACAGATTTCACCGCCCCATCACAGTCCACCAGGACAAAACCAGGACCTGGAACCACAGGCTCTGGGTCAGGATCAGGGTCAGAGTCTGAGTCCTGGTCTGAGCTGTGACTGAGGTTCAGATCTTGTGGTTCCAACCTGAGATTAGAAAATACAGACCAGGTAAATATAAAAAAAACAGATATGAAAACAGTCAAAGTCTCTGAAGCAGAGAAAAGTCTTTTTACACCATTTTAAATGTTCCGACGTTAAATATTAAAGACTACGTTAAAGCCAGAGAGGGGACAGAGAGGACAGAGAGGACAGAGAGTGGACAGAGAGGACAGAGAGTGGACAGAGAGTGGACAGAGAGAGGACAGAGAGGACAGAGAGTGGACAGAGAGTGGACAGAGAGGGGACAGAGAGGGGACAGAGAGGACACAGAGAGGACAGAGAGTGGACAGAGAGGACAGAGAGGGGACAGAGAGTGGACAGAGAGGGGACAGAGAGGACACAGAGAGGACAGAGAGTGGACAGAGAGGACAGAGAGTGGACAGAGAGGACAGAGAGTGGACAGAGAGGACAGAGAGTGGACAGAGAGGACAGAGAGTGGACAGAGAGGACAGAGAGTGGACAGAGAGGACAGAGAGTGGACAGAGAGGACAGAGAGTGGACAGAGAGGACAGAGAGTGGACAGAGAGGACAGAGAGTGGACAGAGAGGACAGAGAGTGGACAGAGAGGACAGAGAGTGGACAGAGAGGACAGAGAGTGGACAGAGAGGACAGAGAGTGGACAGAGAGGACAGAGAGTGGACAGAGAGGACAGAGAGTGGACAGAGAGGACAGAGAGTGGACAGAGAGGACAGAGAGTGGACAGAGAGGACAGAGAGTGGACAGAGAGGACAGAGAGTGGACAGAGAGGACAGAGAGTGGACAGAGAGGACAGAGAGTGGACAGAGAGGACAGAGAGTGGACAGAGAGGACAGAGAGTGGACAGAGAGGACAGAGAGTGGACAGAGAGGGGACAGAGAGGGGACAGAGAGGGGAAAGAGAGGACAGAGAGGAGACAGAGAGGACAGAGAGAACAGAGAGGGGACAGAGAGGGGAAAGAGAGGACAGAGAGGGGACAGAGAGGGGACAGAGAGGGGACAGAGAGTGGACAGAGAGGGGACAGAGCTGACAACATGACATGTCTAAATAATGTCTAAATTAAATAAAATGTAATTTAATTTAAATACTAATAAGCAGCAGCTTCTCTTGGCCTTTGACTCGACCTCTGACCTTGGCCTCTTCGTGTTTGGACAGACTCCGCCCTCTGGTCGTGGTCCCTCCCTCTCCGCCTCCCTCCTCACATCCTCCAGCTCCACAGGCTGAGAGAGTCTGGTCAGGATTTGACTGACAGCCTCATCATCCAATCCCTGAGCAGAGAGAGCTGACTCCGCCCACTTCAGCCTCTCCTCATACCTGAGGAAGGGGACAGGATGTGATGTCATCACACGAACAGACAGACAGGATGTGATGTCATCATATGCACACACAGACAGGATGTGATGTCATAAGAACACAGGCAGGATGTGATGTCATGATATGCACAGACAGACAGGATGTGATGTCATAAGAACAGACAGACAGGATGTGATGTCATCATATGCACAGACAGGATGTGATGTCATCATATACACAGAGACAGGATGTGATGTCATCATATACACAGAGACAGGATGTGATGTCATCATATGCACAGACAGGATGTGATGTCACTGACCTGGACTGTGAGACGACAGGTAAACAAAAACCTTTGTGTTCTGTAAAAGAAACAGGAAACAGGTGACGTCAGTTGATTGGACCAAACCTATGATGTCACTGTGTGGGTGTGAACTCACGCTCCCATTGGTCAGAGATGGCGTGGTCTGGTCTTGCTCTGGACAGGATACCTTTCCCAAAATAACCCTGAAGAACAAAGAGACCAGTTCACACTCGGGTTTACTCAGACCTGGTGTAAAGTGATGTGGATGAACTCAGACCCGGTTTAAAGTGATGTGGGTTAACTCAAACCTGGTCTAAGGTGATGTGGGTTAACTCAAACCTGGTCTAAGGTGATGTGGATGAACTCAGACCTGGTTTCAGGAGATGTGGATGAACTCAGACCTGGTTTCAGGTGATGTGGATGAACTCTGGATGGACTCAGACCTGGTTTAAGGTGATGTGGGTTAACTCAAACCTGGTCTAAGGTGATGTGGGTTAACTCAAACCTGGTCTAAGGTGATGTGGATGAACTCAGACCTGGTTTAAGGTGATGTGGATGAACTCTGGATGGACTCAGACCTGGTTTAAGGTGATGTGGGTTAACTCAAACCTGGTCTAAGGTGATGTGGATGAACTCAGACCTGGTTTAAGTTGATGTGGATGAACTCAGACCTGGTTTAAGGTGATGTGGGTTAACTCAGACCTGGTTTCAGGTGATGTGGATGAACTCAGACCTGGTTGTAGATCCTCTGGATGTGGTCTGGGTGACGGACTAACACGTGCTGGTTGATGAGCTCCGCCCTGTAGTCGCTCCTCTCCTCGGGGCTTCGACTCACCGGCAGCGGAGCCTCGTACTCCTCGTGAACACGGATCCTCCTTCGCGGAGCCCGAAACTCCGCCATCATGTCTGTGAGGATCAGCCGGGACCGCGATCTTCCGAGATCCTGTGCATGATCCGGAACGTTTCTGTGGCTAATAGGCTAACTGTTAGCCCCCTGATTGATAACCCTATGAAGCAGTTAGCTTGTGTTCCAAGTAGCTTTAGTTTGTGCACGTTAGCACGTTAGCTTGTTTCTAAGCGTAAACTGTCGTTAACTACAGTGAACAAAGTGTAGTTACATGGAACACAAACTTTGCCTTTCTTCTTCTTCTTTGATGTTTTTATGGCGGTTGGTGAACAACGATTTGGTGCATTATCGCCACCATCTGGTGAGGAGTGTGGATGAAAATCAATGTTAAAAGAAACGAAGTGTCGTAAAGACACGGTTGTCTTTTAGGGATATGGTTTCAGATCAGATCAAATCCTAATGTTATAGTTTCGGTTTTACCCCATCATTAATTCTTTTATTTGTAAATAAAAGCCCCTTAAATCCATTTTTCCTCCCCTCTTCTAAATTGCTCCTTCATCTGCAAATAAAGAAAATCCAATTTCATTCTCTATTGAATATATCATATCATATCATATCATATGCCTTCTCTATATCAAAAAACAGCCACTACACCCTCTTTGTTTACTTGTGTTTTCCTAATTCCATGTTCTAATCATACGACTCCATAGTACATCCTTTTCCTTTTCTAAAACCACTCTGGTATTTACTTATATATTCTATATAAGTTCTATGTAATAGTTGGTCTTTCATTTATCATTTTCCCCCATTATTTTGCAGATGTTAGCTTTTAGGGTGATTGGCCTGTACTTTGATATTACAACAGCTTCCTTCCAGCTATGTGGTAATTTCCCATTCTACCAAACTTTATTATATAATTTGATGTAATACTTTGATGGCTCATTAATATGAGTAATCATTAAGTAACAAATCTGATCTTTCCCTGGTGCTGATATCTTGGTTATCTGTCTGTAAGAGATCTGTTTAACTCTGTCATTGTAAATGCTTTATTTAATAAATGACTTATATTTTCTTCCTGCTGTAAAACCTCTTTATTTTCTGCCACTGTATTTTTGCCTCCCTCTTTTGCCTTCTTCAGAAATATTGTCTGAGCTGTGCACATTAACACACTTCTGCTCTTCATTCATTGCTGTTGTTCACCTTCACTTAAAACTGGATAAATCCATATTCTTCTTTAATCCCATACATTCTTTTATCATTTTCCATATTTGATTGATACTTCTTTCCCTTCCCACTGAATTACAAAATGATCTCCAATGTTTTTTTATGGGTTTTCTCACATTTGCTTTGATCATTTTATGATTTCTTTATGACACCATAGGTGTGAATGTGAGAGTAGATGTTTGTTTGTCTCTTTGTGTCTGACCTTTGACAGACTGGTGACCTGTCCACAGTGTGACCCCGCCCTGTCAGCTGGGATTGGCACCAGCATCCCCACGACCCTCATGTGGGAGAAGTGGATAAATCTAATATAGTTTGTAACAACAAATATAACAACTTTACAGTTTGTTTGATGTTTGAACCAAAGCAGCTGAAAAATGAAACCACGTGTGTGAATGTGTTAATGTAAATGTGTGAAAACAGTGAGTTTTCACACATTTACATTTATTTAGTTATTAATTTACCAGTCTGGACAATAACACTCATTCACATTTATTCACACTGTCACTTAGTGTGAGTGAATTAGGTCTTTAAGGTCTTTAAGATATGATGGGGCCTGATCGTTAAGTGCTTTGTACGTGAGGAGGAGGATTTTAAAGTGAATTCCAAACTGTACAGGGAGCCAGTGTAGAGAAGCTAACACTGGACTGATGTGGTCTCTCTTACTAGTTCCTGTCAGAACTCGTGCTGCAGCATTTTGAATTAAGGGTTAGGGTTATTGTTAGGATTACCTTCTGTTGAAGACGGCCTTCTCTACCCACTGATCCACAGCCACCTGACAACAACACTGAGTTCACTGACACAGGAAACACCCGTTTATATATAACAGAGAAAAACACACATGTTATTGTTTGTCCTCCTGTCTCTTTGTCTGTCCTACTGTCTTGTCTTCTTCCAGGACAGGCTGCACATTCACAGGTGCTGCCCTCTACAGCTCAACGGTCATCATTCCCCTCCTCAGTCTTCACCACAGTTCAAGGTTCCTCAGTTCTTGTCTCTGTTGTCCTCCTGTCTGTCCTCCTGACTGGCCACCTGTCTGTCCACCTGTCTGTCCACCACATAGTACTGCTGTCTCTGAATGTGCTGGTACAGTGTGGTGAACTTGGACACCCTCCTCATCTTCGGTAGAATGAAGCTGTGAGTGAAGGCGTCTCTGCTCAGAGAGCTCCGCCCCTCCACTGCCAGGACGCTGTTAATAAAGTTCAGACAGAAACTGAAGCAGTTATGGTCGTCCTCATCAAACCTGGACAGAGAGAGACAGACAGGTGTGAGAGAATGTACCTGTCCCAGGTGAGAGCGAGAGTTTACCTGTCCTGTTCCAGGTGAGAGTGAGTTTACCTGTCCCAGGTGAGAGTGAGTTTACCTGTCCCAGGTGAGAGAGAGTTTACCTGTCCCAGGTGAGAGTGAGTTTACCTGTCCTGTCCCAGGTGAGAGAGAGAGTTTACCTGTCCCAGGTGAGAGAGAGAGTTTACCTGTCCCAGGTGAGAGAGAGAGTTTACCTGTCCCAGGTGAGAGAGAGTTTACCTGTCCCAGGTGAGAGCGAGAGTTTACCTGTCCTGTTCCAGGTGAGAGAGAGTTTACCTGTCCCAGGTGAGAGAGAGTTTACCTGTCCCAGGTGAGAGAGTTTACCTGTCCCAGGTGAGAGAGAGAGTTTACCTGTCCTGTCCCAGGTGAGAGAGAGTGAGTTTACCTGTCCCAGGTGAGAGAGTTTACCTGTGCCAGACAGGGTCCCACATAGGTCCTTCAGAGAAGCGATCCAGGTACTGGTCCCACTGATCCATCAGGTGGAACATGTCGGGTCGGACCAGAGGAATGCTGACGCAGCGCTCCCATCCAGTCTGATCTTTACAGACGCCATTTTGAGTGTAGTTATACACAACACCTACACAGAGAGAGAGAGAGAGAGAAAGAGAGAGAGAGAGAGAGACTATGTCTGACATGGACAGGGAAAGACTGTGGTATCTGACCACAACCTTTGACCTCTGAGTTCTACCTTTAGTGCTGGATATGCCAGTGTGAAGATCTGATGTTCCATCAAAGTCTCTGAGGACAAAAGCAGCAATTACACACTGTTCATACCAGGTCTGAACTAGACTAGTTCAGTTAGTTTAAACTGGTTTAGACTGATGCAACACAGTTCTGACCTGGTTTGGACTGAATTAAACTAATCCAGACTAGGTTAAAGTGTTTACACTGACCCAGATTGGTTTAAAGTGACGACTTTAAAGAGGTTGTGGTTTGATGACATATGATGTTTGTCAGAGGTGAACAGTTTATGAGCAAACTGCTGTTCCTAATAAAGTGAGCACTTACCTGTGCAGGTTGTCATGTGCAGGTGCGATCAGCAGGCAGCAGGAGCTCTTGTGTCCATTAGTGAAGGGGGAGGGGAGGCTGACCGGCGCCTCCTGCAGTCTGCTGCCCCTCAGCTCCTCTCCACAGCTTGGACACTGTTCTGGCACAGAGAAGCAAAAGATGTTCTTCTGACAGTGAGTCAGTTGGACAACACTGTGCTCCATCTCCTCCATCTCCTCATCTTCCTCTTCTTCCTCTCGTTCGTCTTGTTCCTCCTCTCACTTGTTCTCTTCTTCTCTGTTACACTGTTACTATAGTTGCCAGGTTACAACCTATTAGATGACATCACATGTCACATCCAGCCTATCACAGTGTGGCCACTTTCAGACAGGCGGTCATGTGACGAGACTCACCTGGAGCTGCTTCAGTCTGAACTGGTGACCTTTGGACCGTGTTGGGAGTGTCGTCATGGAAACGGGTGTGTGTGCGTGTGTGTGTGTGTTTGACGTTACCTTCAAACTAAACCAAAGGTGTTTTTTAAAAAGCCATTAGTCTCATCAATGTTCTTAATTCAACAAAGTGGTTTCAGTCTTTCAATTCAAATGTTATACATTTTACTTTTTACTCTTATTTTAAAATGTACTGTTTACTGTACTTGGTGGGACAAAGAAAATAAAGATCTATTCTATTCTGTTCTATTCTAACTAAAAGACACCCAGTGGTGTGTGTGTGTGTGTGTGTGTGTGTGTGTGTGTGTGTGTGTGTACTGTTTTACCACTAACTTCCGTAACGTAAATGTTCCTGAATGGTGAGTTCATACATGTGTGTCATCAACCACTGATGACACCGTCATGACGTCACTTACACGTGTGATGATTGGTTAACCTCAGTAAACGATATCATGCCTTGTATCGTCGACTTATAAACAAAATTCTATATTATGAGATACTGTTCTTACGTATGACGCTACGATGACGTCATCGACGTGTCTTTGGTCATCGTTGTGCTCGTGGAACCGTCACAGAGCTCATAGGAACCTTCGTGCTGTGGCTGAGGCTCACAGTCGGAAGTGTTTGAACGTGACACCGCAGTGACAGTTGTGAAGAAGGTGCTAGCTGAAGCTCCGCGAGGAAGATGAGCACGAAGCAGGTGACCTGCAGGTTAGTGTGTGTGTGAGAGTGCGTGCGTGCGTGCGTTTGTGTGTGTGTTACCTGTCTGTCTGTTTGTCCGTGTTTGAGTCTCGCGTTGTTTCTGTCTCAGACCTCTGAGAACGCGTTAGCGTCGTGCTAATGTTTTTAGCTGTTAGCGCGTGAATCTGTTCCACAGGTCAGAGAGCGGGTTCAGTTTGCGCGCGCGCGCGCGTGTGTGTTCTCTTGTATTTGTTACCTTTTTAGGACCTCTTCTGTCCTTCTGTCCTTGGGACCAGTAAAGTCCTCATGGAGACCAAAACCTGGTCCTAATGAAACAGAACCTAATTTCTGAGGAACTGGTTAAGTTCAGGACTAAGACTTGAATTGTGGTTATAGTTAAAGTTAGAGTTAGTCATTAACTGGTTATTGTTAAAGTTAGTGATAAGACTTTAGTCTGTTTAAATAATTGGAAATCAATAAAGTGTAATCATAACATCTCCAACACTGTAAACACTGTTTACAACTGAACAACTGAGACGTCTTTGTCCTAACAATGTGTCTCAGTCCACAAGGGGCTACAGGTGGTCTACATGTGGTCTATGAGGAAGTACAGGTGGTCTACGAGGAAGTACAGGTGGTCTACGAGGAAGTACAGGTGGTCTGTGAGGAAGTGCATGTGGTCTGTGAGGAAGTACAGGTGGTCTACGAGGAAGTACAGGTGGTCTACGAGGAAGTACAGGTGGTCTGTGAGGAAGTGCATGTGGTCTGTGAGGAAGTACAGGTGGTCTGTGAGGAAGTACAGGTGGTCTACATGTGGTCTATGAGGAAGTACAGGTGGTCTGTGAGGAAGTACATGTGGACTGTGAGGAAGTACATGTGGTCTGTGAGGAAGTACATGGGGTTGCCATGGTGTTGCCATGGTGATGGGTGACTGACAGGTGTGTGTGTTTCAGGTATTTCCTCCACGGTGTTTGCAGAGAAGGAAGTCGCTGTTTGTTTTCTCATGACCTGAACAACAGCAAACCTTCAACCATCTGTAAGTTCTACCAGAGAGGAACATGTGCTTATGGAGAACGCTGCAGGTAACACACGCATGCACACACTCGACATGTGTGTTCTGTGTTCTTTGTCAAAACAGTGACATCACTTCCTGTGTACAGGTACGACCATGTCAAACTTTCAAACAGAGGAGGTGGGGGAGGAGCTTCAGAGAATCCAGCAGGTGAAGGAGGGGGTGCTGGGGGTGGGGCTTCAGTCAGAGGTGGAGTGAAGAAGAACCTGGTCCTCAGAGACAGGGGTGAGACCCACTCACACACACACACACACACACACACACACTAATCTAAAGACAAATGTGGACTCCACTCTCCTTCAAAAAGACCACTTTATTAGGCACACATGACATCTAGTGTCTGGTCAGTGTGTATGTAATACAGAATATTCAAATGTGACCTGTGACCTGTCAGGTATGACTGCAGACAGGAAGTTTGGCACTCCAGCTGACAGTGTGTGGTCAGAGGCCGCCGCCGCCGCCGCTGCTCCTCAGTCTTACGTGGACGCCATCAGGACGGGCCTGGACAGCTCAGTGAAAGAACAAGGTTGGACAAACCACACTGTCCTCTGATTGGCTGATAGCTGCAATGATATAATACGGTGTACGTGTCTCTGTAGTTATTCCCCCAGTGGGCGGGGCTTCCCAGGACCTCCCCCAGCTGTGTCCTTACGCTGCTGCAGGACAGTGTTTCTATGGAGAAAACTGTACGTATCTCCATGGCGACCTATGTGAAGTGTGCAGGCGACAGGTGCTCCACCCCCACGACCCCGAGCAGAGGAGGATGCACGAGAAGGTGTGTGTTAGTGTGAAATCATTTCATTTCTGTGTGCAGTCACAGCTCTAACAGCACTATTTCCACAGGGGGCTAATAATTTGATCCTTAACTGTATGTATGTGTATGTTTTACATGAAAACCATCAATCCATCAATGACTAGAAATCAATAAAACAAAGAGAACCATAAACTGAGACATTCTGTCTCTGTCTCAGATGTGTCTCCTGCTCTTTGAAGCAGACATGGAGAAGGCCTTTGCAGCTCAGCTTAGTCAGGATAAGGTGAGTTTGCTGAGTCATGGTGAGTTCGATGAGACATGGTCCTGGTGAGTTCCATGAGTCATGGTGAGTTTGCTGAGTCATGGTCATGGTGAGTTTGATGAGTCATGGTTGTGGTGAGTTTGCTGAGTCATGGTGGGTTTGATGAGTCGTGCGTTTGCTGAGTCATGTTTGCAGTGAGTTTGATGAGTCATGGTGAGTTTGATGAGTCATGGTCGTGGTGAGTTTGATGAGTCATGGTCCTGGTGAGTTCCATGAGTCGTGGTTGTGGTGAGTTTGCTGAGTCATGGTGAGTTTGATGAGTCATGATTGCGGTGAGTTTGATGAGTCATGGTTGTGGTGAGTTTGCTGAGTCATGGTCATGGTGAGTTTGATGAGCCGTGGTGAGTTTGCTGAGTCATGGTCACGTGAGTTTGCTGAGTCATGGTGAGTTTGATGAGCTGTGGTGAGTTTGATGAGTCATGTTGTGGTGAGTTTGCTGAGTCGCGGTGAGTTTGCTGAGTCATGGTTGCGGTGAGTTTGCTGAGTCATGTCGTGGTGAGTTTGCTGAGTCATGGTTGTGGTGACTGCTGACTCAGCACACCTGTGTTGTCCCACAGGTTTGCTCCATCTGCATGGAGGTAGTGGTGCAGAAGATGAACCCGTCAGAGCGGAGGTTCGGGATCTTGTCATCCTGCTGCCACACCTTTTGCCTGTCCTGCATCAGAAGGTGGCGCTGCACCAGGAACTTCAGCAACGTCATTGTCAAGTAAGAGTCCAGGATCAGGGTCTAAAAGACTAGGACTAGTGTGTGAGACGTAGACCAGATTCTGAGAGATCTACTAGTTTAAGTTATAGTTTATAGTATAAGTTTAAAGTTTATAATAACAAAACTGACAGGAAACATGTGCGTCAAACTGACCAGTGTAAATGGACATAAACGGGAGGGAGGACAACGTTTGACTCCAGAATAACCACAAACTCTTTAAGATGATACCACTGTGTAAAATAAATTCAATTATTACTGCTCATGACAAGCTTTAGTTTGCACACAACGTGTACTTTTACCTAAATAAACAAATACGCCCTATTCAAATCAAATGTATTATTATTGTTATTATTATTGATCAGTTTGATACAACTGAAGCTGTGAAAGAATGTATTATCACAATGTCTCTGCGGGGGACGAGACAAATGGAAGCTTCAGAGGGAGACAATTTTCAGAGACCTGTTAGATCTGCTGGCCAGAGATGATGGTCGCTAAGGTCTCTGGTGTCTCAGGTCTCTCTCAGGTCCCTGCTGTCCCTGGCCTCTCTAATGTCTTCGGTGTCTCAGGTCTCTCTCTAAGGTCTCTGCTGTCCCTGGTCTCTCTCAGGTCTCTGCTGTCTCAGGTCTCTCTAAGGTCTCTGCTATCTCAGGTCTCTCTAATGTCTCTGGTGTCTCTGGTCTCTATAAGGTCTCTGCTGTCTCTGGTCTCTCTCTAAGGTCTCTGCTGTCTCAGGTCTCTCTCAGGTCTCTGCTGTCTCAGGTCTCTCTAAGGTCTCTGCTATCTCAGGTCTCTCTAATGTCTCTGGTGTCTCTGGTCTCTCTAAGGTCTCTGCTGTCTCTGGTCTCTCTCTAAGGTCTCTGGTGTCTCTGGTCTCTCTCTAAGGTCTCTGCTGTCTCAGGTCTCTCTAAGGTCTCTGGTGTCTCTGGTTTCAGGTCATGTCCTGAATGTCGTGTCATCTCGGAGTTCGTCATTCCGTCTATGTACTGGGTCGAGGACCAGGACGAAAAGGATCACCTCATTGAACTCTTCAAATCCGGAGTCAGGTGAGCTCCCCTTGTCTCAGTGGCCACACCCACTTTGGGTTTTTCAGCCAATGAAAACGTAGACATGATAGACGTGGGAACATTGAAGGTGGCGTGTCACTTCCTGTGTGTCCGCAGTAAGAAGGCATGTAAGTACTTCGACCAGGGTCGCGGGTCGTGTCCTTTCGGGGGAAAGTGTTTGTATCTTCATGCTTTTCCGGACGGAACCCGAGCAGAACCGGAGCGGCCGCGGAAACAGCTGAGCGCCGAGGGCAGCGTGCGGGTCAGAGTCCGAGTCGTGGTGTTCTTTTGAGGCGGTGGGTGGAGCTTTGTGTTGACGTGTTTGTGTTTCTTTCAGTTCATGAACAACGTTCGTCTGTGGGACTTCATCGAGGAGCGCGAGCAGCGCTCGGCCCCGCCCCTTCCCTCCCTGGACGATGACATCACAGAGCTGAGGGAGCTCTTCATGCAGATGTCGGGTCCGAGCCACGAAGACCCGGAGCACCCGTCCGCTCCGGACCAGTAGAGACCACATCCATGGTTTCCATGGTAACCTGAGGGGGACATGTTTTGTGGAATCATGTGACCTTGTCCATCATCATGAGTGATATTGATGTTTTATTTATAGTGTAAATAATCACATGACATCAGTGTGACATCATTCATGTGACTTAAGGTCGACAATAAAAGAAGCTGTAGATTCATAAACCTGGTTTTATTGATCAACAATGACGTCATCGTTATTTACGTTTGTTTACAAGTATGATGTCACATGACATCATCAAAACATGACATCATCAAAGACGCTCAGGCGCGTCGACACACGCTGCCCACAGGAGGCGACGTCCCACTGACGTGAGAAAACAATCAGTTAAGGGTGAGTTAAGGTTAGTGCTAGTTAGGGTTATTTAGTGATATTAGTTGAGTTCTTTTTAGTTAAGTCGTTAAGGTAGGTTAGGGTTTAGGTTGGTTTGTTTTAGTTAAGTAGTTAAGATAGGTTGGAGTGAGATAATGTGTTAAGGGTTAGTTTGTTAGTTAAGAATAGTTAGATGCAGTTAAAGTTAGGTAGAGTTGGTTATCATTAATGTAGTTAGAGTTTGTTTTACAGATTAGTACTGTAGTTAAGGTAAGTTAGAGTTGGTTGACGTTTTTAACTTATATTGGTTACAGTTGGCTAAGATTAGTTTGTGTTAGGTAGTTAAGAGATGGTTTGGGTAAGGTAAGTGAAGGTTGGTTATTATAGGTTCAACCCTACTATAAGATCATTAGTTATGGTTAGAGTAAGTTAAGATTTGTTTGTGTTGGTTAAGTTTATTTAAGGATGGTCTGTTTGTGTTAAAGGGTTAAGCTAAGTTAAGTTTGTTTATTTTAAGTTAACAAGTTAAGGTTAGCCTGTGTTAGAGTTGGTTAAGGTTAGGATTAGAATTAAGTTAAGGGTGAACATTAGAGTTAGTCTAGGTTAGTTTGTGTAGGGTTAGGGTTAGTTGTCAGAAACAACTCCTCCAGACTGTGAGCTGATGTCTCCATCTAGTGGTCAAACTGTGAACACCTGTTATCTCACTTACTGTATGAGACGAGCGACAGCTTGTCTACCTGCTGGACGTCACGGTGTCTCTGGTGTGTGTCCAGAGGACAGACAGTGAGTGGACACTCTGACCCTCTGCTCTCTGTCTCCTCCAATCACTTTAATCCAGTCGGAGGATCTTAACTCCTCACAGCTGAGAGTCAGAGAACAGGTGCTACACACACACACACACAGAGAGAGAGGGAGACAGGCACACAGAGAGAGAGACACGCACACAGACACACACACACAGGCTGTCGGTCAGCCAGGACACGACAAGACAGACACTGGACTGGACCTGCGTCCACAAACGACAAAGACAAGAGGACGAGAGGAATGGGAGGAGTGTATGGAAAGAAGGTGAGTCTGGACCGATCACCTGGAAACATACGGAACGTTTAAAGGGACAATTCTGGTTTTTGTATGAGCTACTGACACATAGCTGGAACTGATTGTGCTGTGAGCGCCCCCTGCTGCTGAGAACCAGCCTGAGACCAGCCAGAACATGTTCACACGTCTTTATGTCACTGTTAGACAGACTTTTCCAACAGGAAAGTGAAGTTTGTAAATCACTCACTCTCCCACACCAAAGTCCATAGAGAAAATCAGTGATTTTAGCTCACAGGGACACAGGAGCTGCTGGTCTACTGCTGCCTCGTGTGGTCACTTTGTGTCACTGACGTAAATCTGAACAAAAGATTTCAAACAGTGAAGTGACAAAATAAGACATTAGAACTTAGTGATGGAGGCAGCAGTGGATCAACAACTCCTGTGTGCTGTGATGTAAAATCACTGATTTTCTCTATGGACTTTGGTGTGGGAGAGTGAGTGGTTTACATAAACATGTGTCCGAGGACAGGTGTGTTGTTGGACATGTCTGTCTCTACAAGAGGACACTTTTCTCTGAACATGTCTTTCAGTGGACAGGTTTTGTTTTGGGACATGTGATGACATGTCCGTCCTCTTCACTGTTCTCAGAGCAGTGAGATGATTCCTCACAGACAAGTGTCTGAGTTATGGGGTGTGTCTGTTTCCATGGTGACCAACAGCTGACAGCTGGATCACTCATGTCTCTCTGATGGACACAGGCTATTTTTAATTCAGTGATCCTGCAACAGGTGGTGGGAGGGACAGAGGGACATGGGAGGGGGTGGAGTCTGTCAGCATGTGAGCACAATTTACTGTATGTTCTATACGTTCACTGTATGTTCACTGTATGTTCACTGTATGTTCACTGTATGTTCTCTGCATGTTCTTTGTATGTTCTCCATATGTTCTGTATATTCTACTGTATCTGTCTATCACAGACTTACATAAGAATATAAATGTTTCAAATAAAAGTACACACAGCTGTGTACTTAAACTTCAGTTATATCTTGAACACATTTTATTCTATTTTATTTTTTCTGTGTCCACTTGTCTCTGACCTCAGAACTGTCTCTTTGTAATGGAGCTCTTTGTCCAGCAGAGGTCAGATTTTCCTCTTAGTGTGTAACTGTCCCTTTAACCTTCTCACAGAATGAATGGAACAAAGCTTCATTCACCACACTACCCCCCCCCCACACCCCAAGAACACAGTGAAGGCCTTGTCACCATGTTGAAGCCTGATGAAGCGTCTCCTAGCAACCAACACAGAATCTATTCAGTCACAGAGAATGAATCCAACTGACCTGAAGGAGACATGAAAAACAGATTTTAGCTCACAGGGACACAGGAGCTGCTGGTCCACTGCTGCCTCGTGTGGTCACTTTGTGTCACTGAGGTAAATCTGAAGGAAGAACTCTGAATGCCAAATTGACAAAATAAGACATTTGAACTTAGTGATGGAGGCAGCAGTAGACCAGCAGCTCCTGTGTCCCTGTGAGCTAAAATCACTGATTTTCTCTATGGACTTTGGTGTGGGAGAGTGAGTGGTTTACAAACTTCACTTTCCTGTTGGAAAAGTCAGTCTAACAGTGAGATAAAGACGTGAACATGTTCTGAAGATATTGTAGACTTAAAGTGATGTAGCTTTTATTGGCTGAGTCTTTAGTTTTTGTTTTCTGTTGCAGTGACTTTGTTTCCTTCTCTTTGTTTAGAAGTCGTACAACATTGACCATGATCTTAAAGCAACGCAGCAGAAAACTGTGACAAATGGAAACAGCCGAGGTAAGTTTGTCCCTCTCAGGCCACCGTACAACTCAGAGGTGAGAGGTGAAGGTTCATCTGATCATAACATAAAAATCTTATGAATGAAGTCCATGAAGGTGAAGTCAAGGGTCAAGTAAAGGAGAGGTTAAAGGTTAAAGGTTAAAGGTTAGTGTAGGCATCATCACTTTAAAACATCAAAGAAAAAGAAGACAAGAACTGACGTAGAACTGTCAGAGAAACTTACTAACGTTCTCAC
Organism: Brachirus orientalis; assembly: GCA_016785285.1. NCBI lineage: Eukaryota > Metazoa > Chordata > Actinopteri > Pleuronectiformes > Soleidae > Brachirus > Brachirus orientalis. The sequence continues at coordinate 18,361 of JAFBJR010000044.1, forward strand.
GTGAAACGTTTATGTCTCATTTCCATCGTCCACTTCTTCTTCTTCTGTGGTTTAACAGCAGAAACTCAAGCATCAGCTCCACCTGCTGGTCATTGTTTACTGTTGTGGACCATTCATTCACCTTGACCTTCCTGTTCCTCTTTATCACGTCACCCTCTCCTTTTGTCCATCACAGCCACTAGAGGGCACCAAACAACTGAATCAGGGTTTGATGTTGAATTTTATGGTCTGAGGGTCTCAGGGGTCTGAGGGTCTCAGCAGGTCTGAGGGTCTCAGGGGTCTGAGGGTCTCAGGGGTCTGAGGGTCTCAACAGGTCTGAGGGTCTCAGGGGTCTGAGGGTCTCAACAGGTCTAAGGGTCTCAGCAGGTCTGAGGGTCTCAGCAGGTAAGAGGGTCTCATGGATCTGAGGGTCTTAGGGTCTGAGGGTCTCAGGGGTCTGAGGGTCTCAGCAGGTCTAAGGGTCTCAGCAGGTCTAAGGGTCTCAGCAGGTCTGAGGGTCTCAGCAGGTAAGAGGGTCTCATGGATCTTAGGGTCTTAGGGTCTGAGGGGTCTGGGTCTCATTCTGGTGGTAATTTAGTTATAATTTGAGGACAGAAATGTTAAATCTGTAGATCAAAATAATAAATTATAAATAATAATAAAATAAATTCAAATTGAAGTGAAGCATCGTGGGAAATGAGGAGAGAGGAGGGAAGGGGGGTGAGGAGGGGTGTGAGGGGGAGGAGGAGTGTGAGGGGGAGGAGTCATACTGAGAACATCACACACTAAAACACATGAGGGTCCTCAAAACCATTTAGAACTGGATCAGAACTGGATCAGAACTGAATGAGATGGATGTGAGGAGAACCAGTGGCTCCGTGTGGGAGGGGATGGTGAATTCTGGTAAGAACCAGGACTGACTCTGGTCCTGGATCCTTTTTAAATTATTAGACACTGTGTGTGTGTCAGATTAAGCACAGATTATGACCTTTGACCTTGTGACTTGAACTATGACACACTATTGTTGTCTCATGTTGACCTGAAACAGGAAGTGAGTCTAGATCATGTGACCTGACTGCCAACATGTCACGTACCATTTCTCTTTACTTTCTTCTCTGCGTCATAGATGTAGAACTGTTCAAATGTCATGAACCAGAACCAGAACCAGAACCAGACCTTCAGTCCACAGGATCAACACACACACACACACATTCAGACTCACAGTGATTGGTTCATTCTGATTCTAAAAACAATGACAATGATCATTAAAGAAAACTATTGACTGACTGATCATTGATCAGACGTTGATCGGTCATTGATCAGTCATTGATCAGACATTGATCAGACATTGATCAGTCATTGATCAGACATTGATCAGACGTTGATCAGTCATTGATCAGTCATTGATCAGACATTGATCAGACGTTGATCAGTCATTGATCAGACATTGATCAGACAATGATCATCAGTAAATCTTGCAGCAGCCTCAGCTGTGTGTCCACCTGTTGTTGTCTTTGTGTTGACCAATCATATGCAGCTCATTGATGTTTTGTGTCACATGATGTGGTGGTGGGCGGTGCCAGTGGCAGTGGGCGTCGGTCTCTGGTTTCTCTTTGTGTGAAGTTTGAAACTTGATCGCTAACGACTCGGATCAGGTGACGTTAATGTGTCCTGTCTCCTGAGACACGTCGGGACATTTTTAAACTTCTTTGTCCACGGACACGCCCACCTTCACGCTGATGTCATCAAATCACCACAGTGATGTGAACAGTCCTGGCAGCGCCCCCTGCTGGACACAGTGTTCTCCCCTCACCTCTGTTTGTCCTCATGTCTGCAGCCTCAGCGTATGGAGACCTACAGCGGCATTCGACCGAGGACGTCCACAGGAGGCCGTCCCCAGCGTCCGGCTATGTCCCCCAGCCGGACTATGTGGACAGAGACGAAGAGGACGAAGACCTCATCAAACCCAAGAAACTGGTGAATCCAGTCAGAACTTCCAGAAGTCACCGAGAGCTTCACAGAGAACTGCTGAGCAGCTGCAGGAGGTGAGAGGGACATGAGGGACACCTGAGGGACACCTGAGGGACACCTGAGGGCCATGAGGGACACCTGAGGGACACCTGAGGGCCATGAGGGACACCTGAGGGACACCTGAGGGACATGAGGGACACCTGAGGGCCATGAGGGACACCTGAGGGACACCTGAGGGACACCTAAGGGACATGAGGGACACCTGAGGGCCATGAGGGACACCTGAGGGACACCTAAGGGACATGAGGGACATGAGGGACACCTGAGGGCCACGAGGGACACCTGAGGGACATGAGGGACACCTGAGGGCCATGAGGGACACCTGAGGGACATGAGGGACACCTGAGGGACACCTGAGGGACACCTGAGGGACACCTGAGGGACATGAGGGACATGAGGGACACCTGAGGGACATGAGGGACACCTGAGGGACATGAGGGACACCTGAGAGACACCTGAGGGACATGAGGGACACCTGAGGGACACCTGAGGGACACCTAAGGGACATGAGGGACACCTGAGGGCCATGAGGGACACCTGAGGGACACCTAAGGGACATGAGGGACACCTGAGGGCCATGAGGGACACCTGAGGGACACCTAAGGGACATGAGGGACACCTGAGGGCCATGAGGGACACCTGAGGGACACCTAAGGGACATGAGGGACACCTGAGGGCCATGAGGGACACCTGAGGGACACCTAAGGGACATGAGGGACACCTGAGGGCCATGAGGGACACCTGAGGGACACCTAAGGGACATGAGGGACACCTGAGGGCCATGAGGGACACCTGAGGGACACCTAAGAAGGTCACATGACAAATCACAGTTCCTGTCTTCACTCCACACTTTCCTCTTTCCATCGTTTTGGTCCAGTAGTGAAGAAATCTGACATCTATGCTGAGATTACAGATTATAATAAACCCCTTTCTTGAGCAGGAACTCGGCAGAGTAGATAGCTGCTACTAATTAGTTAGTACTAATATTTTTCAATATGAAAAAATAAGCTCATTTTAATTTAAATGATAAAAATGGTTAATAATAATTTCCTAAATCCCACAATAGTTACTGTGTGCAGTTATTTAAATCCTGCCTTGTTTATATTGTATTTATCTTTAATTTTATTTCACTTGTTTACAGTTTCTGCAACTTAAACATGTGAAATGCTCTCTCCAACGGTTTTGTCCACTCGGGCTGCTGTAGAAACATGGCAGCCTCCATAAAACAAGGCCCTTGTTCTAAAGAGTTTGTTTTTCAAAGCAGTTATCCACTGGGTCGTCAAAGTTACGTCCTGGAGCTTTAATCCAGGGGTTTCCTCGTGTGGTGACTCTGCTGGTCATGTGGTCTCTTCTTAAACCTGGACAAGGACACATTAGGACACATTAGCTCGACCTAACTCCCTGTATGCAGATGATTAAATGGCAGGTGCAGCTGATGACAGGCCGTACAGTGTTGCACGACGCCTGTCCTTCGTCCTGTCCTTCGTCCTGTTCTTCGTCCTCTACGATGTCCACTTTGTTTGGACATTGTGTTGTAAAATGAACAGAGGACCAACAGAGTCTTTCTCTCATGACTCTGTGTGACTGATGATGACCAAACAAACGTGTGGAAGTGATTTGTTCTGCGTCCACACGGACGGAAGCAACAGCAATGTGGAGCAAACAGTTAAAGTACGAGTGAAAACACAAAGACGTGATCAGTGACTTCTAATAAAAACCTGTTGACTCAGTAGAGTTTGAGAAGAATAACCCTTTTTGTCCTGTATACTGGCCAACATGTACCATGCCTGCGGCTCGCTCTGTCCCACGGAGACACACAAAACATTGTTACACTTGTTTCTCTTTACAAAGACTGAGAAGCAAAACAACAACAAAGGTTCCTTACTCTTGAACAGTGGAGTCTCACTGAGCATCAGGAACAATAAAAATCATTACAACAATCGATTATTATTACTTTGACAAGTTTACCTTCAATACCAAAGTAAAATGTTGGCAAAACGATCATGAAGAGATTAGGGAGGTGTGATATGTCAAATAAATCAAAAAGAGGTCAAGGTCACACGTGATGAGTCTCTGCTGATCTTTGTCCAGCTCATCGTTCACCACAGGAGATTCAAACAGGAGGCAGGAAGGACATGACAGACGATACAGTTACAGTCATTTCCACCTGCGCTGATGAGACGTCGTCTCTGCCTGCTGATGGAGACAGATCACATGACACACAGTGTCCTTCGGTGAAGGTTGTCTCTGCTTGTCCATCCACTGCTGTATGTTTGTTGTGCCATGACTGCTTTGCCCCTTCTCTGTTAAATAATGAAGTTGATGGTTACAGTTTCCAGTTGAGCACAGTGAGCGTCGCTTCATGTCCAGTCGATATTCAGTGACATCGGAGCCCATGAGTCATTTGAGACGTTTTCCCTTTTATCTGAAATCATGGTGCCATGAGAAAACAACAGAGTCACATGTTATTTCTGAAGGAGCAACAAAAGTTGAGCAGAGTCTCTTGTCCACTTTGATGACAGTGTGGTTAGTAACAGTTAATGCATTAGTGATGAACTGGAGTGAGAATAAATGACATTAGAGTGTGAAGGCAGTGGATTCACTGACAAAGTCACTGACAAAGTCACCATCACTGACGCACAAACAAAATCACACTCACAGCAGTGCATCACTTCTGCCACCTTCTGGTCAACTGACGCATTACAGGTGTCAACAACAGGACAAATGAGGACAAATGAGGACAAATGAGGACAAATGAGGACAAATGAGGACAAATGTTAAGTGTGAAGAATTTGTTTTCCAGTGCTACACTCTCTGTGTGCATAACAAATCAAAATGAATGTTTATTTTACAGCACTTTACAATAACTGCGAGTTAATCAAAGTGCCTCAAATAAAGTAAATAATAAAAACACAAAATAGAAAGAAATTCAATAAAATAAGAATCAGTGAAATTAGAAAATGAACATTATGCTACTGAATTTTAAAAGCTACGTTTTGGGTTTACTTTCACAAAACTCTCAGGTCAGTAATTAAATGCAAATCATTCTGACATAACATTATTTCAGGACATTTGCCTTGTCCCTGGTCCCTGTCCTCATTCTGGAGGTGCAGGATCCAGATCCAGATCCAGACCTGACTTTACAACACTTACTCTGACAGAAGTGAACTGTTGAACCACTGATCCTGGACGAAGCATCATGTTGTTCCCGTTGTGGAATCACAAGACTTCTGAAGCCTCACCAGGAAACGAATGGCGTTGCCTGCTGTCCACATCGAACAGCCATTGAATTTGATGGCTGTCTTCCAGGAAGCCGACTGCTTGGTCTGTTCTGACGAGGCACAGATCAGATGATCGAGTATTCCGGGGATTATTGTGTCGTCAAATGAGAAGCAAACTCTTGTACAAATCCAGTCTCATATGAGACGACAGAAAGGCAACAGTAACTAAAATAATCACTTGTTGCAGCCGACAGTGTGCCTAATAAAGTGGCTTGGGAGTGTGTATCACTGTTCTGCTTCATTTTAAACAGTGACCTCTGAGCAAAGAAACAACCTGGATACTCTTAATATCTGACCAGACCAATGAATGAACTGTTAAGTACTCGTACATTGTGATTTAAGCGTTAAGAAGCTCAAGGTTTCTGAATATAAACAAGTCCATTTACTATTTAACAATCAACACCCGTATCAGCCATATTAAGTAAAAATGTTCAATTTAATGAGGTGAAAGTCATTTTCAGAAATCAAGGACAAAACACAGGCATCAATGCTGTCACAGTTTTATACTCAGGGCCTTTTCAGTTAATCGTAGAATACATGTGGAGGGACCAAACTTAAAAAAGACTGGGGAAGGATGTAGGAGGGACAGAGAGACACAAGCAGCCAAAGCCTGTGGTTCAGAATCGTCCTGAACGCTCTCTGTCTCTGGAACGACGTCTCTCATGGTCACGTCCACCTCCTCTTCCTCTGTCTCTTGAGCGAGACCGTCTCTCCCTTGATCGAGACCGAGACCTGTGGCGGCTGTGGAGATGCAGAGATGCCGTGAAACCGCTTACAAACACAGATTTACATTCATGTGTAGACTTTAAGCTCTTAGATTTGAAGGTCTGTACCCCTTCCTCCGGCGTCCATACAGCTCCCTCCTCAGCTCACGTGAGATGGGCTTCAGGTGCATGAAATTACAGAAGCCGCCCCGAGTGCATTCCCTGTGCAGACACATTCACATAACGTCAATGAAAAGACACTCGTGTGCTCCTGATGCTGTCCTGAGTGGCTGGAACTGTAGCTCCAGACCTTTGCTGGAGCTTTTCCTGACTCTCGTGCCACAGGAGAAAATGTTTCATTTCTAGAAAATGTCTCCTGTATGTTTGAATGTTGTTGTGAACACAAGTGATCAAGACAGTGTCCTGTTGAGTTCTACATATGTGAATGGAAACAACGGTTTGACTGCATGTAAAACCCTGCACAGGACAATGGACAATGAAGTGAGCAGTCTGAAGAGGCTGAGGAAAGGCCACAGTACTGGTCGAGATCATGACTGGCAACAGTTAAAAGTTATGTAACAGGGCTGCAACTAACAACTACTTTCATTGTCCTTTAATCTGGTCATTACTTTCTCAACTGATCAAATTGTTGTTTGGTCCAGAAGATGTCAGAAAAATGTTGATTATTGTTTTCAAAACCTGGAAATGATGATCTTCTCAAATAACTTGTTTCTTCCACAAAACATTTTTCAGGTTTTAATGATTTCTTTGTTATATGATCACACTGTTGAAGGTGAGAAGTCAGAAAACTCGTAATGATTAATAAAAGCCCTGAAACCAATTAACCAATTATGAAAATAGTTTAGATTAATATAGTATAATTGATTATTCATTGCAGGCCCAAGTCTCAGACTTAAAGGCTCAGGTGTCCCACAGATAAGACCAGTGGACAGCATTGTTCTCCGTGATACCCTTTTCCTGCTGAAATAAACATTGTTAGAATACGATAGGTGTCGTCTTACTCACCCCATCTCATACTGACGACAGCAAGCTTCTCTGAAATCTGTGACAGGAGAGAGCTCAGCGTGGATGGGTTGTCCGTTAAACCACCGATTATTCAGGTCTATCACCGCCTTCTCAGCGTCCTCCTCATAACGGAACTACAAAAAGACATGAGGAGAATGAACGCAGCCGAGGAGACACATCACTGGCTCTGGATACAAGCTAAAACTAACATGCGGTTACAGTAAATGTCATTTATGTGGGTTTTTAGGCCTGACACTCACCTTCACATACACGTTTCCCACGAGGTGATCTCCAAGGTTGTCACACACATTCATTTCCTCCACTTCTCCATATTTTTCTTCCATCTCTGTGAAGACCTCCTAAAGTGGAGAGTTGGAGAAACAGTAATGGCCTTTGATGAACGCTGTGATTCAGCTTTACTGACTCTATTGTTGCATTTTGGCCTGCAACAAACAATTACTTTTCATAATCTGTTGATTATTTTCTCAAATATGTTGGTCAGAAACTTTGAATTTTTCTTCCAAAGCCTCAAAACAATTGTTTTAAACATTTTGTTTTGCCCACAATTTAAAATTATTTAGTTTTAGTAATTAATTTATTAAATGGAGCCAAGAAACCAGCATAGATCGAGAAAAAAACAATAATACAGGTTTGTATTATTTAAAACACAATCAAATTGATCAATTAATTATCAAAATAGTTGACAATTAATTTAGTAATCAATGAAAAGATACATAGTTCCAGCCCTAGTTTAAGAAGCTGTTTGATCCCAACTTATTGTACAAAACTCTTTAATTGTTTGTACATAAAACTGCAACAAATTAATTGTAAAATTGTAAAATAATAAATTGACACAACAAATGTTGTCATCACATCAGCAAATTGTCACCACAGCTCAGTACGATTCCCTGATGATTATAAATTATGTCCTGAACAGCTTCATGCTGTGTAAAGTCTTAGCAGAAGAATGGTTTGATGGATTTGTCCACGGTTTGAGGAAAATGTGCACGACGTGAGTCAATCTTACCTCAAAAAACTCGTCATAGTGCTCCTGCATCTCCATGTCACTGATGGCACCTGGTTGTTACAAGACAAGCAAATTACCTTTGACACTAAACGCTTGTATGTTCAATACTCTTGTGCTGTCCAGTTACAGCAAAGAACATGGCTTTATGATTTTTCTGAAAGTGACAGAGACTCGAAGAGAGCTGAAACACTTACAGGTCAGACCGTCAGCAGACTGGGCACTGTTCTGAGGGTTCCGGTAAATGTTGAGGAGGGCAATTGTCTGGATCACAAAAATGTACATTTTAAATAACTGGTTCTGATTATGACTGATAATTATGACTGATTATCACTTTCTGGTACTACTGTCTATAAATAATAAAGTACACAATTCAGTACAAAACAAAATATTATCAAAGAGATACTAAAACAAACTATGTCTTTGTGTAACGATTCTTTAATTATTATTGTAGAAAATAAAGAAAGTATGATTTCACCTGGCTGAAAGTCGGCTTGTTGTGCAACCTAGAGCAGCGGTCTCCATGTCGACAGGCACCGATTTTAAAATAGAAAGAGCAGTTGACTCTGGGGAAACAATGAAATGATGATTAGACAAGATAACATCCATCTTATACCAGTTTTTTCTCCAGGGTAGTCAAACAAAGTTATTTATGAAAACAATTACCTTTAAGTGCAGAGTAAATTTTCCACTCAACGTCAACATCCACAAATACTCCATTATGGGTTAAGGTAATAATAATTACAGATCAAAAATGGCTGATCTGACATCACTGCTGATATGATTAAAATAGGTAGTTAACCACTGAGATATATATATATATATATATAGATATACATATAAACACTCTACTGCTACTTCATTTATTGCATTATTACTTTTAAACTTTTAATCTTTATTGCTAGACCTCAATTGTTTAATTTACCAACCATTGTAGCGTATATGCCACTGGCACACAATAGTGCAAACTTGGCACTAACAGGTGTCAGATTTGTCATCTGTCTGCTGCACTACAGGATTAACACAGTTTAAAATTATTCAATTTTGACAACGTTACTGAAATCTGAAAATGTAGTTCTCTCTCTCTCTCTCTTTATATATACATATGTATTTATATATGTATGTATACATAAAATACATATGTATATATAAACCTACCACAAAAAACTAAGTTATTTTGTTGTTTGGTTGATTATTTCTTTATTGTAACAATGATACTTGTTGGCAATAAATCTTATGCTGTTGGAAAGCCTGTTTATTTTTCTTGTAAATTAACCACTTTGTTAAGGAAAATGCATTTGTGGGTTGAGCAAATGAAAAATCGTGCCAAAGCCAAACAGCTTCTTCTGCTACTGACACTTGTTTGGTGTCGTTTAGTGGATTGGATGATTAAAGTCTGAAAAAACAGGACATATCACAAGTCGGCCAGTGTGGTTTGTGTTGGTCACTGTGGCACAGCACGTCCAAGCTGACCGCACAAGTGTTCAGTGGGCTTGAGGTCAGGACCGTAGGCCGGCCATTCCATCCTCTGAAGGTAGTCTCTGATAAACCCACTCTGTGGAGGTGAGAGTTCAGTCCCAGACTGTGGAACTATGGGTTTGCCACTGGTTGCAGAATCTCACCTGCATTGAGATTGTTTCTAATAATGACGAGCCTTGTTTTTCCAGTGAAGGAGAGCCAATGGGAGAATAAGTTGTTTGGCATTGGCAGAGAAGATTTGGCAGGTTTTTCATGGGCACAACCCACATAGTCAACTCTGCTACTCAGCCCACAAACGCATCTTCCTTAATGTTTCGCCAAGAGGAACACAACATAGAAATAATCGACCAAACACAAATTTCCTTATTTTTTGTCCTAATTTCATGTGTGTGTGTGTGTGTGTGTGTGTGTGTATATATATATATATATATATATATGTATAAATTGTTTAAAAAACTAATACAAGCACCAGACGTCTGTTCATTTGTGGTCTCTTATTTGCAGTTGACACAAACGTACTACAGTGTTTATGCGCACTGTTATTAATAAGAGACAGAGACAAAACACAAATTTAAGGAGGAACACATATTTGAATGGGTGGAATGGACGGGTTTCTGATCAACGGTAACTTGGTCAGAATGATTATTTTAGTGGTTCTTTCTAAAATTATAGGATTAAAGTTGCTGTAGTTGTGGTGTATGTTAATAAACGCAGTGACTGCGCAGCTCAGCTGGTCCGTGGGATTCTCACTGGAACAAAGAGCGGAGATCATTTCAAACCATAGTTCAGCCTGATTTAAATCATACATCTACCCTTTCAGGTGTATTTGATGAGATCTTTGGACGTTTAATTCAAGGTAACTATAGTCGTGAGCAAAACAGCTGAGGAGAGAAACCCAGACATGTGAAGCGAGACAACTGTGGCGGCGCGCGGTATTCTGCTACCTAGTTAGCATGCTAGCGGTGTTAGCTGAAACCAGTTTATCGTTTCCTGCGGTCGGATGTAAACATCACACATTAAGTGACACGCGTCACGGTGTAACATTGAAGACGTGGATAAAACACACGCGTCTGCGTCACATTCACAAACACACGCGTGGACTTACTTATCTTTCTCTGTCCCAAAAATGGAAGCAAGGTACTCCGCCATCTTGGCCGGCCTGTGTTCATGCGGCGGCGGCAGCAACTACAAGACTTCCGACTCCGACTCCTTCAGAGTAAAAGCATAATTGTTACACACAAAAATTTGGATTTTTTTTTTTAATCAATATTTCTGATCATTGCAAAGGTTTTGTCCTACTTATATTAAATCTACAGTTACTTTTGTTAGAGTACGGCGTGTTATAATTGAATACGCTAGTAGCCTTATCGTTGAAAGGCTACTTGATTTAATAGTTTATTCTCACTGTGGAGGTTTTTATAAAATGGAATTGTAGTGAAAAGCACAGTAGCATATTACAGTTCAAATGACTACAAGGTGTCATTATCAAAGTAAAGCAAACAATAATGAGAAAAGTAAAGTACCATTTGTACTGATGCACATCGTTTGCGTAAAAGTCTTTATTTTCACCATAAACTGTCTAATCTTCACTCACACACACCATTTAAAAATTGGAAATTGGAGAACTTGTTTCGATTCTTGAGAAAAACTTCAGTACTGAATTGTTAATTATAAAAATAGCTTAGTATTTAATTGATAATGTTGAATTGTTTTGGGCCATAAAAACGTTCAATTTCTGTATACTTGTGTTATGATCTATTTTCTAATGATTCAGTTGTAAATTGTATTATATAATACTTATTTTCTCTATTTAAATGTACGTAATATTTTGTTTTGAAATGTCTTTATTAAGTGTTATATTGTACGTAAGAAAGGTTAAATAAAATTAAAAAAAAGTTTATTTTGAAAGCAACCCGGAAATGATATATTTAGCAGGCCACTTCCACCTTCAGTGTGATTTTCACAATAAGTGTTGCTTTTAAAGAAATCAGATGTCAGACGACAGTCAGGTAAAGAGGATTGTTTTCACAGAGGCCTGGTTTGTTGTTTGATTCCTGTAATGAATCACATGTGTAGGGGGAACTTTCAACTCGTATCCTGTCCTGTTTTATATATTAAAAATAACCTATTTAAAAGTAATGGTTTGGTTGTACAGGCTGTGCTTACAGTTTGAAAGATGAAAATCACTCAAATTTATTTATTTAATGCACTGTACCAACATGCTGGTTACTTAGAACAATTAATGGGATTTTGATTGAAGTCAGTAAATGTGGGTAAACTGTTTAAATGGGTGACAATTATCAAGTTGAATAACTTTATTAAAATGTCTGCTGGACACAGATTATTACAAGCACATTGGGATGGTTAAAATCAAGTGCACACTTTTTATACTGATCCATTCATGATATGATGTAAAACTTGCTCTGTTGTTCTTCATATTCCAGGTTTGATTAAATCGACAATGGATAGATTGGCTTTGGTACTGAAGTAGCCTTTGCTTGTATAATTAGTGTAGGGAAATGGTACCAAAAAAGGTTATCCTAATAAACAATGTTTGATTCAGCCAATACTGACAATTAACATGACTGTCGGATGATTCGGGACTAAATTATGGCTCTACACAACTTTGATTGGTGTTGATCTGTTTTGTTTTTTTTCCTTTCTTGATTTTGTAAATATATTTTGACATAAAATTGATGTAGCTTCATAATGTTGATGTTTGTTCACTTCTCTTTGCTGAATCTGTATATTTACATGCACATTTATGGGAAAAGGGAGAGTAAGGATAGATTGTGAATGGTTTGCCGTGGAAAAGGTGTATTACTTCAGGTTTATTCAAGACTTATGTTGAGCATTACAGACACATACTGTACGAGTTAAAGACCAAGTTTCAGTCACATTGTTCCAATCGTCACAGAATTAAACAGGATCCTTGGTCCTGCCCAATACGTCAGTAAAATCTATCTCATCCGAGGAAGATCCACACTGGATCAGAACGCTGTGTTGTTGAATAAAGTTTTGTCCTGTGTGTGTTCGAGTGTGTGTGGGCTCAGCTTCCTTTTCACACTTGTTTGTGGCCATAAAACCACAAACCTCACACACACCTGAGGTAATAGTTTCAAAGTGCTACCTGCCTGCAGTGGAATGGAGCTGCTGCTGCTGCTGCTGCTGCTTTTGTTTTCACCCTCTTATGGATCCGCACCTGGGTGGGAGGGGTGGACGGGTGGGTGTACGCCTACAGTTGTAGAAAAATATGAAAATAACACGCGTAATGGTGATGTTCCCTTATACTGTGCCACTGCAATCATTCCAACATACAACACGGCACAACAAAATAAAGTTCAGGACAAAATAACCGGTCGTTTTCGTGGCCTGGGTTTAGTTTTAGTTTTAACTTCGGTGTTGCCAGTTAGTCTCCGCCCTCCTTACTCAGTGTGTGTGTACTTCGACTAATAACTTGAATGTTTCGACTCGTCTGTGGGTGAATTTTGGCCTCTTCTCCGCCACATCTGACCACATCCCAACGAAGCCGAAGGCCCGGGTTTAAACGAGGTATGGATTCTTTTTGACAGATGGACTCACCCGTGTTTGGTGAAACGGACTAAATCGTTGTCACAGCGGAAGGACTCGTGCTCGGACTCTTCCCGCTGTTTTGTAGCTAACTAACTAGCCGCGGTTGTTGTGGGTTGCTAGTTAGCCCCACGCTAAATGGGCCGTTAATGTTGTAGGTAGAAACAATACTAAGCCACCACAACTGTTGGACACGGTCCGTTTTAACTGTCCCACGTTCCCAGGTGTGAAGAAGTAACGCCGCCAACTTAGCGGCACCACGTCACTGCTAACCACGGCTAACAGCGGAGCTCCCGCCTCTCGTAGTGCGAACACATCCAAACACGACAAACTCGAGTGGAGTACATACTTCTGTGTGTGTGTTTGTCCCCGTTTATTTACATCCACGCCTTGTTTCGTGGTATTATCAACATCGCGGTGTTTCCCTCGCTTCCCTCTCAAAGTTGGCTCTTTGTGTCCGTCGCTGCTGCGCTCTCTCTCGGAAGTCTGTAAACCTTTAGCCAGGATTTCCGGCTCCTTTCCATTTGCCCTATGCTGTTTTGTTTCCGTTTATTCTATTTCCGTTTTAAAAGTTTTCAACGCACACGGTTAAAATGTGCTTTAACCAAAGATCCGCGTGTGTGTTCGGACGCAGCGCGGGGACTGGGACACTTTAAACGCTCTTACACACCGGGACCGGCGCTTGTGTCACGAGCTGCCTCGCCCCGGTGCTGCTTTGGCTCGCTTAATCGTTAGCTAACTTAGTTTACGGTGGAGCGGCGACAGTACAGCGACACATGTAGCCCGGCGTATTAATCCTGGGTTTGTTTCAGCACGTGTCTATGGTGTGTAGATATGTTTGGTAATTTGTGCGTACTAATGGCCTACCATTTGGCCTTTAGACGCCAAAGCCTCGCCCTCGAGTTGGCTAACGTTAGCAGTGTGAGCAGATAGTGAAGTGTCCCAGTCGACCAATGAGGAGTCGAGGCTCAGAGGCCTCCATATTAGAACACACTCATAATACTCTTAATCTGAGGAACCGTTACGTCCATTTTAAGAACTTTCGTCTTTCGTTCATGCATATGACATGAATTTTGGTATGCTTGTGTAATTTAATTTAATAATGTTATTTCCAGCTCAGCTCCTACATTTAGGCTAAAATACACTGTGTACAAACAAGTGTCACGCTCATACCATTAAGCACAAAAAATATGCAATTTAAACCCATTCAAACTGCCATTTTGATCTTACTTACACTAAAGCATAATACTTGCATGTATTATATCTGTGTCAAACTGGGCTTTTGCCTTTGAAGTAATCATTTTCTCTCCACTACTCTCCACCAGATGGCGTCATTTTTGGGCATATGAGGAAAAACCGTGCTATTTCCACTAGATGACGCTGTCACAATTCCCCCTCCCTCTTATTGACATAGCATAGGCTGCAATAATTTAGTATATTGAAAATAATTCATATTTTCTGTTTTTCATGACAAAAACCTGGCATTCAAAGGGTTAAAATCTTTAAAAATGAATTAGTGTTTGATATCAATAATTATGTTCAGTAGGTGAAAGAACAAGCTGCTCACTGAAAGTAGAATATAATAATGTATAATACATTTTTATAGCTTGCTTTTGAAAAGCAAATTTTCTGTCGTCAGTGGTATGAATGTAATATATACAGGTATAAATAGACTAGCAGTCAAAAGTTTGGACACAACTTTTGTACATGGGCGTGGTCGTCATAGAAACTAAAGTGCTTTATGATTCATTCATCTGGTGTTGAACCTAAATATCCAGACATAAACGTGAACGAGTGGCTGTTTAGATCCTGCTTGGTGTCTCCACTGGGTTGTTGATGTTTCTTGTGTTACGTTCCAACAGCTTGGCTCCTTCTGTGTGAGACAGAATGTCTAAAAGTGAAGGAGAAGAGATGATAGAGATTGAGATCGATGGACGGGAGAAACAAGCATGTCTGGAGGAGGGGTGAGTCACATGATAAGTTCAGGTTTACTTACTCGCACACACAGTAACTGTAGATCTAAAGTTCTTTTCGTTGTTTATCTTTGTTCCCCACAGTGTTGAGGAGCAAACGATCACTGCGTCTGATTTGGTTCAGCAGGACATTGACATCAATGAGCCAATTGGAAATTTGAAAAAGCTTTTAGAGCCACGTATCCAAATACCACTGGATGCATATGAGATCTGCCTGCAGGATATCCAGGTAACACAAATGCTGTTTCTGTCCAAAATGAGCCCATTATGATGTTCAGGTTCTATGTGGTTCTAATGCAGGTGCCATCTGTTCCTCTGTCTAGCTTCACCCTGATCACAGCCTCTTTGATCAGGGAGTAAAGACAGATGGCACAGTCCAGCTCAGCTTGCAGGTTATAACCAAACCAGGTACATGAGCAGAACCATGCAGGTCAGATGGAATGTTTCAGACCAGAGAAAAGTAATGTCCCAGTCTTTATTTTTGTTGTTTTTTGCTTTGCTCAGGTGAAGAGAAGCTGAACATTTTGGAAATAGTGAAGCCAGTAGAAACTGTTGAAGTGGTGATTGATCCAGATGCGGCAGGAGAGGAGGGTACGCTGGTGGAGGAGGGTCAGCTGATCGCTGTGGAGAGGTCCGGTCTCTCTGACGAGACGTCTGAACAGGTGACACGTTGGGCCGCCGCACTGGAAGGCTACCGCAAAGAGCAGGTCCGCCTGGGAATACCATATGGTGAGGAGCGCGTCAACAAAATATTAAAATATTAGCACTTTTCCACTACACAGTTCTAGCGCTACTTGGCTCAGATCTACTCAGTTTGGTATCAGTCACATGGTTTTCCATGACGTCATAGTTCCTCCTCTACATGGGCGTGGTCGTCATAGAAACAGGCGTGACGACACAAAGACACAAACACGTGACGGTCAAAGCCGTTGTTTTCTTTTTCCTCAGTTTTCTAAACAGATGAGTTCACTGAATGGTTCAGTCCTTCCTGACTCCGTCTGACACAGTCACTGAAGTGAAATACGGCTGAACGGCTTGTGATTGGGCTCACCATCTCCGTCTTTCAGCAGTGCTGTCGCTAAATACACCAGACTCCTCTGTTAAATATGGACATTTTACAAATGTCCTTGTTAAATGTTGCAGATTAACGCATGTTTTCAGGATTATTTTCAAGTCTTTTTAACTCATCTACAGTTCAACATTGTTCGCGCTCGTGACTCTTCCAGTGACGAAGCTCTCTGACCAATCAGTGGCCGGCAGTCTGTCCACGTCACGTTAGTATCAGCTCGACTGGAACCTCCACAGAGCAGGGACTAAAAAAGAACCAGGTACCAGGTTCTATCACTGATGGAAAAGGGTTGAGCCGTGCTGAGCCGTGCTGGAACTGTGCAGTGGAAAAGCACCATATGATGAAAATCAAACGAGTCCATTGGTGAGTCCATGTGGTTTCTTTGTTCTTCTCCCCTCAGACCCGTTGCTGTGGACAGCTGATCAGGTGATCCACTGGGCTGTTTGGGTGATGAAGGAATTCAACATTGATGAGATGGAAATAGGCAGCATTCACATCCCAGGTCGAGAGCTCTGCTCCTTTAACCAGGAGGAGTTCCTGCAGAAGGTGCCCAATGGAGAGATTCTGTGGAGTCACCTGGAACTGCTGCGCAAATGTAAGTCACTGTGACTGTGTGTGAGTGTGACTGTGTGTGTGTGACTGTTCTTGTACTTGCTGCAGAGTGAGGACATTTTGTCTGGTCCTCACTTCTTTAAAGGGCTTTTTCAGGGTTAAGACCTGGTTTTAGGGTTAGGGTTAGAATTGGGTTTAGGTTGGGGTAAGGGTTAGGCATCTAGTTGTGATGGTTAAGGTTAGGGTAAGGGGCTATTGACTGTATTATGTCTATGAGGGTCCTCACTATGATAGAAGCACAAACACACGTGTGTGTGTGTTAGGGGTGGGAATCACCAGAGACACTGCAGTACGAGATTATCATCATATTTAACCAGCAAATACGTTATTATAATATTTGAGTAGTGATACAATATTATGATATTTAACTAACAATATGATATTATCATGATATTTAAGTAACAATACAATGTTGTGACATACTGACACAACAGCTGTGGTGAGAGTGAGCACTTGGCACCATCTACTGGACTGAAACGTCAGTCGTTTTATGCTAATCCACAAAAAGTTGAATGTTTATTTGTAACATCAGTGAAAAATAATAATAATAAATATAATATGGCCCCGCCCCCCCCAGTGTCTGTCAAGTACACACAATCCTGATGTGATTTTAGATTAAAACAGAGGTTAAACTCATCAAGTGTGACAGAATATTTCATGTAATCTCTGAGCCGTATGTGTTTCAGATGTTCTGGCCAGTCAGGACCAGTCTGGAGGAGACGCCACCGTCACAATCGACCAGCGTAAGGGTTTACTTAGAAATCTATGACACACTTTTTCACACTTAAATCTCCTTAATATGAACATTAAAATACTGAACTGCATTTGGGGAAGAAACTGCCCTTTTTCAAAACTAGAACTGATTAGTTGTTTATCAGATGTTTTGACAGTCAATCTTTTTTAAATTAAATATGTGAAAAATGGTCAACTCCCAGATTTCCTGCTTTATTATCAAATATCATCAGTAATCCATTATTTATTTTGGATTGTTGTTTCTCTCCCTGGCTCTTGACTAATGTTACATTTGAGCATTATTATTTCATTTTAATTATAACATTTATTTCATATGAACCAAACACAAACATAGAATATGCCTTTATAGAAAATGGCTGAGCCTGTTGTTGTCCCTTATTTGTCAGATGTAGATTAGTGCATTCTGTTAATGATGTATGAGGCACACAAGGAAATTCTTCCAAGCAACTTACAGAAAAGATTTGAAAAAAGAGAAAGTGTTCATGATCTGAAGGGAACAATCTTTAAAATAAAAACCAGAATCAGAACCAGTGTGATGGAACTTCTCAGTCAATCTTGAATAAATAAGACAAATGTAACCTTACTTTGGTTAGATTTCCATGTGTTTGTTTTTGTGTAAAACTGTAGAATGTGCAGTGACGTACTGTCAAACAGGAGCAGATATCATGAGATTTTTACTTTTTCTTTTCTTTTTGTTTGGTATGTTTAATTTCTTAAATGAATGATATAACAGTAATGCTTCCATCTTGTTAGTCTGACTTCCTCCGTGCAGCAGTGTTGTACTGCAGGAGCCCAAGAGGAAGTTAACGATATCACTTTCATTAAATGCCCTGACTATGATGTGAAATATGGACTAATTCTGAAAACAACTAATCAATAATGAAAGGGTTAGGGTCAAGCCCTTGTTAGAACATCAGCAGTCATTTGAAGTTTTTTGTGTCTCCAGCGGTGCAGATAATCCCGGCTCAGGTGAGCACACCCACCGCCATTAAGGTTCTGAAGCCCAACAGAGGCCCGAGAGCTCCGCGGATCTCAGGAGGAGAAGAACGCAGCTCACCTGGCAACCGCACAGGTAACACACACACACACACAGGTAACACACAGGTAACACACACGCACAGGTAACACACGCACACACACAGGTAACACACACACACACACAGGTAACACACACACACACAGGTAACACACACACAGGTAACACACACACACACACAGGTAACACACACACAGGTAACACACACACAGGTAACACACACACACACACAGGTAACACACACACAGGTAACACACACACACACAGGTAACACACACGCACACAGGTAACACACACACACACACGCACGCACAGGTAACACACACGCACGCACAGGTAACACACACGCACGCACAGGTAACACACACGCACGCACAGGTAACACACACGCACGCACAGGTAACACACACGCACGCACAGGTAACACACACGCACGCACAGGTAACACACACGCACGCACAGGTAACACACACGCACGCACAGGTAACACACACGCACGCACAGGTAACACACACGCACGCACAGGTAACACACACACACACGCACAGGTAACACACACAGGTAACACGCACACACAGGTAACACACACGCACAGGTAACACACACGCACAGGTAACACACACGCACAGGTAACACACACGCACAGGTAACACACACACACAGGTAACACACACACACAGGTAACACACACACACGCACAGGTAACACACACACACGCACAGGTAACACACACAGGTAACACGCACACACAGGTAACACACACGCACAGGTAACACACACAGTGTTTAAGTGAAGACTGTGCTGTGTTTCTGTGGGACCAGGTAACAACGGTCAGATCCAGCTGTGGCAGTTCTTGCTGGAGTTGCTGACAGATAAGGATGCGAGAGACTGCATCTCCTGGGTCGGCGAGGAGGGAGAGTTCAAACTGAACCAGCCCGAACTCGTGGCTCAGAAATGGGGCCAACGCAAGAACAAGCCCACTATGAACTACGAGAAACTCAGCCGAGCCCTCAGGTCAGTGTCTCTCTGTGGACGTGTGTCTCTCTCTCTGTGGACGTGTGTGTCTGTCTGTGGACGTGTGTCTCTCTCTCTGTGGACGTGTCTCTCTCTCTGTGGACGTGTCTCTCTCTGTGGACGTGTGTCTCTCTCTCTGTGGACGTGTGTGTCTGTCTGTGGACGTGTGTCTCTCTCTCTGTGGACGTGTGTGTCTGTCTGTGGACGTGTCTCTCTGTGGACGTGTGTGTCTCTCTGTGGACGCGTGTGTCTCTCTCTGTAGACGTGTGTCTCTCTCTCTGTGGACGTGTGTCTGTCTGTGGACGTGTGTCTCTCTCTCTGTAGACGTGTGTCTCTCTCTCTGTGGACGTGTATCTCTCTCTGTGGACGCGTGTCTCTCTCTCTCTGTGGACGTGTGTCTTTCTCTCTGTGGACGTGTCTCTCTCTCTCTGTGGACGCGTGTGTCTCTCTCTGTGGACGTGTGTCTGTCTGTGGACGTGTGTCTCTCTCTCTGTGGACGTGTCTCTCTCTCTGTGGACGTGTCTCTCTCTCTCTGTGGACGTGTGTCTCTCTCTCTGTGGACGTGTATCTCTCTCTGTGGACGCGTGTCTCTCGCTCTGT
>JAFBJR010000044.1:40878-53146 GCA_016785285.1 Brachirus orientalis
TGTGTTGTGTATGTGTTGTGTGTGTGCGTGTGTTGTGTGTGCATGTGTTGTGTATGTGTTGTGTGTGTGCGTGTGTTGTGTGTGCATGTGTTGTGTATGTGTTGTGTGTGTGCGTGTGTTGTGTGTGCATGTGTTGTGTATGTGTTGTGTGTGTGCGTGTGTTGTGTGTGCATGTGTTGTGTATGTGTTGTGTGTGTGCGTGTGTTGTGTGTGCATGTGTTGTGTATGTGTTGTGTGTGTGCGTGTGTTGTGTGTGCATGTGTTGTGTATGTGTTGTGTGTGTGCGTGTGTTGTGTGTGCATGTGTTGTGTATGTGTTGTGTGTGTGCGTGTGTTGTGTGTGCATGTGTTGTGTATGTGTTGTGTGTGTGCGTGTGTTGTGTGTGCATGTGTTGTGTATGTGTTGTGTGTGTGCGTGTGTTGTGTGTGCATGTGTTGTGTATGTGTTGTGTGTGTATGTGTTGTGTGTGTGCATGTGTTGTGTATGTGTTGTGTGTGTGCGTGTGTTGTGCGTGTGTTGTGTGTGTGTTGTGTGTGTGTTGTGTATGTGTTGTGTGTGTGTATGTGTTGTGTATGTGTTGTGTGTGTGCGTGTGTTGTGTGTGTGCGTGTGTTGTGTGTGCATGTGTTGTGTATGTGTTGTGTGTGTGCATGTGTTGTGTGTGTGTTGTGTGTGTGCATGTGTTGTGTGTGTGTGTGTGCCCACAGTTCCCAGGCCTCGCTCCCTGGCCTCACCAGTGTCTGTCATGGTCTCTCGCCCTCACTCTCAGGGGACGTCCACAGTGAGGCAGGTTTAGGTCCAGAACAAACAACACTGAAGTTTGTTCAGTTTGTTTTGTGTAAACTGTTCTTTCCTCGGTTCATTCTGTTCTTTGTTTCTGTTTTTCTATCTTTAATGTGCATCACATCTTCTTCTCTGTGTTTTGGTGCAGCGTTACAGCGCCACTCACAGGCCTGGCATATGGACTGCTATGATATGTGCATGTTATACTATGTTTTGAGTCACTTTTATGGGGAACTTTTGTAAAACAGTAACACACACACCCGTTGGTGCTTCTATCCTAGTGAGGACCCTCATAGACATAATACATTCTCTAGCCCCTTACCCTAACCTTAACTATCACAACTAGATGCCTAACCCTAACCCTAAAACCAGGTCTTAACCCTGAAAAAGCCCTTTAAAGAAGTGAGGACCAGACAAAATGTCCTCACTTTCTCAAAATGTCCTCACTAACCTTAACCATAACCAGTTAATGACTAACCCTAACTTAACCTAACCACATTCTGGTCTTCATTAGGTTTTGGTCTCCATGAGGAGTACTGGTCATGACAAGGTCAGGGTTTAGGACAGAAAAGAAAATGTCGTCGTCCTCCTCTTCTTCTTCTTCTTCTTCTTCTTCTTCTTCTTCTTCTTCACTGATTCATGTTGAGAAAAAAGTCAGTCTGAATCTTCATATCTGTGTTTGTTTTCAGTTGAATTTAAAATCTTTTTTTCTGAAGTTACATGATTAATCATTGTGTGATTTAAAAAGTCAGATTTTTAAAAGTTTGTTTCAAAGCAAAAATACTGGAACTACAACATGAAAACTAACAGAAACTGAATCAAACTGCAGGGTTTTTTATTTTCACCCCTCAGTAAAGTTGTTTTAAATCGTCTTTTTGTTTGTTTCTGTTTGTCAACAAAAGGAAAACTGTTACAAGATAAAAATCTGACACTTTTCAGTTTAACAGCAGCAGAAAGAAAAGTGACCCTGCAGGGCTACTGTACTGACATCCTGAGTCTGAGCCTGAGGCTGTGTGTGTGTGTGTGTGTGTGTGTGTGTGTGTGTGTGTGTGTGTGTGTGTGAATATTTGCATATACCAGGACCAAACTCCACACTCAAACATGTGGACCTTCAGGTGGTGGTGACACACACTAAGCTCTACATCCATAGAAGTATAATGACAGATTCTTCTTCGCTCGCAGGGACACAGGACGTGCAGGGACACAGGACATGTTGGTCCACTGCTGCCTCGTGTGGTCACTTTGTGTCACTGAAGTCACAAAATGAGACATTTGACTCACTTACATAAATGTAGTGTGAGTGTGTTTAGTAAGTGTTAGCATCAGGCTAACTGAGTCAGTGTTCAGGGCGAGCGAGATCGAGGTCAGAGCACAGAGAGAGAGAGAGGAGTTTCCTCTGTGGTCAGGGTCAGTGTGTGGGAGGTCAAAGGTCAGGGTTTCCTGCTGAAATGCCATCACTGCTACAGTGATGTCACACACACACACACATCAGTGACACACACACACATACACACCTGCAGGTCTCATTTGCATACTTATAACTGTTGTCATAAGGAGTGTGTCATTAGTCATGTTTCAGGTTTGTATCTGCAGATCAATGACAATGATCAAACACACTGGAACAAAGTGTTCAACACACACACACACACACACACACAGTGAGACTGAGCTGCATGGGGGGGGGAGTCACGATCTCTCAGATGAGACACGACCATATAAGGGCAGAGCAGGAGGAGGAAGTGGGGATTTCTCTGCAGCATCATGTGACTTACAGTTACAGCCATGCTCTCTCTCTCTCTCACACACACACAGAAACACACACCAACAGACACACACACAGGTTTCCATGACTTCAGAGGACATTCCATTGACTTCCATTCATTTCCTGGAGACTTACTCTAACCTTATTTACGTTATGGGGACTTGATTTTTGTCCCCATAAGGAAGACAAGTCCCCATAATGTGAGTGTGGAGACACATTTAGGTCCCCACAACATGAGGAAGACCAGCTACACACACACACACATGTTTGTGCTTCATTCACAGTAAGGACAGTCCTAACCATCACAACTAAAAAAGCCCTTTACAGATGTGAGGACAGACCAAATGTCCTCACTGAGGGTCATAGGGTGTTTGGTCCTTACAAAGATACACAAACAAGAACACACACACACATTAAGGATGAAGATGCTTGTTGTTGTCGACAGTTTACAGAATGATGACTCAGCAGAATTAATTTATGAGAAACAAAACGTAGCGACGGATTAAAAACTGCTGCAGAATGAAACTCCTCAGACTGTAGATGAGGTCGTGCTCTGTCATGTGGTCATGTGATCACGTGATCACATGACCACATGACCACAGGTCTCTGCTGTGGTTCACGTCGTTTCCCGCCTCATGTATCTAAATGTGTCAGATTTTATCACCTGCTGTTTTTGTACATTTTTACACAAAGTTGATGAAAATGAGTCACTGCATTTTAGACGCAAATCCAGGAAATCCCACAATGCATCAGTCATTTAAGTCCAAATATAAGAACTGTGTGTGTGTGTGTGTGTGCACTGTGATTCACAAGCTGTGCAGAGATGCTCGTCGTCATGGTAACAGTGTAGGAAGAGTCATCGGTCACATTTACACTGAGCACAAATAGAATCAACACAAACACTCACTGTTGTAACTGTAGTACTATGGAGCGTTTCCATTCTACAGTGTTAGCATGGCTCAGCTTGGCTCGGCTCTGTTTAGCATCAGTCATGTTGTTTTCCACAACGTCATAGTTCCTCTTCAACGTGGGTGTGGTCATCACAGCACATCTGCACCAAACTGCTGTGACGTGTTTTAATACGCAACACAAACTAGTGACGGTCGAGATGAGCCGGGCCGGGCCGAGCCGAGCCGAGCCGAGCCGTGCTAGAACTGTACAATGGAAAAAGAGTCTGTAGTCTGTATGCTAAGCTAAGCTAAGCTAAGCTCCTCCAGTCTTCATACATCTGAACGTCAGAGCATATTTACAGTATTCACTCCAAACCTGATCTCAGGCCCGTCAGATCCACTTGAGTCCAGATCTTAGACCAGATCTTGGTCCAGATCTCAGTCATGTCCAGGTGTCAGAAGACAGACGTCCTGCAGTGGATTGGAGGTTAATGACATGTTCAGGTGCTGCAGCTGCTCAGTGTGTGTGTGTGTGAGGCGTTCACATTCACTCTACAGTGTGTGTTTGTCAACAGAGTCAGACGCTGAGGTCAGAGGTCAGAGGTCAGAGGAATAAACATGGAGAATCGGCGTGAGAAGATCCTCAGTGTGAGTGTCCACTCTGACGCCTCCACTGACTCTGTGTGTGTGTGTGTGTGTGTGTGGCTGGTCTTCCTCATGTTGTGGGGACCTAAATGTGTCTCCACACTCACATTATGGGGACTTGTCTTCCTTATGGGGACAAAAATCAAGTCCCCATAATGTAAATGACTCCATTTTAAGGTGAAGACATGTTTTAAAGTTAGGCTGAGGTTAGGGTTAGGTTAAGGTTAGAGGTCAGGGTTAGGGTTAGGACACTAGTAATTATGGTTAAGGTTAGAGTAAGTCTGCAGGAAATGAATGGAAGTCAATGGAATGTCCTCTGTAGTCATGGAAACCTCTGTGTGTGTGTGTGTGAGGTGTGAAGCTGCAGGACAACAGTGTGAGAACTTCAGGACTGACCTGCTCCTTAACAGCAGGGGGTCAGAGGTCACACAACCGTTTACACTCATCACCTCATCACACATGCACACACACACGTGCACCCACACACACACACACGTGCACCCACACATGCACCCACACACACACATGCACCCACACACACACATGCACTCACACACACACACACACGTGCACCCACACACATATGCACACGCACACACACACACATGCACCCACACACACACATGCACTCACACACACACACACACACATGCACCCACACACACACATGCACTCACACACACACACACACACATGCACCCACACACACACATGCACTCACACACACACACACACACATGCACCCACACACACACATGCACTCACACACACACACACACACATGCACCCACACACACACATGCACTCACACACACACACACACACATGCACCCACACACACACATGCACTCACACACACACACACACACATGCACCCACACACACACATGCACTCACACACACACACACACACATGCACCCACACACACACGTGCACCCACACACACACACATGCACCCACATGCACCCACACACACACGTGCACCCACACACACACACATGCACACACATACACATGCACCCACATGCACCCACACACACACGTGCACCCACACACACACACATGCACACACATACACATGCACCCACATGCACACACACACACACATGCACCCACCCACACACACACACACACACACACACATGCACCCACACACACACACAGCAGTGATGTCACACTCTTCTGTCACTATGGAACTGTTACTGTGTTTCAGGATCATTTCGTCCATCATTCACTGTATCTACATTGTAAACATCACTTTGAATGTTGTGTAATTGTGTGTGTGTGTGTGTGAGTTAAACTCCACCTCCTTCACTTGAGCCTGAAATCAAACACTTCTTCTTCTTCTTCTTCTGCTTCTTGTTTTTCATCTTCCTGTTTTTCTTCCTTTGTGTTTTTTGATTTGATTCCCGACATCAGAGGAGGAAACTTCCTGGGAAACTGCTTCATGTTGGAAAACTGGGAGGTCATCGGGGAAAAGAGGAGGAGGAGGAGGAGATGAAGAAACAACAGAGCATATTCCTCATGTTTTTATCATTCATGTCAAATCCATGAATCACTTTGTTTTGTTGAAGAAACAAGAGATTATTTCAAGAAAATAAAGTTTCAGGGAAACATTTTGACCTGTTTTTTTTTTCAGTGTGTGTGTGTGTGTGTGTGTGTGTGTGTGTGGGTGTGTGTGTGTGTGTGTGTGATTAAGCCTGACCTGGGAACAGTGTGAACTTCATGTTTAGATTCATTCACTTTGTTTTTAGGTCAAACTTTATTTCTTGTCAGTCCAGTTTCTCTGCTTCATCAGCTGAGCCAAACACACACACGCACACACACGCACACACACGCACACACACGCACACACACACTGACTTCACTTGTCACAAGTGACTGTGTTGGTTCCTGCACATGAACGTGAGCGCCCCCTGTCTATTTTCAGCTGCTGTTCCATTAGAATGAATGGAATGTCCTGCTGAAGGCAACAACACACTCACACAGAGTGAGTCATGTGACACGTCTCATGCACATGCATGTGCCAGCTGCTGCAGCACAAACAAATGTGAGGAAGTAAAATAACAACAATCATCATGATCATCATCATCATCATCATCAGAGAGAGAGAGAGAGAGAGAGAGAGAGAGAGAGAGAGAACACACAGATCCAGGTCATGATCTGACCTGAACACACACACACACACACACACACACACACACACACACACACACACACACACACACCTGACCTCACCTGTCACCCGTGTGCCTGTGTGTGTGTGAGAGGTTATGACCTTTCAAAAACTATGCTTTTATTCATTTATTTAATCAGAAGAAAATTTTCTGACAATTTAAATGAAAAATAAGACAAATGTATTTTGATACACACACACACACACACACACACACACACACACACATTGGAATAAAACATAATGACACGTACACACTGACATACATGCACCTTTACATATATGCATTTACACATTTACACTAAAAGCACTTCTGTCTTTTCAGAGTTCTGTGGAAATGATCTGCTCTGTGTTCATTCCCTGCAGCTTCACTTTCTGTTTCGCCTCCTCTCCTCACCCTCTCACCCCTTCACCCTCCTCCCTCTCCTCACCCTCCTCACCCTCTCACCCTCCTCCCTCTCCTCACCCTCTCACCCTGGCTCAGGAACGTGCTGGGCTGAGGTGGAGCTGTCTCCACCTCAGCTGAGCAGGAAGTACAACATGACCTCATTGTGTTTGTGAAAGACTGCAGGAATGTAACTGTGATGTTCTGGGGCAAGAACGTGATTATGTTGTTGACTCCTGTTTGTCTCACATGAACAAGTTATTATACAAGTTCATATTTATCATGTCTGCAGAATGTTCTGTACTCACTATTAAATTTGCACTAGATAATAAAGTGATGCATCAGGGTTTTTCTGAAGTATGAACTTATATAAATTATTGTATTATTATTATTATTATTATTATTATTATTAGTTAGAGTTGACTGTGCAGTGAGCGCCCCCTGCTGCTGAGAACCTGCCCCTAGTCGCTTAATAAAAGACTACGATGTCTAAAGAACATGTTCACGTCTTTATGTCACTGTTAGACAGACTTTTCCAACAGGAAAGTGAACTTTGTAAACCACTCACTCTCCCACACCAAAGTCCATAGAGAAAATCAGTGATTTTAGCTCACAGGGACACAGGAGCTGTTGATCCACAGCTGCCTCCATCACTAAGTTCAAATGTCTTATTTTGTTAATTCTGCATTTAAAATCCTTCATTTGGATTCAAATCAATGAAGCAAAGTGACCACACGAGGCAGCAGTGGATCAACAAGTCCTGTGTCCCTGTGAGCTAAAATCATCTTTTCTTTGTCCATTAATTTTTCATGTTTACTTGTCACATGAATCATCATCATCATCATCATCATTTGAGTTGATGATTGAGTTTCTTTCTCCTGATGGTGGCGCTACAGGACAGAAATACTGATCAGTACTGGTCTTTGAAGGAGTATGACTCACATATAAACATGTATGAGCAGAGTGACATCATCAGTGTCCTCTCAGAAAACACTGATGATGATGATGATGATGATGATGATGATGTCATGACCTGAAGGTCTCTTATGTCTCTTATGTCTCTTATGTCTCTTTTGTCTCTTATGTCTCTTTTGTCTCTTTTGTCTCTTTTGTCTCTTTTGTCTCTTATGTCTCTTATGTCTCTTTTGTCTCTTATGTCTCTTATGTCTCTTTTGTCTCTTTTGTCTCTTATGTCTCTTTTGTCTCTTATGTCTCTTTTGTCTCTTTTGTCTCCTTTGTCTCTTATGTCTCTTATGTCTCTTATGTCTCTTGTGTGTGTGTCCCTGTGTGTGTGTGTGTGTGAATGTGTGTGTGTCCCTGTGTGTGTCTGTGTGTGTGTCCCTGTGTGTGTCTGTGTGTGTGTGTGCGTGTGTGTGAATGTGTGTGTGTATTACTCACCCCTCTGGCAAAGGAAGCTGAAGACAGAGCAGGTGTCCTCGTCACTGCTCCTCTGACCACCTGAGACAGCTGAGAGAGAGACAACATGAAGGTCACTAACACACACACACACACACACAGTGTGTCACTTCGGTGGACAGAGTTAAGGTCAGAAGAACAGGTGACCAGTGATGATCCTGAAACAAACGGTTAATAAACTGTTTATTAATGAAGTTTATATCCGTGTCCAAACCTCTGTGTGTGTGTGTGTGTGTGTCTGTGTGTGTGTGTGTGTGTGCGCGTGTGTTTGTGTGTGTGTGTGAGCAGAGCGGACGTTTAAGACCTGGTTTTAGTGTCGGGGTTACGTCTATGTCAGCGGACCTCGAGTCTCTTATAAACCTGGTATCAACAGAGTAACAGTGTTACACTGTAGTAGAAACTCCCGTCTCCACCGGGGCTGCAGAGAATCACCGACACCAGACCGCGTTGAAAAACATACACATTTAAGGTTTTCTCTGAATTTTGACCCAAAACTATGTCTCATAGATCCAGAATGATACATTTCTTCGCGACACGAGGTCCCGCTGTTCCGTTCGGCCTACATGACATATGTGTCCAAATACACATACGGACAGAGAGACAGAACTAACCAGGTAACTGCTAACACTCGAACTACTAACGTGATAATGTTATTACACACACACACACACACACACACTTTGAGAGTGGCTTCGTGGGTTTAATCAACTAATGTCACGTCTTTTCTCACCGTTGACCTCCACGCGCTGCCGGCCATTCTGATCCACACAAAGATTTCCTATCAGGGACAGAGCGCTCACTCTGACATAACCGTAGACTCTATGTAAAACGAACGTAGTCTTTCGGGTTGAAAAGGGAAGCCCCGGAAGTAGAACGGAAGTATCAATAAGCCACAAGGGGGCGACTCCGCTGGTTAAAAACAGAAGTCTTCATGCCTGCCGGTGAAATGCTGCCCTCTACACGAGACATGTTTCTGCCCACAGTTCAAAGTCTGTCAGTTCAAAGCTCCTCAAAAATCTTCATCATTGATCTTTTCTTTGTCTTTCTTCTTCTAAATTTGAATTCATTGACTTGAAACATGGATTTATTTAATGTGAATGTTCTGTGGACTGACTGTGATTACAAACTGTGAACAGTGGAGGGCAGCATACACATTGTTATTATTACTATAATGTGCTTTGGGTATTGTAGTGATGCATCTGTGAAGCTCAGTGATATGTAGGCGGAGTCTGTTAAAGTGTGTTAAAGTCACCTGAGGTCAGGTAAGGTTAACAGACTTACACAAAGCTCCGCCCACATGTCATTGAGCTTCACAAACACCCACAACCACTGAAGACTCTCGGATAAAGATAAAGTCCAGCTGCTGCTGATTCAGACTTTAGGAGAAAATATGACCTGAATTAATGAGACGATACACAGACAATCCTAACAATGTTACGGTAACAGTGTAACAGTGTAACAGTGTAACAGTGTAACAGCGTAACAGTGTAACAGTGTAACAGTGTAACTGTTCCCCTCTGAACGCAGCAGCAGGCTGTTCATTACAGCTCCGCCTCCTCACCACTTGGGGGTGTCACCTCCTCCTCCTCCTCCTCTGCAGCTCAGCGTGTGGACTGTGGAGCAGCAGCAGGATGTGTCGTCTTCCTGACTCAGAAAATGTGATGATGTGATGGGAGCAGCAGCAGCAGCAGCAGCAGCAGCAGCAGCAGCAGCAGCAGCAGCAGGATGGGAAACAAACAGACCACGTTCACAGACGAGCAGCTGGAGGCCTTTCAGGTGATGACACAGCAGCAGCAGCAGCAGCAGCAGCAGCAGCAGCATTTACACTGATGAGGAAACACTTTGTATCACAGCAGCTTCACAGAAGATTAGAGCATCGGAAAGGATGAGCAGGAGAAGCTGCTGCTCCACACACATCTTCATTAAGATGAAGAGCTGCACCGTCATTGGTCAGCAGGACCTAGAATAGAATAGAATAGAATAGAATAGAATGATCATCAGCTCCTCCATCAACATCTTCACTTCAGTTTGTTTGTTTGTTTACAGGACTGCACCTTCTTCACTCGTAAAGAAATCCTGCGGTGAGTTTCCATCAGCACAGTCACCTGATGTCACAGCTGAACTACATCTCTGTCACTGTTGTAAACCACTCACTCTCCCACACCAACGTCCATAGAGAAAACCAGTGATTTTACATCACAGGGACACAGGAGTTGTTGATCCACTGCTGCCTCCATCACTAAGTTCAAATGTCTTATTTTGTCAATTCGGCATTTAAAATCCTTTGTTCAGATTGACCTCAGTGACACACAGTGACCACACGAGGCAGCAGTAGACCAGCAGCTCCTGTGTCCCTGTGAGCTAAAATCACTGATTTTCTCCATGGACTTTGGTGTGGGAGAGTGAGTGGTTTTTCTCAGCAGCAGGGGGCGCTCAAACCAAAAGTCAGTGCTGACTATGTATGAGGCCTCATACAACCACAGTTTCCTAAAACGGCTGAACTATTCTTTTAAAAATGAAGCAGTGTGACAGTGAGATTGAATTATATCAGAGACACACTTCCTGTGTGTGAGGTTGTGTGATGTCACTTCCTGTCATCAAAGAGCTTCATTCATAACCTCCAAGATAATGTTTTTGTTTTTCACTTTCCTTCAGTGTCACGTGATAAAACAGGAAGTGATGTCACTGAATCTGTCTGCTGTGATGTCACACTGTTACTCACTGTAACATAAACCCTGACAAACAACAGCCACACGGACGTGTTACACTGCTGTCTGTCCTCCACCTGTGTCCTCTGCTGTCTGTCCTCTGCTGTCTGTCCTCCACCTGTGTCCTCTGCTGTCTGTCCTCCACCCTGTGTCCTCTGCTGTCTGTCCTCTGCTGTCTGTCCTCTGCTCTCTGTCCTCCACCTGTGTCCTCTGTCTTGTGCTGTGCTGCAGGTTACATGGCAGATATCGTGAACTGGCTCCACACTTGGTACCACTGGACTACACCAACAGTCCCGATATCCGTGTCCCTCTGACGCTCATCGCCACCATGCCAGAGCTGAAGGTGAGACAAAGATGAAAACAAGGACACAGCTGATGAATTTAACAATGCCTCAGGGTGGAAGGTCAGTCATCCTGCTGTCCTTGTCTGTCCTCCCAGGAAAACCCATTCAGAGACAGGATCGTGGAGACGTTCTCTGAGGACGGACAGGGGAACCAGAGCTTCAATGACTTTGTCGACATGTTTTCTGCTCTCTGCGAAACGTCGCCCAGAGAACTGAAGACGATCTACGCCTTCAAGATCTACGGTAACCCAACTGACCCATGTCCTCTGATGCTCTGTGTCCTCACTGTCCAATGTCACTCAGCTGTCATGTCCTTGCTGTGGTCCAGACTTTAACAGGGACAGCTTCATCTGTAAGGAGGACCTGGAGAAGACACTCAACAAGCTAACCAAAGGAGAGCTGACGCCAGAGGAGGTGACACTCGTCTGCGACAAAGCCATCGAGGAGGCCGACCTGGACGGGGACAGCAAACTGTCCTTCGCCGACTTTGAGAACATGATCTCGAAGGCTCCGGACTTTCTCAGGTACGACAGAGTCAGAGGGTTAGCACATTTAAACAACAGGAGTCGAACCAAAGAGTTGAACACAAACAAAAAGAGACGGGATACATTTAAACCATGATTAGAAACACTCTGGTTCCCCCTACATTTGGTAAATGCTATTGTCTGTAACAAATGCAGTAAAATATATGTGTACGTAACATGTGAACTGCTTTGTCAACTCGTGACAGAGCTGATGAGTGGAAAACAATTCAATTCAATTCAATTCAATTGTATTTGTATAGCGCCAAATCACAACCTACATTATCTCAAGGCCAAAACCTTTACAATATTACAGAGAGAAAAGAAACCCAACAGTTCACACAGTGAGCAAACACTAGGGGGCAGTGGAGAGAAAAAACTCCCTTTTAACAGGAAGAAATCTGTGACAGAACCAGACTCAAAGATGTGCGGTCATCTGCCTCGACCGGTTGGGGTGAGAGGAAAATGGGGGACAGAGGAGAGGTGGGGGACAGAAAGGGGGGAGAGAAAGAAAAAGAGGGAGGTAAAGGAAGAGACAGAAGAGAGAGACCAGGAGCAAATATACAACAGTTGTATCAAGTTTAGAATCAGTTCTGTCATGTTTATAGAACTACAGTGTCATTTATACAAGCAGCAGC
>JAFBJR010000044.1:61369-76605 GCA_016785285.1 Brachirus orientalis
GTGTGTGTGTGTGTGTGTGGGAGTGTGTGTGTGTGTGTGTGTGTGTGTGGGAGTGTGTGTGTGTGTGAGTGTGTGTGTGGGAGTGGGAGTGTGTGTGTGTGTGAGTGTGTGTGTGGGAGTGGGCGTGGTCATAAACTAAAGTGCTCTCTAAGGATTTGTGTAAGTTAAAGTTAAACTCTGTGACTCTGACACAGCAGCTGGTTTTCCACAGAGGCACGAACAATGTCAGTTATTTCCACCAGTTGGCTGAGAGAGAGAAAGAGTGTGTGAGTGTGTGTGTGTGTGTTTTTCCATACAGATTTTACACCAACACAAAGTTGTATTTAAGTTGAAGTCAATTATTTTGTCACTTTGAGTGTTTGTAAACCACTCACTCTCCCACACCAAAGTCCATAGAGAAAATCAGTGATTTTAGCTCACAGGGACACAGGAGCTGCTGGTCTACTGCTGCCTCGTGTGGTCACTTTGTGTCACTGCTGCCTCGTGTGGTCACTGTGTGTCACTGCTGGTCCACTGCTGCCTCGTGTGGTCACTGTGTGTCACTGCTGGTCTACTGCTGCCTCCATGAGAAATCCTTTGTTCAGATTTACGTCAGTGACACAAAGTGACCACACGAGGCAGCAGTAGACCAGCAGCTCCTGTGTCCCTGTGAGCTAAAATCACTGATTTTCTCTGTGGACTTTGGTGTGGGAGAGCATCAGAACAGCATCAGAACCAACGAAGTGTGGAAAATTCAGCTTTATTTCTATCAAAGATTATTTACATAATATTTGTATTTTTCTTTTACATTTGAATACAAAATTCACAGTTTTAAGTGATGAAAAAGGATGACATAAATATTAAGATTTAACAGCAAAATCACAAAGTGAGCTGACATAAAGACAAACAAAACAAATTTCACGACAAACTAATGAATGCTTCATGTTTATTTCTAATATATAATCACAGATATCCTCAATGTGAAGAAGAATGTTTGAACCAATGTTTATTTTCTGAGATTTTTTTTAATTCTGATGATCAATATAATCAGAGATTTTAAAAAAAATCACTTCTGGTTTTGAATGTTGGACATGAAATGGAGTGAAACTTCATATAATTCTAAATAATAAAATACAAATATTTTAATGTTTAATCTGATGAAACATTTTCACATTCTATTTATATAAAATATTTACATATGGTGTCATCAAACTGCTAATCAATAAGATCCTGATCAATGACTATGTTGTAAAAAAAATCTTTAATTCCAACTAAGATTGAATGTTTGTCAGTGTAATGATTCGAAATGGAAGAAATCCATCATGTGTTTGTCATGTTGCCTAGCAACAAGTGGAACATTAACTTATGTCATAAAAAGCTGTGCTTTTATTACGTGATAGTGGTGGGCGGAGTCACGATGACAGTGGGCGTGGCTAACACCTGGTGAAGAAGTTCATAGAGCAGCGTTAACGAAAGTGTCGGTGACATTGTGTCGGACAGAAACAGCAGCGAAAGACGTCACACTTCATTTGATCGGCAACATGCGGAATCTGATTGGCTGCTGCCGCAGTATTTAAATGAGGTGATCTGATTGGTTGGTGAAGCAGTATTTAAATGAGGTGATCTGATTGGTTGGTGAAGCAGTATTTAAATGTGTGTCACTGTCACATTTGACGCTATAAACCCTGTAAGTGCTGCGTAACCATGGTGACGGTGTGAAGATGGCTGAGGGTTATCAGGTGTCAGCTGTGGGTGGAGTCAGCAGACAGTGTTTGATTTGACAGTGGTGTGTAATGTTGACACTGCGAGGAGTAGACATGTAAATGCATGTGTGACTGTTGTGTGTGTGTGCACGTGCTTAAACAGGACAAAGGTCAGAGGTCAAAGGTCAAAACAAACCGCTGCTCCTTCATCGTTTATATCGTCTGTGATGAAGGGCAAGACGTCAGTGCAAATGTTTCTCTGTGTGTCGTCTCAGATCACCCCTAACTTTAACAGGCTCCGCCCCCTGACCTCCAGGTGTGTCCACATGGGGGGGGGGGTTAGAGGCAGAAAACACAAACAGAGACTTCACTACCATCCTTGGACAGACACATGCAGCTCCATGGTTTGTCACTGCTGCTACATGAGCTTCTCATCGTTGTTGTTGTTGTTGTTGTTGTTGTTGTTGTTGTTGTTGTTGTTGTTGTTGTGGAGGAGGCTCAGCTCGAAGCTTGACTGCTTTCTGAGAGCTTGCGGCGCCAGCTTCTTCTTCACAAACAGTTTCTGGAGGAAGCGGTTGCTGATGCTGAAGGGACAGTAGCTGTGGATGAAGTACATGAGTCCGACACCAGGACCGGCGAAGTATCGCGGCTGCAGCTGCGGCGTCAGCAGCGCCTCCACGATGGTGTTGACCACAGGGCTGAGGTCAGGGTTGGCCTGACTGGCAAAACTGTCAAACAAATCTTTGGTCTCGTTGACGTAGTCCTCGCCGTACTCTTCGAGCAGCGACGGAGGAAGACTCCTCAGCAGCAGTTTGTGCTGCTCCTCCCAGTAGGCGTGGTTACTGGACTGACCTGAGGAGACATATGACATCACTGTTACAGCGGACCAATGAGGAGACAGCATTCCACCACCAAACAGTCATCACAGTCTTTACTTCCTGTGACTGTTGATGACATCATCTCTTCTTCTTCAGTGGTGTAACACACCCAAAGGGACGATTAGCGCCCCCTGCAGGTTTTGGTGTGGGAGAGTGAGTGGTTTACAAACTTCACTTTCCTGTTGGAAAAGTCTGTCTGACAGTGAGACAAAGACGTGAACATGTTCTGAAGACGTCGTAGACTTTTGCTGATGTAGATTTTATTACATGACTCTTTGTTAAGAGGTTTAAGTCTGTTTTTTTCCCTCATGTCCTCAGTGGCAGCCATGTTTTCACTGAGAGGGAGCATCTGTGTTTCAGGCTGGTTCACAGCAGCAGGGGGCGCTCTGACTGTGTCACTACCTCATTCAGCCAAACTTCAACTATTTGACTGTAATTATGTGGATACTTTATCTGTGCTTGTGACGTGAATCTGGAATCACTCTGAAGAACAAGCATCTTCTTAGAACAACATCTGCAGTGAAACATGAAGACATGAGGGAAATGTGTTTTCAAACCACAGTGAGCGGCTGCAGGCCAAAGTTCTTTGGCTCTGCTCGTGTCCGTCCATCTGCTCCAGCTTCACAACCACAAGTCAGCAATTTGTAATGTGAGTGTATAAAAACAGATGTTGTGTCACACATGTGGTCCTCATTAGGAGAGTATTACTCTCAGCAGGGGGCCTGTCAGTGTGTCTCCTCACTGACCCCACCAGCCTGACCTGGGAATGCGTGGTGAGGCATTTAATGACATTACCTGTCTTGTATGAGGACGGCAGGATGATTGACACTTGAACGCCCCACGGCTCCAGCTCGTGTCTCAGAGTGTTGACCAGGAGGTTCAGAGCTGCTTTAGAGGCTCCGTACGCTGACAGACATGGAAACGGCTGGTCACCTGGAAACACAGACACATGACATCACACTGTTCAGTGGCAGTTCAAGAGTGAGCGCCCCCTACTGCTGAGAACCAGTCTGAGAAAATGAGGCTCAGTCTCAGTGAAAACATGGATGAAAAACAGATTTGATCTGTTTAACTAAAGACTTACAATAAAATCAACGTCAGTTTAAGTTTAAGACGATGTTCACGGCTTTGTCTCATAAACCACTCACTCTCCCACACCAAAGTGCATAGAGAAAATCATGTCACGCACACACACGCACACACACACACCGGCAGGGCTGGAGATGGTGATGATGCGTCCTTTGGAGCGTCGCAGCAGCGGCAGGAAGTTCTTGGTGACGCTCAGCGTTCCGAAGAAGTTGACCTCCATGCAGCCGCGGAAATTTGACATCAGTGAGAGTTCAGTATCTCCGAAATTTACACACACGCCGGCGTTGTTCACCAAACCCCAGAGACCTGTGACACACACACGCATGACATCATCACGTGCTCACATGCAGACACATCTTATGGTCCCTTTCATTGACATCAGAGGTCAGAGGTCACAACTGGGAGTGACCTCAGTCGACCACGTTCCAATTATGAAGTTGGAAAAAAAAACATGGACACAAACATATCTTCTTGTTAACATTGTTAGCTAGTATCAACATTGTTAGCCCCATGTAAACCATTGTTAGCATTGTTAACCCACTGTTAACCATTGTGTTAGCCACTGTTAGCAGTAGCAGTGGAAAACACATGGTATTTCACTCACACAAACATTGTAGCAACATGTTCATAGATTAAAAACTAAACGCTCTGATTGTGAACAACTGTGAAATTTAAAAGTAGCCAAGTGTTTTTAGAACTGACATGAGTGGCAGCCATCTTGGAATCCAACTTGTGATGATCCAACTTTCTGAGTCGAAGGACCGCCCCTCAACTTAAATTCTGACTTCTGACTACAACTGCAATGCAACATTAGGACAATCATAAAGAGTGAGTAAGAGAAGAAGAAGTGGGCGGGGCAGAATACTGTCACACTTTACTATGGATGTAGAGCTTAGCTTAATTTTAGCCAAGTTTCAGTTTAAAGACAATGATGTTGTCTACATCTAGATCTTATAAACAACACAGACATTTTTATCAGTGAGTTTAAGTCTTTACTCTGAACAGAGATTTAACAATCATTAAGCAGTGTCTTTATTCTGTATTTACATTTGATCTCATTCTTTTTGCATAGTTTTGTTACCTCCACCATGAAGGTTATGTTTTTGCCAGTGTTGGTTTGACTGTTTAAAGGAACAAATGATTAGATTTGGTAATTTTTTGAAGGATTCTTCAAAATTGCAAGACAGGCCCATTTTTCAGCATTTGTGTATGTAACTCCACAATAAATGTCCAGGGTGCTTGTCAAAGAAATACAGGATGAGGTCACAGTAGGTTCTATAATATATCAAAGATTGATCCAGATCCTGTGAACATTACAGATTTAACGATCCAGAACAGGTGAAAATATGGGGCTTGTGGGATTTTGGTCACTGTAAAGTAACAAATAAAGATACAGACATGAAACGAACACCAAACTGTAGCTGAGACTCTGCTGGATCTGAAGTGTGTCAACAGATTTGTGCTATCTTTAATAACTATGGAGCTATGTCCAGAAGAAAACCACCATTACAGAAGTATTGTTTTTCCTGATATAACTATCAACTAATAATGATATTAAGGCGATTCTCCACGTTAAGGGTATGTATACATGCTCAAGGAATCCAAAGGCTAGAAGCAGGGGGAAATTGTTAGCCTGGTTAGCCTGTCTTTACCTTTAAGGCCCAGCTTGGCCTTGGTGTCCAGCAGTGCCTGATGGACCTGCTGTGGATCAGTGATGTCCACCTGGAGGAGGGTCAGGTGGGAGGAGCAGGTTCCTTGCAGCTCTCTGGCGCCATCTCCTGAAAGGTCCAAAACTGTTGCAAACACCTCAAAGCCCATAGAGTCGAGATGCTTCGCAGTTGCTTTTCCAAAACCAGAGTCACAGCCTGTGCAAACACACACACACGTTTGTGCTTCTATCATAGTGAGGACCCTCATAGACATCATACATTCTCCAGCCCCGGACCCTAACCTTAACCTAAACCCAATTGTAACCCTAACCCTAAAACCAGGTCTTAACCCTGAAAAAGAAGTGAGGACCAGAAAAATGTCCTCACTTTGTCAAAATGTCCTCACTTTGTCAAAATGTCCACAGTCTGTCAAAATGTCCTCACTTTGTCAAAATGTTCTCACTTTGTCAAAATGTCCACAGTCTGTCAAAATGTCCTCAGTCT
The DNA here is from genome assembly GCA_016785285.1 of Brachirus orientalis. NCBI lineage: Eukaryota > Metazoa > Chordata > Actinopteri > Pleuronectiformes > Soleidae > Brachirus > Brachirus orientalis. The sequence goes on from JAFBJR010000044.1 coordinate 67,172, forward strand.
GTCAAAATGTCCTCACTTTGTCAAAATGTCCACAGTCTGTCAAAATGTCCTCACTTTATCAAAATGTCCTCACTTTGTCAAAATGTCCACAGTCTGTCAAAATGTCCTCACTTTGTCAAAATGTCCTCACTTTGTCAAAATGTCCTCACTTTATCAAAATGTCCACAGTCTGTCAAAATGTCCTCACTTTGTCAAAATGTCCTCACTTTGTCAAAATGTTCTCACTTTGTCAAAATGTCCACAGTCTGTCAAAATGTCCACAGTCTGTCAAAATGTCCTCACTTTGTCAAAATGTCCTCAGTCTGTCAAAATGTCCTCACTTTGTCAAAATGTCCTCAGTCTGTCAAAATGTCCTCACTTTGTCAAAATGTCCACAGTCTGTCAAAATGTCCTCACTTTGTCAAAATGTCCACAGTCTGTCAAAATGTCCTCACTTTGTCAAAATGTCCACAGTCTGTCAAAATGTCCTCACTTTGTCAAAATGTCCACAGTCTGTCAAAATGTCCTCACTTTGTCAAAATGTCCACAGTCTGTCAAAATGTCCTCACTTTGTCAAAATGTCCACAGTCTGTCAAAATGTCCTCACTTTGTCAAAATGTCCACAGTCTGTCAAAATGTCCTCACTTTGTCAAAATGTCCACAGTCTGTCAAAATGTCCTCACTTTGTCAAAATGTCCACAGTCTGTCAAAATGTCCTCACTTTGTCAAAATGTCCACAGTCTGTCAAAATGTCCTCACTTTGTCAAAATGTCCACAGTCTGTCAAAATGTCCTCACTTTGTCAAAATGTCCACAGTCTGTCAAAATGTCCTCACTTTGTCAAAATGTCCTCAGTCTGTCAAAATGTCCTCACTGTAGGGTTTATATGATTTTTGGTCCTCACTCTGCAGCAAGTACAAGAACAGACACACACACAGGTTCACTCAGGTCTTCTCAGGACGGACTAAACAGAGCCTTATCACTAACTCTAACCATAACCAGATGACTTTGTTTTGTTTTAAATGTTGAGTGTTAGACAGGACTTGTCATGAGCCAGCGCCGCCTCCCCCCTCCCTTCCCGGCTGTGACTCCTTAATTTCACCTGCGCTGCTACACACCTGCCGGCAATCAAGGACGGCCTTCTTAAGCTCCAGGTTCCCCAGGAGTCATCGCCAGTTCGTTGTCAGCTCGACAAGTGGTATACGTATCGTCCTGGCCGTAGTCTATGTAATTTACTTGTGTCCAGCCTCCTGGTTAACTTTCTTCTCCTCTTCCCAGAGCCTGCATGTCCCCTCTGTTCGCTACACGGATTCGCTACACGGAGAAATGCGAGTTTAATGCTTCCTCCGTTAGTTTTTTGGGCCTCGTTATCGAGAAGGGGCGGGTTCGCGCCGACCCAGGCAAAATTCAGGCGGTAGTCGATTGGCCAACCCCCACCACGAGGAAGCAGCTGCAACGCTTCCTCGGTTTCGCCAACTTCTATCGCCGGTTCATAAAGGATTACAGTAAGGTGGCGGCCCCCCTCACCCAACTCACCTCCCTCAAGGTCCCCTTCCTCTGGTCCTCACCAGCCGATGAGGCGTTCTCTAGGCTGAAGCTCCTCTTTACCACCGCCCCCGTCCTGCTGCACCCTGACCCCGACCTACAGTTCATAGTGGAGGTTGACGCCTCTGACACCGGGCTCGGGGCGGTCCTCTCCCAGCGCTCCCCCGACGATCAAAAACTCCACCCCTGTGCTTTCTTCTCTCGACGCCTTTCCCCGGCGGAGAGAAACTACGATGTGGGGAATCGGGAGCTGTTAGCGGTGGTCTCCGCCCTCCAGGAGTGGCGCCATTGGTTGGAGGGCTCCTCCCAGCCCTTCATAGTCTGGACCGATCATAAGAATCTGGAGTATCTGCGGTCGGCTAAGCGGCTGAATCCACGTCAGGCCAGGTGGGCCCTTTTCCTGGGCCGCTTCACCTTCACCATCACCTACCGACCCGGCTCTCAAAACGTCAAGCCCGATGCTCTTTCACGCCAGGGTGACCAGCAGAGGTCGGACTCCATCCCCGATCCTATTTTTCCCCCTTCCCGCATCCTGGGAGCAGCCACCTGGGAGATTGAGTCCCAGGTTCGACAGGCCCAAGTGAACCAACCTATCCCGGGTCCTGTTCCTCCCGGTCGCATCTTCGTCCCGGAGCGAGTAAGATCACAGGTCCTCCAGTGGGGGCACGCCTCTAAGCTCTCCTGTCACCCTGGGATTCATCGCACTTTGGAGTTTATACAGCGACGCTTCTGGTGGCCCTCTATGGCGGCCGATGTCCACGCCTTTGTCAACGCCTGCTCCGTCTGCGCCCGCAGCAAGACGTCCCACCAACCACCTGCTGGCCTGCTGAACCCATTGCCTACGCCCTCCAGACCCTGGTCACACATTGGACAGTGGACTTCGTTACTGGCCTCCCGCCATCAGGAGGTAACCAAGTAATTCTAACTATAGTCGACAGATTTTCTAAGGCTGTCCACTTTGTAGCACTGCCTAAACTGCCCTCTGCCCTAGAGACTGCGGACCTGCTGATTAACCATGTGTTTAGGATCCATGGCATTCCACGGGACATTGTCTCCGACCGTGGTCCCCAGTTCACGTCCCAGGTCTGGGGGGCATTTTGCCAGGCTGTGGGCGCCAACCCAAGCCTCTCTTCGGGGTACCACCCCCAATCTAACGGCCAGACGGAGCGGGCCAATCAGGACCTCGAAGCAGCGCTAAGGTGCATCACCTCCCGTAACCCCACCTCCTGAGCGTCACAGCTGGCCTGGGTGGAATACGCTCACAACTCTCTCACGTCCTCCGCCACAGGTATGTCCCCGTTCATGGCCAGCTGTGGCTTCCAACCCCCTTTGTTTCCCTCACAGGAGGAGGAGCTGGCAGTCCCCTCAGTACAGCACCATCTCCGGCGTTGTCGTCGGGTGTGGAGAGAGGCACGGGCATCTCTACTCCGTACCGCAGCCAGGAACCAGCGCTTAGCCGATTTTCCAAACCCGATGTCTTTTTTTTTGGTTTCTTCATTATGTCTTGACGTTTAGCTTTTTGTAACTTTGGTTTTTCTTCATTTTAACTTGTCAACTTGATTTGATAACTAATATGACTTGTTATGATTGACCAATTAGGATTCAACCAAATTCAACCAAACTGTAATAAGCTGTAAAAAAAAAGGGATAACCTTTTTATACAAATTAAAAATGAAGGTTAAGTTCCAGAGTTCATGTTTTAGATGTTGTCCCACTCCAACTGTCCTGCATGTTTTAGATGTTGTCCCACTCCAACTGTCCTGCATGTTTTAGATGTTGTCCCACTCCAACACTGTCCTGCATGTTTTAGATGTTGTCCCACTCCAACACACCTTATTCAAATGAATGGGTCGTTATGAGCAGGACAACATCTAAAACATGCAGGACATTGTCTCCCGAGGACCAGGGTTGGGAGACACTGTCTTCAGATGTCTGCTCATCATTCACTGGGATCCACACATGAGCTTCTGTGGTGGGTTTGTGAGCGCCCCCTGCTGCTGAGAACCAGCCTGAGACCCTCTCAGGTACGTTGTTCCTGAGCAGAGATTCATGGTTGATGATTGGACGAATGGTGGAGTGACTTTGTGCTCTGAGCAGTTTGAATGTTGAGCAACATTTTCCTGCTGCTGTTTGCTGAGAGAGGATTTTTCTGTGAGAACAACACGACCACAGTGTTGCTTCATCACTTGGAAACTGTGCAGGAACAAAGTGTTGTCCAACTGTGAGCAGAAGTCATGTGACAGGAGGAGGCGGAGCTCAGAAATAACCATGAGGACTGATCATTTGGGGGGGGGTGTTATATTTGGAGACTTTAAGACAGAAAAATCAAGTTTTAAGGTTTTAAATTGAAAAATGAGATCAAGGAGAACAAAAAGGGGAAGGAAAGGAGACATAAAGGAATAAGAGGAGGAAGAAAGGAAACAGAGAAGAGATAAAGAAGAACGATGCTTGTGTTTTTATACAAACGCCTGGACCAGGATCCAGTTTCATGTAACTGTGGAAGTGAACCCTTAGACCCGCTTCACTGGCTCCTCCCACTGACAGATGTCCAGGACACAGGACACCATCTGGACCCAGTTCAAGTTCCCCACACACTGTGGTTACTGACCCTTTATCCAGCGCCACCTTCAGGTTAACATTTGAATTTATAACAAATACCAGTCAGTACTGACAGACATGCTGAGAGACTCTGACACTGCTGCCTTCATCACTCACTCTCCCACACCAAAGTCCATAGAGAAAATCAGTGATTTTAACAGGGACACAGGAGTTGTTGATCCACTGCTGCCTCCATCACTAAGTTCTAATGTCTTATTTTGTCAATTCGGCATATACAATAATTTGTTCAGATTGACCTCAGTGACACTCAGTGACACAAAGTGACCACACGAGGCAGCAGTAGACCAGCAGCTCCAGTGTCCCTGTGAGCTAAAATCACAGATTTTCTCTATGGACTTTGGTGTGGGAGAGTGAGTGGTTTACAAACTTCACTTTCCTGTTGGAAAAGTCTGTCTAACAGTTGAAGATATTGTAGACTTAAACTGACAGATTATATTAACTGAAATTTGTTAGTGAAAACACAGACATGAGAAAACATTGACCTATCCCTTTATCACACCCTGACACTAACAGCCACAGACAAATGTCCATCCTGTCCTAACGTCCTATGTCTGGACCAGGCCCCTCCCCTCTTTGACTCAGAGATTTCCCTGAGCTGAAGGTGGCGCTGTCCAATCAATGTGACTCTGATCTGTGCTTCTTTGTTGAAGACTTTTCTAGGTCTTTGTCTCCATGTGACCCCACGCTGACCTTTACGGCACACTGAACTGCTGATTGGGACTTGGCCCGGGACCAGGTTCTGGTCTGTTTTACTATGGACTGGATTTAGAAGTGAAGTGAGGCAGGAGTTTGTCCTGTGGTTCTTATGATGAGTCAGTCATGTTGCCATGGCATCAGCTGACCTCCAGGTGACCTCATTATTATTATTATTATTATTATTATTATTATTTGTATCTGCTGCTAGAATTAAAATACTGTAATGTTATATTTTAATATTACAATTATCTGACATGTACATCTGCTCTCAATTCAATTCAATTTTATCTGTATAGCACCAAATCACAACATACATTATCTCAAGGTCAAACCCTTTACCTCTCTCTCTCTCTCTCTCTCAATGTTGTGATTTAATACAATGAAAAAAAAGTGATTTGAATAGAAAGATGTGACAGACTGGAGACATGTCCTGGGGGACAGGGAAAGGAAAGTGAGGACACGCAGACACTGAAAGCTGCTGTCTTCCATGTCCTCTTTTGACCAACTTTACCAAATGTCTTTAGTTAAACTTTATGTCTTCATCAGGATGGTTGATGGTTGATGACAGTAATCCAGTTCCTTAGTGCTGAGAATCCATCCATCCTAAATTCATCTGTCCATCCATCATCCATATCTGTCCAGCTCCTCTTGAAGGAAGCTGAGACCTTTAAGACATTGAATCTGTCTTAAAGGTTCTTGCTTGATCTGAAGTCTCTTGATTGGAAATCCTCCAGCAGGAGGCACCAAAGAGGATCTATCTCCAGCAGGAGGCACCAAAGAGGAGGCACCAAAGAGGATCTATCTCCAGCAGGAGGCACCAAAGAGGAGGCACCAAAGAGGATCTATCTCCAGCAGGAGGCACCAAAGAGGATCTATCTCCAGCAGGAAGCACCAAAGAGGATCTACCACATAGACTTGTTTTCTTACTGAGCTGCTTCTGGATGTCCACCCTCAGACTGAGACAGTGACAGAAGGAGGGGGTCCTTTAAGAAGCTGTGGCTTTGATGGATAGGTCATGTGATGTTTAGTGTGGCCATGCTTCGCCCTCAGTTCATTAGAACAATATTGGTCTCATTATCTCACATTTATTTCCTCCTGTGTGGGAGGCATCATGTGACCACACCTTGGTCCAGAGTCCGTGTTCTCTGAATGAAAACACTGACTGTGGGTTAAAGTGACGCCAGTGTTAATGTGTTACTACACAGGTGTGGTATGTTTTCACCTGGATGACCCACATCACAATGAACTGAGCCAGGAATGTGACAATCTGACTGTTCTCTCACTGTCTCTGTGACAGTGTTGTAACAAGGTTGTAACTGTTGTAACAATGTTGTGACAACATTAGGACTGTTTTGTAACATTGTTGTAACAATGTTGTAAAATGGTTGTAACAGTGTTGTAACAAGGTTGTAACAAGGTTGTAACAGTGTTGTAACAAGGTTGTAACATGGTTGTAACAGTGTTGTAACAAGGTTGTAACATTGTTGTAACAATGTTGTAAAATGGTTGTAACAGTGTTGTAACAGTGTTGTAACATGGTTGTAACAAGGTTGTAACAAGGTTGTAACAGTGTTGTAACAAGGTTGTGACATGGTTGTAAAAGTGTTGTAACAAGGTTGTAACTGTTGTAACATGGTTGTAACAGTGTTGTAACAGTGTTGTAACAATGTTGTAACAAGGTTGTGACATGATGTAACAGTGTTGTGACAACATTGGAACTGTGTTGTAACATTGTTGTAACATGGTTGTAACAGTGTGGTAACAGTGTTGTAACAATGTTGTAACAAGGTTGTGACATGATGTAACAGTGTTGTGACAACATTGGAACTGTGTTGTAACAATGTTGTAACAAGGTTGTGACATGGTTGTAACAGTGTTGTAACAAGGTTGTAACTGTTGTAACATGGTTGTAACAGTGTTGTAACAGTGTTGTAACAAGGTTGTGACATGATGTAACAGTGTTGTGACAACATTGGAACTGTGTTGTAACATTGTTGTAACAATGTTGTAACAAGGTTGTGACATAGTTGTAACAGTGTTGTAACAAGGTTGTAACTGTTGTAACAATGTTGTGACAACAGGTTGTAACAGTGTTGTAACAAGGTTGTAACAAGGTTGTAACAGTGTTGTAACAAGGTTGTAACATGGTTGTAACAGTGTTGTAACAAGGTTGTAACATTGTTGTAACAATGTTGTAACAAGGTTGTAACAGTGTTGTAACGAGGTTGTAACTGTTGTAACAATGTTGTGACAACATTGGAATTGTTTTGTAACATTGTTGTAACATGGTTGTAACAGTGTGGTAACAGTGTTGTAACAATGTTGTAACAAGGTTGTGACATGATGTAACAGTGTTGTGACAACATTGGAACTGTGTTGTAACATTGTTGTAACAATGTTGTAACAAGGTTGTGACATGGTTGTAACAGTGTTGTAACAAGGTTGTAACTGTTGTAACAATGTTGTGACAACATTGGAATTGTTTTGTAACATTGTTGTAAGATGGTTGTAACAGTGTGGTAACAGTGTTGTAACAATGTTGTAACAAGGTTGTAACAAGGTTGTGACATGGTTGTAACAGTGTTGTAACAAGGTTGTAACTGTTGTAACAATGTTGTGACAACATTGGAACTGTTTTGTAACATTGTTGTAACATGGTTGTAATAGTGTGGTAACAGTGTTGTAACAATGTTGTAACAAGGTTGTGACATGGTTGTAACAGTGTTGTGACAGTATTGAACTGTGTTGTAACATTGTTGTAACAATGTTGTAACAAGGTTGTGACATGGTTGTAACAGTGTTGTAACAATGTAACAATGTTGTAACATGATTGTAATAGTGTGGTAACAGTGTTGTAACAGTGTTGTAACAAGGTTGTGACATGGTTGTAACAGTGTTGTGACAGTATTGTGACAATGTTGTAACATGATTGTAACAGTGTTGTAACAGTATTGTGACAATGTTGTAACATGGTTGTAACAACATTGGAACTGTGTTGTAACATGGTTGTAACAGTGTTGTAACAATGTAACAATGTTGTAACATGATTGTAACAGTATTGTGACAATGTTGTAACATGGTTGTAAAAATGTTGTAACAGTGTTGTAACAACATTGGAACTGTGTTGTAACAGTCTTGTAACAATGTAACAATGTTGTAACATGGTTGTAACAGTGTTGTAACAACATTGGAACTGTGTTGTAACAAGGTTGTAACAAGGATAGCAGATTACATTTTGGTTTATGGATGACAGATTGCATGTAACTTAGTACATGTTGGGTTATAGATGAGAGATTACATGAAACATTAAATGTTAGGTCATATATGACAGATTGCATGTACTAGATTATATGTTGGGTTATAGATGAGAGATTGCATGTACTAGATTATATGTTGGGTTATAGATGAGAGATTGCATGTAACAGATTACGTGTTGGATTATGGATAACAGATTACATGTAACAGATTACAGCAACAGTGAGTGGTTGTTAATCAACAATCACAATAATCTGCAGATCTGATTATCTTGTTAACACAGAGGGCTTAGAGCCAGCTGGCACACACACACACACACAGAGTTTTATGTTTCACAGATTAAGAGTTTCTCTGTGTCAGAACGGTTTCCACAGAACTTTGGAAACTTTCCTGGAATTTCAGTTCTGTGTTCTGATGAAGATCAGTATAATGATGATGAAGATGAAGATAAATATAATGATGAAGGTAAATAATGAAGATGATGATGAAAAGTGTGTTGATGTCATGGTTGCTTTCAAGTCAAAAACTTTCTGTCTCACACTGTTACAGATGGACACATCACACACCTGAGTGAGTGGGCGGAGCCTCCTGATCTTACCTGTGATAAAGACCGCCTTCCCCTGTGCTGGCAGCTTGGCGGTCGGCACTGACGTGGTGACAGAGTAGAGGCAGCAGACAAGGCTGAGCAGAACCAGAACCATCACGGCAGGAAGACAGAAGGCCCAGAGACGCTCCACCAGCACAGTGGCGCCCAGCCACGCCACCATTGTGGGGGCGGGGCTTAGATGGGATGCCACAATCTTCTTCATGATTCCACCAACAAACACGGTGAGAACAGCGATGTAAATCCACGAAGGAAGAGTGTAGTCGTCCATCGTCAGAGTCAAAGACAGAGCTGCGTCTCCTGACTCACCTGTCTGTCCTCCTGTCTCTGTCTGTCCTCTCTCAGTTTCTGTCCCTCTTGGTCTCTCCGTTGGTTTCTGTTTGTCAGTCTGTCTTTCACTGTGTTTTATTTGTCTCTGTCTCTTTGTTGGTCTTTGTCTTTCTCTGTTTTGTCTGTCCTCTTGTCCTTTTATGTCTGTCCTCTCTCTCTGTCTCAACAGAACTGAGTGTGTCTCAGGTTTACTGTTGGTCAGTCACAGTGTTTGTCTCTTGCCCGCTCTCCCTCTCTGTTGCTCACACACACACATACACACATACACACTGTCTAACACACACTTACACACACTCCTCTCTAGGAAGAGCTCAGCCCTCTCTCACCCCCCCCCCCCCCCCCCCCCCCCCCCCCCCCCGCCCAAACCCCCCCCCCCACCCCTCCAAAAAAAAACACCAATTACTCTT
>JAFBJR010000044.1:93791-109008 GCA_016785285.1 Brachirus orientalis
AGATTTCTTCCTGTTAAAAGGGAGTTTTTTCTCTCCACTGCCCCCTAGTGTTTGCTCATTGTGTGAACTGTTGGGTTTCTTTTCTCTCTGTAATATTGTAAAGGTTTTGGCCTTGAGATAATGTAGGTTGTGATTTGGCGCTATACAAATAAAATTGAATTGAATTGAATTTTACATCACAGCACACAGGAGTTGTTGATCCACTCCTGCCTCCATCACTAAGTTCAAATGTCCTAGCTTGTTAAAATTCTTGGATTGGATTTCCCAGTGACACAAAGTGACCACACGAGGCAGCAGTAGACCAGCAGCTCCTGTGTCCCTGTGAGCTAAAATCACTGATTTTCTCTGTGGACTTTGGTGTGGGAGAGTGAGTGGTTTACAAACTTCACTTTCCTGTTAAAAACATTTTAAAATCGTAATGACAGAAGCTCAGCTCACCTGTGGTCTCTCACACACACACACACACACAGCTGATTACCAGTGTCCAGCTGTGTGCTGGGGATCCTTTGATAGAGTGGGTCATCTTTCATCCCTGGCACCTCTGCTGATGTGGGCAAGTGCCAGCAGTGTGTGGGTGTGTGTGTGTGTGAGTGAGACAGTGTGTTGACGATGTTGTTGTTGTTGTTGTTGTTGTTTTTCAGAGGACCAAAGTCTAAACACTGCAGTGCTTGTAACAAATGTGTTGCTAACTTTGACCATCACTGTCGTTGGCTCAACAACTGTGTAGGAAGTAGAAACTACAGGTGAGACACACACACACACACACACACACACACACACACACACACACACACACCTGTTTGGACAGCACTGTGTGTTCTCAGTAGTACACTGTGTATTGTGTGCAGGTTGTTCCTCCACAGCGTTGGCTCCGCCCTCTTAGGCGTGTGTCTGGTTCTGGTTGTCTCCTCCTATGTCTTCATTGAGTTCTTTGTGGATCCAACTAAACTCCGCTCTGACAAACACTTCCTAGGTGAGATCTGACCTCTGACCTCTGACCTTCGGTTTTGTTAGGAGTGTAAGGAGACTTACCTGTGTGTGTGTGTGTGTATCAGTGAGGAACGACACAGGTGTGTGGTTCGTCTTCCTTCCTGTGGCTCCGCTCAGATCAGCTGCTGCAGTGATTCCGTGTCTGGCTGCCGTTACCATGGCGTTGGGTCTGTTGTCGTCGGTCCTGCTGTGTCACCTGCTCTGCTTCCACGTCTACCTGAGTATGAGCAGCACACGCGCACACACACACACACACACTGACTTTTCCTTTATGTTAATTTTTCTGTCCTGTTTATGATGTTCTGTGTTTTATATTTGCACCATATGAGAATGAATATATGTTGTAATGCTCTTTATGTGAATATATGTGCAGTAATGCACTGTAATTCACCTTTTTGTACCTTATAATCTCTTTTCTAGCATCCATTTCCTTTTAGTTTCTTTCTTGCCTGCCTCATTGAATACAGATGGAAAATAGCTGTAAAGCTCTGATCTGGTCCAGAGCATCTTTACTCCGAGTCTCAGAGTTTACTGTACATGGTCCCTGACAAATGAACAAATACATAAACACACACACACACCTCCTTACCTGCCTGTGTATGTGTGTGGGTGGGTCAGCACCCAGTGTTAGCCACGCCCACTCTTAGGGGTGAAAATGACATGTATGTGTTAGTGCAGTCACATCTGTTCTTTATCTCTGTGTCTCAGTGTGGAACAGACTCAGTACTTATGAGTACATTGTACGGCAGCGTCATCGTCATGACAACAGAGATTTGAGGAAACCAGGATCAGTGAAGGAGACGGCAGCGCCTTCAGTCCTCAAAGTAACTCTCTGTGTGTGTGTGTGTGTGTGTGTTCTTGTACTTGCTGCAGAGTGAGGACCAAAATTCGTATAATTCCTACAAAGTGAGGACATTTTGACAAAGTGAGGACATTTTGTCTGGTCCTCACTTCTTTAAAGGGCTTTTAGGGTTTTAGGGTTAGAATTGGGTTTAGGTTAGGGTAAGGGTAAGGGTTAGGCATCTAGTTGTGATGGTTAAGGGGCTAGAGAATGTATTATGTCTGTGAGGGTCCTCACTATGATAGAAGCACAAACGCGTGTGCGCGTCATCCCCTGCTGCTGTGGTCCTGACTGTGCTCTCTGCTGCCCCCTTCAGGACATGAACTATTCAGGGAGTCTGGGTTATACCAATCCTCAGGTGAATGTGGAGGGACCTACCACCGTGTCTGTGCAGGGGCACGCACAGTAAGTCTCTCACACAAACACACACATGTTCAGGTACCTGCTGCACAGCTGCCTGTGATTGGCTGAGGCTGACTGACCGGGTCCTGACACGTTTCAGTGAACAGCCAGTCGTTTAGACTCTGTTGCCATGGACACAGTTTTCTTTGCAGTAAACAACGTTTACAAAGTGAAATTCTTTGGCTGTGACTCCCTGAAAGAAACAAAGTGTGTATTGTGTTTGAGCTGAGAGAGGATGGTGTGTGCGTGACTGCGCGTGTGTGCGTGACTGCGCGTGTGTGCGCGTGTGTGTGCGTGACTGCGCGTGTGTGTGCGTGTGTGTGCGTGACTGCGCGTGTGTGTGACTGGATGTGTGTGTTAATCTTACATAAATAACTCTGATGACATGTACACTCTCCCACACCAAAGTCCATAGAGAAAATCAGTGGTGAGTGGTTTACAAACTAGTTGTCTCTCTCTCTCTGTCTCTCTCTCTCTGTCTCTCTGTCTCTCTGTGTGTGTCAGGTTCTTGGCTAATGGCAGAGTGACAAGAGTGTCCAGTCCTGTCATGGAGGAAGAAGCTCCACCCATCACCTCTACTCATCGAGAAGCAGCAGCACACACACATCGACACACACAGGTACATGGACACACACACACACACACACACACACACACACACACACACACACACACACACCAGTGTCAAGTTGGAGTTTAAATTGTCTTTACTTCAACAGAAAAAGAAGAAAAAAGTTTGTAAAGTCACATCAGATGAAACAAGAGAGAGAGAACACTGTCAGAGTGCAGCCCCGCCCCCAGGTATACACACACACACACACACGGACACACGGACACATTGACCTGGGGACCTCTGCTCACACGTCCAGTCAGAACAACAGGATGTAGATCAGTGTCTCTTTGTTTACATCTGGTGGTTGTTGTTGTTGTTGTTGTGCAGCAGAGCCCAGCACCGTGTCCTCTGTGTCCATGACTGAGCGCCTTCCTCTCCCAGCATTCTCTCTGAGGGCCCCTCTGCCCCCCCTGACCCTCCCTTCAGGCCCCGTCAAGGCCGCCGCCCCTCCGGCCGAGTACCACTCGGACTCGGCCGAGTCTCTGGAGGAGATCCCGGTGGTGTTGGCTAAACTGGGCTCTTCTTCATCTGCCGCCACTTCTGCCGGTGACGCTGCCACATCTTCACACCGAGCCGTGACGGGGTTCCCGCTGCCCTCCCTCCCCCCCAGGACTAAGAGGAAGACGCCACTGTCCTCCTCTTCCTCCCACACCCATAAAAGCGGAGCAGAGCTGAGGTTTGAGATGACGTCCACTCATCTTCCCGCTGTGTTTGTCAGTCGGGCGAGTGGTGAGGCCCAGGATGAAGGACTTTGTCTGAGCAGGTGGCAGAGTGGCTCCAGGCCCGACTCCAGGCCCGACTCCAGGCCCGGCTCCAGGCCCGGCTCCAGGCCCGGCTCCAGGCCCGGCTCCAGGCCCGGCTCCAGGCCCGACTCCAGGCCGGCGTCCCGGGCGTCACTGGGCTCGGGTGTGGCCTCCTGGATGGAACGGTGACCTGAACTTTGTGTTTTGTACAATCACACATCTGTTCTCTTCACTGTCCTCCTTTACACCTGCATTAGACAGTGTTTTCTGTGACGTGTCACGTCCTGTGTGTTGCCATAGCAACAACTACTTTAGCCACACGTGAAGTCGCTCTATTGTATCGACTTCACTGTTTTTCACAGCAGAAGTCGACAAAAAAAATCAACAAAAGCAACTTTGATCACTTTGATGTTCACTGTCTTCAAAGCCACCGACGTATTTCACTCATGTATTTGTTGTGAGTGAAGCGGAGACACATTAGAGACACATGACATTCAAGTGTCTCCGACCACGTCCTGAAGTGGTTTGACAGACCGGATCACAGTCTGACCGTGGGTGTATTTATACTTTTACTTACTAAGTGGTCAGGTGCTCCCTGACTCTAATCTGACTGTAATCTGACTATAATCTGATCACAGAAAAGACCTTTTAATGCCAGGTGTAAAGGTCATTCACTGTTTTCACTATTTATTGATTGATTTTTTTATTTTGAGGTCAAAGGTGACGTCGTCACTTCTGTTCACAATGTTTGTATCTGATTCTTACTGGACCTTTACATGTTACTGTGTGTCTGTGGAGACACACACACACACACACACACACATGCCTGTGTCTCTGCTGTGTCTGTCAGTCTCCATGGTAACTCAGCACCAGAAGGATGATGGTCTTTGTATAAAACATCCTGGTGTTGCACTTTTCTGTTGAGCTGCAATAAAAACACATAAGCTAATGCTAACACACACACTTGATTTTTTTACGTTAGTAAATTAAATTAATGACATCATGATAGAATCTGTGGGATGTTTTTAATCAATACAAATCAATAAAAATGATTTTCACCCAGACTTTATCGATCCACCTTCTGACTGGGTTTTTCCCGATACTTTCTAGCCAGTGTGGAGCTCCCCCTGCTGGACGGTGTTCAAAACTCAAATGTCAGTCTGTTCCCATGTGTTGTGTTTAACCAACACACTGACTCTGTTGTCATAATGCTAAGTTAACTGTTACCTTCTGTTGACAGTCATAATGTGTGTGGTTACATGTCATCATCCGTCCATGTTGTGAAGAGGAGTTGCCTGGGCAACGGCCAAAGACAACATAACAGCATCAATCAAAAAGGAGCGGTAATGAGAAGTGTGTGTGTGTGTGTGTGGGGGGGGGGGGCTGGTCTTCCTTATGTTGTGGGGACCTCAATCTGTCTCCACACTCACATTATGGGGACAAAATAGTCAAGTCCCCATAATGTAAATGACATGTTTTAAAGTAGGGTCAGGGTTAGGGTTAGGTTAAGGTTAAGGTTAGGGTTAGGACACTAGTAATTATGGTTAAGGTTAGAGTAAGTCTGCAGGAAATGAATGGAAGTCATTGCAATGTCCTCTGTAGTCATGGAAACCTGTGTGTGTGTGTGTGTGTGTGTGTGTGTGTGTGTGTGTGTGTGAGAGAGAGAGCTTCATCATGTGACTTCCTCCGTAGAGACCCCACACTCAACATCATGATGTCATTCTGAACTCCTCCCACACTCACAGCTGCTTCCTGTTCACTGACATGAGGTCATTTCCTGCTGCGCACACACACATACACACACATGGAAGAATAGGTTTGTGCAGCTATTCTTCTCAGGACTCTGCATTGACCTCCATTTATTTTTTTCAGACTACAAGCCTCATCACTAACTTTAACCATAACCGCTTAATGACTAACCCTAAGCTTGACCTAACCAATTCAAATCTTAGTCCTAAACTTAACCAGTTCCTCGGAAATGAGCTTCTGTCCATTAGGACCAGGTTTTGGTCTCCATGACTGACACTGACCTTGTCAGCCTGACCTTGGTCCTGACAAGGTCAGTGTTGAGGACAAAAAGGTCCTAAAGAACAAACACACACGCATCATGTGTGCCCTGTTTCAGTTGTGGCCACGCCCAGCAATGATGTCACAGTAGCAGGTGAGAAGTTAACCAGAGGTCAGAGGTCAGTGTCACCTGAGGTCTTCAGTGAATGTCGTTGTCCGTCGGTGGATAGTCACATGACACAGACAGAGAGAGAGACAGGTTCATGAGATATAGTTATTAACGACGGAGACAGTTGGACTCTTGTCTCTGCATCTGGAAACCCTGAAGACTGTGAGTGTGATGTCACTGTGTGAACCAGTGACATCACAAACACCAAACTGAATTATTCAGATGATGTCACCTGAGGTCACATGGATTCCACCCCTCCCTCCCTCCTTCCCTCTCTTTGTTTTATTGCCCTCCCCTGTTAGTCAGGGTGTCGTCATGGCGATGGAATAAACACATGACAACAAGTGCTCTGCTCTTCAGAGCTCAGTTGAGCTGCTGCAGAGAGAGAGAGACAGAGGACAGAGGACAGACAGGTAAGACGCTCATTTATAACTGATTGATACATTTATTTAAAAGAGTAGAGCACAGATGAACAGACAGGTGTGTGCACGTATGTCCTGGTGAGGACAGCATGACTGTCACATGTTATCAAACACTAACCTCAGAGTCACACACACACGTTCAGGTTTCTATACTGTTTGTATGTAAATGTACACACAGTGCGACGGTGTCATTGCTCAGCCTGTACTTCAGTGTGACGTGATGATGTCATCGGCCGTGTGTCTGTGTTGCAGATAATCTTCCGTCATGGCGGAGAGCGTTGACATGGAGCAGCTTCTTGCAGCCTTTAAGAAGTTTGCGATTCATGGAGACACGAAGGCGACAGGGAAGGAGATGAACGGGAAGAACTGGGCCAAACTGTGCAAAGACTGTAAGATCACCGATGGCAAGAACGTCACCAGCACCGACGTCGACATCGTCTTCTCCAAAGTCAAGTGAGTGTTCAGACCCCGTTCTGAGTTAAAGACAAAAGGAAGACCAGGACCAGCTCAGGAACCAGTCCGGCTTGTTCCGACAGGAAAGTTAGGCAGGACTTTGGTGTGGGAGAGTGAGTGGTTTACAAACTTGAGTTTCCTGTTGGAAAAGTCTGTCTGTCAGTGACACGAAGACGTGAACATGTTCTGAAGATACAGTAGATTTTATTACACAAGTCTTTTGTTCAGTGATGAAAAACTGTGTCCCTGGCATGAGTGGCAGCCATGTTTTCACTAAGAGTAAGTCTCAGCAGCAGGGGGCGCTCACAGCACAGAACTATCCCTTTAACATTAACTGAAGGCTAGCTGGTGTTGTGTTTGTTGGGCAGCAGTTTAACACACATTTCCACTTGTGTGTGTGTGTGTGTGTGTGGGGCCCACGGTTGGTGTAGTGGTTAGCACTCTTGCCTTTGCAGCAAGAGGTCCCGGGTTCTCCCCGTGGTGCGTCGGTTCTCACCGGGTTCTCCGGCTTCCTCCCACAGTCCAAAAACATGCAGATTTGGCGACTAGGTTAAATGGACACTCTAAATTGCCCATAGGTATGAATGTGAGAGTGAGTGGTTGTCTGTCTCTATGTGGCCCTGTGATGGACTGGTGACTCTCCTCTCCATCGCCTCTCGCCATATGTCAGCTGGAGTTAGGCACCAGCGACCCCTGCGACCCCTAGTGGATAAAGTGGTAGAAAATGAGTGAATGTGTGTGTGTGTGTTTATAGCTGGTATTCCTTATGTTGTAGGGACCTAAATCTGTGTAAGTGTGTGTTCTTGTACTTGCTGCAGAGTGAAGACCAAAAAAAGTATAAACCCTACAGAGTGAGGACATTTTGACAAAGTGGTTGTGATGGTTAAAGTTAGGGTAAGGGGCTAGAGAATGCATTATGTCTATGACGGTCCTCACTCTGATAGCAGCACAAACGTGTGTGTGTGTGTGTGAACTCTGAGAAACAGCAGTGTTTATGTCCTGTTTGTCGTTGCTACGAACACAGTGATGTAACGACGTGACTCTGTGGTGGGAAAGTAACTCCAGGTCCGTGTCTTTGCTGTAACCCTAACCCCTCCTGTGTGTGCGTGTGCGTGTGCGTGTGCGTGTGTGTGTGTGTGTGTGTGTGTGTGTGTGTGTGTGTGTGCAGACAGAAGACGTCTCGGGTCATCACATATGAGGAGTTTCAAAAAGCTCTGCAGGAGCTTGCTCCAAAGAGGTTCAAAGGTCAAAGTAAAGAGGAGGCGCTGGAGTCCATCTACAAGCTGGTGGAAGGGGGCGGGCCCACAAATGTGGGTGTGACGGTGAGACCTGTTTCCTGTTTGTGTGTCAGTGTTTGTCACATGATACGACACAAACACAGTGTTCAACACAAACTCTGACCTGAAAACCTGAGCTCCATGTTTCAGGTTCAGTCCTGGTGTCAGCGTCTGTCCTCAGTGATCTGATCACACATGTATGACCGTTCACACGTGTACGACCATCTACACGCGTACGACCGTTCGCACATGTAAAACTGTCCACGTGTGTATGACTGTTCACACGCATGTTCGACTGCTGACACACGCGTGTGTGATGATGACATCAGCAGTAGCAGGTGTGATTTACCTCCTGTTCTTTTGGGTTTTCATCAGAAAGTGGCGAAGATGGGGGCTGTGGACCGTCTCACCGACACGTCCCGTTACACCGGATCACACAAGGAGCGTTTTGATGACAGCGGCCGTGGCAAAGGTCGTGAGGGTCGTGAAGAGATTGTGGAGAACACGGGCTACGTGGGAGCATATAAGAACGCTGGAACATATGAGTCCAAGATGAAGGGAGAGAAATAAGGAGGCTGGTGGAAGCGCCCCCTACTGGGAGCTGTGTGTGTGTGTGTATGTGTGTGTGTATGTGTGTGCGTGTGTGCTCTTACAGCATGGATGTGACAGAAGTGAGGCAGTTGTCATGAGAGTTGGTCATGTGATCATCTCTGTGCTCAAAGATCTGTCTCAGTTCACATTGTTACATTTCCTGCTCAGATGAACAAATACAGTCTACAAGTGACTGCTCTCCTATGGCTAATGCTAAGCTAACTACTCTCCTGGGGCTAATGCTGAGCTTAATGCTCTCCTGGGGCTAATGCTGAGCTTAATGCTCTCCTGGGGCTAATGCTAAGCCAACCAATCTCCTGGGGCTAATGCTGAGCTTAATGCTCTCCTGGGGCTAATGCTAAGCTAACTACTCTCCTGGGGCTAATGCTGAGCTTAATGCTCTCCTGGGGCTAATGCTAAGCTAACTACTCTCCTGGGGCTAATGCTAAGCCAACCAATCTCCTGGGGCTAATGCTGAGCTTAATGCTCTCCTGGGGCTAATGCTAAGCTAACTACTCTCCTGGACCTCATGCTAAGCTAACTAATCTCCTGGGGCTAATGCTAAGCAGACTACTCTCCTGTGGCTAATGCTAAGATAACTGCTCTCCTGTGGCTAATGCTAAGATAACTGCTCTCCTGGGGCTAATACTAAGATAACTGCTCTCCTGGGGCTAGTGCTAAGCTAACTGCTCTCCTGGGGCTAGTGCTAAGCTAACTACTCTCCTGGACCTCATGCTAAGCTAACTAATCTCCTGGGGCTAATGCTAAGAAGACTACTCTCCTGTGGCTAATGCTAAGATAACTGCTCTCCTGTGGCTAGTGCTAAGATAACTGCTCTCCTGGGGCTAGTGCTAAGCTAACTATGTTCACAGTAAAGTATGACAGCGAACTTTAGTCTCTCTCTCTCTCTCTCTCTCTCTCTCTCTCTCTGTTTTGCAGGTTTTTTTTCTCAAGCTCAAAGTTTTAAACTGGAATAACTGATTTTAAATCTCGTTAGCTCGTGTCTTTGTGTTGACTTTGTTGTTTTTATCTCATCATAAGGACAACTTTGCGTCCAAATGTGTCTTCCATGATGAGAGAGACGAGACCAGTCCAAATGTCCTCTCAGCTGTCTGTCTCTGTCTGTCTTCAAACTACAGCACTTTTGGATTCATGTGTTTTAAACTGGAAGTTATTTGACGTAAAACAATAAAAACCACAAACACTGTTTCTCTGAGGTCATGTGATCTGTCCACACTGACCAACCAAAGACAAAACCATGTGGTGGTCGTGTCTCAGATGTGGCGTTCTGAAGGTTGATGGGTAATTGGCACCGATGGTGTCTCAGTAACTGTTGGCCACGCCTCCCGCAGTCTCGGACTGGACCAGGCTTCACTTTCTGGTCCTGGTTCAGTAAAGATCCTGTCAGTCTTGTGTTATTGGACGATGTGAACACTAGAGGGCACTGAACACCTTCTGCGATGACAGGAGAAGCTGTTTGAACACGGCTCCAGTTCTCACTGAGCACCAGGTTCAGTTCCTGGACTAGATCTAGATCTAGAACTGTTACAAGACCAGATCTAGATTCAGGACCACATTTAGATCTGGATCCAGACACTGCTTGTCAGTCCTCCATGAAGATTTTCTTTAAGACATGTTTGATGACATCATCTGTGTGTTTTCTCCTCAGAATTCACTAAATCCGTTTGTTAACACAAACAAACAAGAAAACAATAAAAAACACCACTGTTTGTTTATTATGTTTTTATTTTACGAGATTATAATCCCTCAACTGTTGCACCAGCAGCTGTTATGTCACTAGTTTTCCTCAGCTACAGTTAGCATGCTAACAGCTCGTCTGCTGCTCAGAGATTGTGTTATGGTAAAACAGTGTTACACACACACACACACACACACACACACACACACACACACATACATCAGAGGAGCCTGGTATCAAACTACCAACCTGCTGCTAAGAAGACAGACTGAACATCAGGTGATGATGAGTTTGTGTCATGTTGGTAGTTATGGTTATACTTTGTGATCCTCAGCGCCCCCTGGCCTCCAGCAGCTGAAATAACACTGACTAGATCCACCTTCAATCACCATTTATTAAATCTGCTTCCATTAAAGAGCAGCATCCACTAATCCTGATTACAGAGAGAGAGAGAGACAGGACGGGTCTCCCTCTGTCCACAACCCACCACAGACACCTGAACGCATCACAAGCTGCAGGACAGACACAGGGGAGGACAGAAGAGACAGAAGCAGACAAAGGGAGGAGAAGCTGGGAGAAGCTGGAAGAAGAGTGTTGAGTGGGACAGGGATGAAGGACAAGTGAACTTCATCATCATGGAAAGCAGGACAGGGACGAGAGAGACGAACGGATCCTTCAAACGCTCGTCCATCAAACGCAGCACGTCCTCTGGATCACAGAAGGTAAGACTCACCTGAGACTAAAGCTGCGGACACACCATAATGTTTTCTGTCCAATTTTATTCCACAGTTGAAAAGTGTGTCCAGATGACTGAGCCACCTGCAAACACATGTTTCTAACAGCCAATGAAAAAGTAGGGACACTGGAAATAGTAGACAGGAAGTAGTGGGAAAATCAAAACGATGATGATGATGTGTGCTTGTTTCTCATGGACATGTTTGCTCTTCTCTTCGTGGACTTCAGTTGTTTTGACAGATCATGTGGTTTCTGATCATCAGTCGTTAAATGTGTGACTCGGTTCTTCAGTCGTCGTAAAAGAATCTGCTGAAATTGACTGTTGCAGTTGTGTAGTGTGTCCCCAGCTTAGGACTCAGTGGGACTGGGACTGGGACTGGGACTAACCTGAGATTGAAACCAGCCACAACAGTAAACCTGAGTCACACATGTAACTACAGCTGATCATGTGACCTGACACTTCCTGCTTCACTGACCACATGTGACTGTTCATCATAGCTCTGATAAAGGACAAGATATATTACTAATCAATAACTCTCAACCAGAAAACAGTGTCTCATTGGCTCAGAGCTGCAGGTTCACTTCCTGTCTGCCAAAAAAATAAATAAATGACTAAAGCACCAGCCCATTATCTGAACAACAATTAATCTCATTTATGAACCAGATAATCCAGACCCTGTTGTTCTCACTGTGTGCAATCTGTCGCACATTAAAGTGTGTGTGTTAATGAACTGTTTCCAGACAGACCTTTTCAACAGGAAACAGAAGTTTGTAAACCACTCACTCTCCCACACCAAAGTCCATAGAGAAAATCAGTGATTTTAGCTCACAGGGACACAGGAGCTGCTGGTCTACTGCTGCCTCGTGTGGTCACTTTGTGTCACTGAGGTCAATCTAAATTAAGATTTTCAAATGTTGAAGTGGCAAAATAAGACATTTGAACTTAGTGATGGAGGCAGCAGTGGATCAACAACTCCTGTGTCCCTGTGAGCTAAAATCACTGATTTTCTCTATGGACTTTGGTGTGGGAGAGTGAGTGGTTTACAAACTTGAGTTTCCTGTTGGAAAAGTCTGTCTAACAGTGAGATAAAGACGTGAACTGAAGATATCGTGGACTTAAACTGATGTAGATTTTATTACCTGTGTCTTTTGTTAAGTGGCTTAATGTGTCCCGACTGACAGTCATATTTTTATTAGAAGTTAACCTTTGTGTCTTTAAAAAACTTAAAGTATCCCTTTAAACACAGTCTGAGTCTCTTCATTCACAGAGTGATTTTATTGTTTCAACTGTAAAACTAGACTCTATACATGAGCAGTGCAGTCACTTTACAGTCATTAGTGTTATGGATTTAAAGGCACAGGAAACAGATTTAATCTCTTCTGTGTGTTTCAGGATTAAAAATGCTGCATTAAAGGATTAATGCATAAAGAAATGGAAAGCTCTCTTCTCCGAATATTTAGAAAGATAAATGATGTGACATGAACAAAAGCTCAACCTTCATTCAGTTCATGGAGACAACATGGCCGCCTCTTCTTACCCTATGACACGACAACTGTTTGTCCTCAGGTCCACAGAGCCTGGATCGAGAGGACGTTCATGAAGAGAGAATGTGTCCAGATTATTCCCAGCAAAGACGCCAGCAGGTACACACATGCACATACACATGCACATACACACACACGTGCACACGCACACACATGCACAAACACGTGCACGCACACACGTACAAACATGTGCACATACATACACACGTGCACATACACACACATGTACAAACACGCGCACTTATGTGCACATACACACACGCGCACAAACACATGCACAAACACGTGCACACATGTGCACATACACAAACACGTGCACATACACACACGTACTAAC
This sequence comes from Brachirus orientalis, assembly GCA_016785285.1. Lineage (NCBI taxonomy): Eukaryota > Metazoa > Chordata > Actinopteri > Pleuronectiformes > Soleidae > Brachirus > Brachirus orientalis. The sequence continues at coordinate 106,616 of JAFBJR010000044.1, forward strand.
ACATGCACGTGCACACACACATGCACACACAGACAGAGTGTGTGTTAAAAGTGTCTCCGCTGTGGTTGGTCAGGTGCAGCTGTGGTCAGCCCCTGCTCCAACATGCCTCCATCTGTCCAGCGGTCAAACAGGAAGGGGGCGGAGCTCCACTGGTGCAGCTGGAGGTCCAGCCTGCAGAGAGGTGGACGCCCCTCAAACACACCCACACTTCACCCACTGACGCCTACGGAGTCATCGAGTTCCAGGGTGGAGGACATGTCAACAAGGCCATGGTACCATGGCAACAGCAGGTGCGATGTTTAAATGATGCAGGTGTGTCTGTCTCTGACCACGCCCCCTCTCTCCTCCTCCTCCTCCTCCTCCTCCTCTTCAGTACATCCGGGTCTCCTATGACTCAAAGCCGGACTCCCTGCTCCACCTGATGGTGAAGGACTGGCAGCTGGAACTGCCCACACTCCTCATCTCCGTCCATGGAGGCCTCCAGAACTTTGACCTCCCACCCAAACTGAAGCAGGTGTTTGGAAAAGGACTCATCAAAGCCGCCGTCACCACGGGAGCCTGGATCTTCACAGGCGGAGTCAGCACAGGTATGGATGGTTCTGATACAACACCTCAGGGTTTTGATCTGAGGATCCATGTCTGCTGCTCTTCAGATTTAAGTGAACAATTAGCTAATAAATCACTGATCTGACTTAAAGATGGAAACACTGATTTAACCTCAAACTGTTTGTGAACACACCTTTTCCACTCTCCATGCTAGGCTAACCAAATTATTGTTTCCAATTTTTATGCTAAGCTAAGCCAATTATTTCAACATGTTTTCAGTTTCTATGCTAAGCTGATTATTTTGACTTGATTCCACGTTTAATGTTAAGCTATGCTAATTATTTTGGCTTGTTTCCAGTTTCTATGCTGTTAAGCTAGCTGTTTGAGAGTCTGATGTTAAAACACTGATGCACAACAGCCTGTGGTTAGAAACAAGAATAAATGAAATGTGGAGTGATATCATGTTCAATATCATGTTCATGATATTGAACCATGGCTCCGCCCCTTTCTCTGCCCCCACCCCGCCCCTTCTCTATCACCGTGGTGTTTCAGGAGTGATCCGCCATGTTGGAGATGCTCTGAAGGATCATTCGTCAAAGTCCAGAGGGAAAGTCTGTGCTGTTGGTATCGCACCATGGGGGATCATCGAGAACAAAGAGGACCTGATCGGGAGAGACGTAAGTCAACCCAGAGGAAACCGGACTGAACCAGACTGGACTGAACTGAACCGTACTTTGTGTTCCAGGTGACCAGACCCTATCAGACCATGTCTAATCCACTCAGTAAACTGTCTGTGCTGAACAGTAGCCACTCCCACTTCATCCTGTCTGACAATGGGACGAGTGGGAAGTACGGCGCCGAGGTCCGTCTGCGCCGACAGCTGGAGAAACACATCGCTCTGCAGAAGATTAACACACGTGAGTCATGTGACTCTGAGATAACGGGTGAACCTGCCCAGGTGAGCACTGTGTGGGAGGAGTCCTGATGCTTGTCACCACAGAGAGCCCGTGTAGAACCAGTACCAGGTCATGTGATCTGGGTTTCCTTGTCGTCCATTGCCTGGACATGAGTGAAAGTGTCCTCTGATGGAGCTAAGCTAACAGTGTCCCCATTAGAGTTTGTGCTAAGTTTAAGAGAGAAATTTTAATTTGTTGACATGAGGATGAAAGTGACAACAGAATCAATCAAATTTATCAATAATCACAGTTGTTTAATTCACTGTGAGTGAGTGAGTGAGTGAGTGAGTGAGTGAGTGAGTGAGTGAGTGAGTGTTCTTGTATTTGGAGCAAAGTGAGGACAAAAATCATAAACCACACATAGTGAGGACATTTTGTCTGGTCCTCACTTCCTTAAAGGGCTTTTTCATGGTTAAGACCTGGTTTTAGGGTAAGGGTTAGGCATCTAGTTGTGATGGTTAGGGTTAGGGTTAGGGGCTAGAGAATGTAGAAGCACAAACATGTGTGTGTTCTGCAGGGCTGGGTCAGGGCGTCCCGGTGGTGTGTCTGATCCTGGAGGGAGGTCCTAACGTGATCTCCATTGTCATGGAGAGTCTGAAGGAGGAGCCTCCAGTCCCAGTCGTGGTCTGTGACGGCAGCGGTCGAGCCTCTGACATCATTTCCTTTGCTCACAGATACTGTGAGGAGGACGGGTGAGGACATGTCCACATGCTGGGAACGAGAGCAGATCACATTTATATTCACTTTTATGTTATTATACAACAGTGTGTCTAACCACACGAGGCAGCAGTAGACCAGCAGCTCCTGTGTCCCTGTGAACTAAAATCACTGGTTTTCTCTGTGGACTTTGGTGTTGGTTGTTTCAAATCAAGAGAAACATGGATGGATGAC
>JAFBJR010000045.1:0-24272 GCA_016785285.1 Brachirus orientalis
TCTGTCTGTCTGTCTGTCTCTCTCTGTCTCTTTCTGTCTCCCTCTGTCTGTCTGTTGCTATCTGTCTCCCTCTGTCGATCTGTCTGTTGCTGTCTGTCTGTTGCTGTCTGTCTGTCTGTCTGTCTTTCTCTCTGTAAACTCTGAGGTTTCACTGAAACAACACTCGTCAGTCTGTTGGAGCCCAGAGCTGCAGGACGTTGACCACAGGGATGTTTTAATGACACTGTCCAGGAGCCTCGCTCGCTCAGAGAGTCTGGGGGGGGAGGGGTTTGATTGTGTGAAAAAAGAAACAAAGAAACACCAGACATAGAAACAGAAAAAACAGCACGGGAACAGAATAAAGACACAGGACACACCAGACAGAATCATGGGTGGACAGGACAGACAAAGTAAAGTCACATCTGTAGATGTGAAATCAAACATGACCTGAGATTTTACAAACCACAAAAACAGAAACTGAAAACTGTGAAGATGAAAGATAGAAATGTAAACTTTTGAAAACACATGCTGTTACACACATTTACTTATTATCAGCTGGGAGCGATAAAGTCCATCAACACTTACTTTCAGTTTCAGTTTAACTTATGGCACACACAAAGCAAACAACTGCAGAGGACAGAATCCGCTTCCTACTTAACATGGTCATGTGATGTCAGGAATGTTAATGTGGACACAGAATGTTTTTGTTTTTGAAAACTCTTTTAGATATTTGTGTGGATGTAACACCAGACACAGAAGAAAACCAGAAAACAAAAGAGGCCAAAAACCACAGAGACACCAAATCAAGGACAGACCAATCAAATTCTATATTTGAATGTTGGTCAGAGGTCAAAGGTCATGATCCGAAACAAGTTTGAACTAATGTTTATTTTAATTATTTTAACACAGAAAAAACATAACACCAAGCAGGTGAATATGTTTTGTTTGTCTTATGTCTTATTTTGTCACTTCAGTGTTTGAAATCCTTTGTTCAGATTTACCTCAGTGACACAAAGTGACCACACGAGGCAGCAGTAGACCAGCAGCTCCTGTGTCCCTGTGAGCTAAAATCACTGGTTTCCTCTATGGACTTTGGTGTGGGAGAGTGAGTGGTGGGGTATATGGCACTGCCAGTCAGGAAGCTGGCACCCCACGGGTGGTCACTCATGCTTATCCCCTACGCCTGGCTGGTTTGGGCCCCCCTCCACTCTCCCTGGGGGGTGTCCGAGTGGGCATGCCTGTTGCCCATCATAACGCACCTCTCTGAGAGTGTGCTGGTGGGTGGCGGGCTGTCTACTCAGCAGGGGTCATCGGGACTCCTGGGTATTTGGTGGGGTCTCGTACTGGGGCTCCGCAGTGTTGGGGGTGGCAGGTCCTCGGGGCTCTGGCCCCTCTCTGTGCCTGGGGGTTTTGCTCCTGGTGAGCTCAGGGTCTGTCTGTCACCGGTCCCTTGGGGCTGCTGCCCTGGGTGGCTGGCAGTGCTCGGCACATCTAGGTCCCTATAGGCCTACTGCCAAGGGCTGGCCGGACAGTGGCATGGTTGCCCACTTAGATTCCTAACCACATCTAATGACAACCCCTACACATATACACAGATATGCGCTTTCACACAAACACACACACACACTGTGGTATAAATCTGTTAAAGTTGTTGTAGGCTCAGTTTCCTTCTCTTCATGTGGTTATTAACAATAACTGTAGAAATTGTACTTACTATTCAAATGAATGCCTTTGTTGTTTATGTATTGTGATGTTAACACATACCTGTACCTTAGCTGGTATTATTATACTTGTCTCTGTCTCCCTCTCTGTCTCTTCTTCTATCTGTCTGTCTCTCCCCTGGTCTATCCACTCCCTATCCCCCTGTATGGTCTGGCTACCCAACATCACACAGTCAGAAAATAAATGAAAAAGAATAAAATCTATAAGTACAGGACGAGTATCACAGACTCTACCTGTGCACAGCAAATCTGTTCAACACCACAAGGCATGCATTCAATGGTACTACATGTCCTAGGCAGCAGACAGGACAGGCTCAAAAAAAAAAAAAAAAAAAAAACAACTGAGGGAGGTTTTTATCAGGTGAGTCTTTTATTAAGTTACAAAAATAATTTTTCTTTGTGTTCTTGTACCTCTGTGTCCCATGCTGGTTCTCAGCAATAGGGCCATTTACTCTTCTGTTTAATGTTGGCACAATGTGTCTACGACCAAAAACTGAAGTGGTTTGACAGATCAGATCACAGTCCATCCTCAGGTGTACTTACAACTGTACTTACATGCAGTCCGGTGCTCTGTGACTGTAATATGATCACAGAAAAGACATTTTAAAGAGGGGTGTAAAAGTGTCTTCTGTGTCAGTACCACATACAACCACACTTCAAAAAACCCTGAACTGTTACTTTAAAGGACAACAAAGAGGGAGGAGTTAAACTGGGAGTGGCCATCTGTCCGTCTGTCTCACATCGAACTGCTGACTGAGACTGGTGGAAACATCTGTCCACTTTCACTTCTGGTTTTCTTTGTCTGTCAGGGTCCGACCTGCACGGCATCATGGGTAAAGATGTACCAGTCAGCAAAAACACAGAAGAACTTTATATTAATGTGACACACACACACCCATGCGAAAGCACACATGCACACACACGCAACCACACCCAGACACACACACACAAACACACTCACAAATGCACTCACCTGCCTGAACTGTCCCTTTAACCCTGCTCACAGGACCACAGTTAATGTTCCCACAGGTTGGAAGTTTCCCAGTGAACAGTGACAGTGAACGCAGCACACACACTTAGCTGTGTCCACATGTTCTCTCTCTCTCTCTCTCTCTCTCTGTGTGCATGTTTACGTCTATTTAAAGCCGCTCTGTTTATTTATGTCACATGTGTATTTATGCCGCTACTTTCTGGAGCCGTGTGGTTCTTTGCTGCTGTCGCTTTGGCTTCAGCAGTTTGTTACAAAAACAAAAGTCAGGTTACTGTTGTCTCTGAGGCTAAGTCTGGGACGACTCCGGCAGCCATCGCCGCAGCAGCTCGTCTCAGATCCACGATTGACATGCTGCTGCAGCAGCTTGTCTCAGGTCCATGATGGACACATCCTCCATTTTTAATGTCATGTGACTGTGAAGAGATGATTCAATGATTCTTAATAACTTAGGGATCAGTCACCTGACCATCACTATGACATTTGACCAGCCAATTAGCAGCCAGCACTCTGTGCTGCAAGACCAAGTGCAGCTTATATGAGAGAAGAAAAGAAGCTTTGAGCTTCATTCAGACTTTACGTAACAACTCAAAGGTCTGAAATGCCATCGCTGCCGCCTGAGTGGGTAAAGTCCACATAGAGCTGTAAGCAGGATTTATCAGAGCAGACTTTAGAACTCAAAGTTACTGATCAACCTCTTGTCAGTGAACACAGCCTGGCTGCAGCCATATGACCTCTGACCTCTGCAATACTGCCATGACAATAAACCAGCGGCAAACTGAGCAGCTGCTGAAACGGTCAGAAATCTTTGTTAGCTAGCATGTTAGCTTTGCATGCTAACATGCTAGCTGTGTTTCACAGTAGCAGTTTGTACTGAGTGACAGAGTTAATGTAAAGAAATTCACTGAGGGACAGAGTTAATGTAAAGAAATTCACTGAGTGACACAGTTAATGTAAAGAATGTTACTGAGTGACACAGTTAATGTAAAGAACTTTACTGAGTAGCGGAGTTAAAGTAAAGAACTTTACTGAGGGACAGAGTTAATGTAAAGAACTTTACTGAGTAGCGGAGTTAAAGTAAAGAACTTTACTGAGGGACAGAGTTAAAGTAAAGAACTTTACTGAGGGACAGAGTTAATGTAAAGAACTTTACTGAGGGACAGAGTTAATGTAAAGAACTTTACTGAGTAGCGGAGTTAATGTAAAGAACTTTACTGAGTAGCGGAGTTAAAGTAAAGAACTTTACTGAGGGACAGAGTTAATGTAAAGAACTTTACTGAGTGGCACAGTTAATGTAAAGAAATTCACTGAGGGACAGAGTTAATGTAAAGAACTCTGAATAGCGGAGTTAAAGTGAAGAACTTTACTGAGGGACACAGTTAATGTAAAGAACGTTACTGAGTGACACAGTTAATGTAAAGAACTTTACTGAGTGACAGTTAATGTAAAAAACTTCAGTGAATGACAGTTAATGTAAAGAATGTTACTGAGTGACACAGTTAATGTAAAGAACTTTACTGAGGGACAGAGTTAATGTAAAGAATGTTACTGAGTGACAGTTAATGTAAAGAACGTTACTGAGTGACAGTTAATGTAAAGAATGTTACTGAGTGACACAGTTAATGTAAAGAACTTTACTGAGGGACAAAGTTAATGTAAAGCACTTCACTGAGTGACAGTTAATGTAAAGAACGTTACTGAGTGACAGTTTTAATGTAAAGAACTTTACTGAGTGACAGTTAATGTAAAAAACTTCAGTGAATGACAGTTAATGTAAAGAATGTTACTGAGTGACAGAGTTAATGTAAAGAACGTTACTGAGTGACAGTTAATGTAGAGAATGTTACTGAGTGACAGTTAATGTAAAGAACGTTACTGAGTGACAGTTAATGTAAAGAACGTTACTGAGTGACACAGTTAATGTAAAGAACGTTACTGAGTGACACAGTTAATGTAAAGAACTTTACTGAGTGACGGTTAATGTAAAAAACTTCAGTGAATGACAGTTAATGTAAAGAATGTTACTGAGTGACACAGTTAATGTAAAGAACTTTACTGAGTGACACAGTTAATGTAAAGAACGTTACTGAGTGACACAGTTAATGTAAAGAACGTTACTGAGTGACACAGTTAATGTAAAGAACGTTACTGAGTGACACAGTTAATGTAAAGAACGTTACTGAGTGACACAGTTAATGTAAAGAACGTTACTGAGTGACACAGTTAATGTAAAGAACGTTACTGAGTGACACAGTTAATGTAAAGAACGTTACTGAGTGACACAGTTAATGTAAAGAACGTTACTGAGTGACACAGTTAATGTAAAGAACGTTACTGAGTGACACAGTTAATGTAAAGAACGTTACTGAGTGACACAGTTAATGTAAAGAACGTTACTGAGTGACACAGTTAATGTAAAGAACGTTACTGAGTGACACAGTTAATGTAAAGAACGTTACTGAGTGACACAGTTAATGTAAAGAACGTTACTGAGTGACACAGTTAATGTAAAGAACGTTACTGAGTGACACAGTTAATGTAAAGAACGTTACTGAGTGACACAGTTAATGTAAAGAACGTTACTGAGTGACACAGTTAATGTAAAGAACGTTACTGAGTGACACAGTTAATGTAAAGAACGTTACTGAGTGACACAGTTAATGTAAAGAACGTTACTGAGTGACACAGTTAATGTAAAGAACGTTACTGAGTGACACAGTTAATGTAAAGAACGTTACTGAGTGACACAGTTAATGTAAAGAACGTTACTGAGTGACACAGTTAATGTAAAGAACGTTACTGAGTGACACAGTTAATGTAAAGAACGTTACTGAGTGACAGTTAATGTAAAGAATGTTACTGAGTGACACAGTTAATGTAAAGAACTTTACTGAGGGACAGAGTTAATGTAAAGCACTTCACTGAGTGACAGTTAATGTAAAGAACTTTACTGAGTGACAGTTAATGCAAAGAATGTTACTGAGTGACACAGTTAATGTAAAGAACGTTACTGAGTGACAGTTAATGTAAAGAACGTTACTGAGTGACAGTTAATGTAAAGAATGTTACTGAGTGACAGAGTTTGTAAAGAATGTTACTGAGTGACACAGTTAATGTAAAGAACGTTACTGAGTGACAGTTAATGTAAAGAATGTTACTGGGTGACAGTTAATGTAAAGAACAATACTGAGTGACAGTTAATGTAAAGAATGTTACTGAGTGACAGTTAATGTAAAGAACGTTACTGAGTGACAGTTAATGTAAAGAATGTTACTGAGTGACAGAGTTAATGTAAAGCACTTCACTGAGTGACAGTTAATGTAAAGAATGTTACTGAGTGACAGTTAATGTAAAGAATGTCACTGAGTGACACAGTTAATGTAAAGAACTTTACTGAGTAGCAGAGTTTAAGTAAAGAACTTTACTGAGGGACAGAGTTAATGTAAAGAAACTTATTGGTTAGAAATATGATTGGTGGATATATTTTCTGGTGCAGCTGTTATAAATCTAAAGATTGGCTGCTTGGAGGAAGGGGCGGGGCCAAGGGACACATTTTTTGAGGGCTGTCGTCTTTCAAATGTCCACGGTGGTCGAGGTTTGGTTCTGTTTGTCTTCTGTGTTGCCAAATTGTTCAAATGTTATTAAAACTTGCACCACTGTTTCCACTTCCCTTTGACGGACCTGCTACTGAGAACCACATATTCACACATCTTCATTAACGATCATTCATTAATGTCAATATTGACATTAATATTGGGCTATATAAATAAAAACTGAATGGACTTGACTCAAAAGTATCAGTTTCGAGGCCTCTAGAATCAAGATTTGGTCAGTGCATGTTGATTTTTTGCAACTGAAGTTCACAGCTGTCACCTGTAACCAGGCTCTTATTGGCTAACAGCAGCTGTCAATCACACTGTTGTGAATTTATATGTCACACTTTATTTTCCTCTAAATGTGAAGATAACTGACAAACTGACATCATGTCCTGTTGAAGAAGAGCTGAAACTAGTGTTTGAGACATTAACTCCCCAGCAACACATTTACTGACATTAGAAATCAAGTGACAAGTGGAAGGTAATTTTTTTCATAAACTTATGTTCAAATTTGTGGAGTTGCCCCCCAGTGGCTGTTTTAATTTCTTATTTGGCTACTTTTCATATACAGTCTGCGAGTGGAACGCGTGTCATTCTCTAACCCATCATTGGTGATGCAGATTTTTCTATTTGCAATCATGATCAGTCTTTAAAGTGACTCCGCTCACAGGTGAAGACGGGGTGTTTTTCTGTAAGAACATACTGATATAATGTGATGTAACATAATGTAACATAATGTAACATGTGCAGTGGAGAACGTTGTCCGTCACATTCCTGTGTTGACTGATGCAGTTTGTGAGGCAGAGATTGGTCAGGCATCATTTCCTGAGTCAACATATGATAACATTTATTACACAAAACATTCAAGCTGTGTGTGTGTGTGTAACCTGAGCCCATGGTGGGGGAACAGTGAATATGGCAGACAAGTAGAGCGTGGATGTTTGTGAAGCTCTGGACCTGAGCCACACATTCAATCATTAACGGTGTTCACACACACACACTGAACACTAACCAAGAACAACACTCTGTTCTTCAGGTTTTCACGTCCGTGGGTATAAGTTTATCCCAGAGGAGATGTCAAAGGTCACAGTCGTTCAGAGACAGAGTAAGTCCAGATCCCAGATCAGATTCTATGCTCAGTCGGAGCCAAAAGTATGATCCAGGATCCAGAACCAGGATCCATATTCTTCAGCAGTCTGAGAGCTGGTGGAGCGGGGTAAGATCAAATGTCACCGGCTCATGTATAACAGAAGTCCTATAAATGTTGGAATAATCCTTTATTTTCTTTCAGATCAAACAGGCATGAATAAACTAAAAGAATGTGACACAGGAGCCTGTATATCCCATGATGCACCTGGGCACTGTACTATAAAATTAAAAACATGTGAAAAGACATTTTGTTGTATGCAAGTGTGTGTGTGTGTGTGTTTGTGCGTGTGTGTGTCCTGTGGCATTCACCAACACATGAACTCTGTCAGTATCTTCAGTGTTGGTGTGATGAGGAAGTCCAGCAGAGTGAGATGTTATCAGCTCCTGCAGACGCACAGCAGGAAACCACAGCGCCACCAGGAGGAAGACGAGGATGAGGTGGAAGAGAGGCAGCTTAACTGAAGGTGGTTTTCACTCAGAGACATGTTATGTGTTATCAGGATTACATAAACACACACATACACACATACACACAGTCTACCCACAGAGTAAAAATGTCTGAATGAGCATCTGTCAGTCTACTGTACTCTGTGTGTGTGTGTTTGACATCATGGTGAGTTCAGTGTGTCCAGAACATTATGTTTGTTGTTGGTTTAAATGGTTAACAGGACAAACATGGCTGTCACTTCACAAAAGACTCACCAAATAAAATCTACTGTGTGTGACATTATTTGTTTGCTGACGCAGTCTTCACTCACTCTCACCTTCTACCGCTTTATAACCCTGTTTAACATGGCTCCAGAACCTAACTCTGTTTAACATGGCTCCAGAACCTAACTCTGTTTAACATGGGTCCAGAGCCTAACTCTGTTTAACATGGGTCCAGAGCCTAACCCTGTTTAACATGGGTCCAGAACCTAACCCTGTTTAACATGGGTCCAGAGCCTAACGTTGTTTAACATGGGTCCAGACCCTAACCCTGTTTAACATGGGTCCAGACCCTAACCCTGTTTAACATGGGTCCAGAGCCTAACCCTGTTTAACATGGCTCCAGAACCTAACCCTGTTTAACATGGGTCCAGGGCCTAACCCTGTTTAACATGGGTCCAGGGCCTAACCCTCTGTACCCTGGGTCCAGAACCTAACCCTGTTTAACATGGGTCCAGACCCTAACCCTGTTTAACATGGGTCCAGACCCTAACCCTGTTTAACATGGGTCCAGAGCCTAACCCATGTTTAACATGGGTCCAGAACCTAACCCTGTTTAACATGGGTCCAGACCCTAACCCTGTTTAACATGGGTCCAGAGCCTAACCCTGTTTAACATGGGTCCAGACCCTAACCCTGTTTAACATGGGTCCAGAGCCTAACCCTGTTTACATGGCTCCAGAACCTAACCTTGTGTAACATGGCTCCAGAACCTAACCTTGTGTAACATGGCTCCAGAGCTTTAGTCTCTGACACTCTTTCCACTTTCAAATCCTTTCTGTTCAAACTATCATAAAGACTTTGATTTGTTTTTACCCACTGTATATGTTGATTTTATACTTTTTGTTTTAATTGATTTTACTTTATTTTATACTTCCTTCTTTGTCAAAACTCTGTTTGTAAGATGACATTAAGTGCTTTGAAAGGCACCTAAAATTAAATGTATTATAATCATCATCTACAGAACTGTGCTCTTCTTTAACCAGTTTTTTTTCACTGACCACCAAAACCTCGTCTGGCTTTGTAAAGAGCTGCAGCTTTAGTGTCTTAGTGTCGTTAGTTGGGTGGACGACCCATCACCGTGACAACAAAAGACTGTGGTCAGCCTCACAGGTGAGCCATGTTGACAGAGGCTGAAGCAGGAGGAGCGACTGAGCTGTTGTCATGGTGATACTGTGTGTGTGTGTGTGTGTGTGTGTGAACAGATGTAGAATCTGATAGATCTGAAACTAAACAACCATAAAGCTCAAAAGAGAACTTTGCAATCCTCCATCTCTACAGCCTCTTCCTCCTCCTCTTCCTCTCCTCCTTCTTTTCCTCTTTCTCCTCCTCCACATCTTTCTCTCTCAGTCTTCGTCTCCATACCCCCCCCCCCACCCACAGGTCTGTTACAGCAACAATCACCTCAGTTTTAATAAGAGCAACAGAGATCTGAGGTCAGATCTAATCAGTGAGCACATCTGTACACACACACACACTCACGCACACACACACTCTCTCTGTACACCCATCTGTACACACACACACACACACACACACTCACGCACACACACACTCTCTCTGTACACCCATCTGTACACACACACACTCACGCACACACACACACACAGAAGAGTGAGAGAAAGACGGTGTGTGTGTGTGTGTGTGTTCTTTCTCTCTCTCTCTCTCTCTCTGTGTATGTGTGTGTGTGTGGGGGGGGTGATAAGCGCTGAGGATGATGGGAAACACTGACCCCCCCACACCCCCCCAGTGGCCACAGGAAGCATGTGGCTGCAGGAGCTGAACAGAAGTTGAAAACACTTCCTGTTTCTGTGGTCACACACGCACACACACACACACGCAACACACACACACGCACACACACACACAAACACACGCATACACACACAGCTTGTTACATACATTACATTACAAAACTTGAAAACAAACTGAGTTTTAAAAGAAAGAGACAAAAACACAGTTTTTTTAGATTTAATCACGTTTAAATTTTGGTTAGGGATAGGGTTTCTTTTTGATTATAAAATGTAAATAGAAGTTTAATTATATTTTAAATATATTAATATATAAATATATTTAAGTTTAATTAAATTTGAGTTTAATTATATTTTACTTGAATAAAACAGTTTTCATTGTTGTAAAATGTCTGTGTAGATTGTCATTCATCCAAGTCTTTTTTGAAGATATTTTACCTTCATCCCTGAGTCTTCTTCAGTCCTTGTCAAAAAGGAGAAAAGGGGAAGACCACAGAGAAGGTTCATGGATGTTGTGAAGGAGGACATATGGACAGAAGAGGACACAGGGAGAGGACAAGAGGGAACCAGATGATCCTACTGGCTAGGTGAGTTGTTATTATCTGATCAGATGACAAATATTTTTAAATAATCAGTGATAAATAATTGATGATAGTTGACTATAAGTGTTATCTGCAGTCCATTTTTGTCCTGCCTAACCCTGACTTAGGAACTTTTTTGTTAGTAATATTCATTTGTGGTGACATTGGAGAGGTCGTTTGTCCCACATGTTCCCATCTCTCTGTACCTCCTACAGTTAACACCTTCATCCTCATTCATCTGCTGCCGGTGTCTGTGTGTGTAAGACAGATACTTTTCTTGCACCTCATGGGATGAACCCTCTGGTGTCACATCAGGACAGAATGTTCAGTCTGATCTCAAGTTTAACTGCTGTAATTACTCTAAGTCACTAAATCCACCAGGGAGGAGGAGGAGATGAGGAAGAAGACAAGGAGAGAAGGAGGAGATGATGAGAAAATGAAGAGGAGGAGCTGAAGAGATGAGATGAAGAAAAACAGTGTCTGAGCTCTATGGTGCCCTCTTGAAGAATCTCACAGTAACACACAGATGTGCACTGAAGAGGAGCAAGCATTTCCAAAGTTTCTTCTGCTCCTTGATCAAATCTCTGGATAATCTGGATAATGGAGCAGGAGAGATTATTGTTGGTATGTCCTTCCTTCTGCAGCTCGACTCAGGCCACGCCCCTGTCTGGGAAAAACAATTGCCCGCTGTGTTCTTCATATGTGAATGGAAAATTCCTGAAAATGTTTTGGAAGCTTTTTAGAGTTTTTGAACTTCTGGTTAAGTTGATATTTGATGGATCAGGATTATTTTTTACTGTGCAGTACATTAGGAGCTGGTGATTGTGGAGAGTCATAATCTGTGTGTGGACGGTGATGTTCCCATGGTTGCTCTTTTGAGGAACATTTCTTATTTTACCCTCCCTTGTGTTGAGCAACATGTCCTAGTTTGTCACATCATGTCCTGCCCTTCAACAGGGACAGGTGTGTCCCAGGGTTAGGGTTAACCCCCCCCCCAACACTTGTGGCCAAGTGTTGGACTCGGTGTTGGAGGCAGACCTGCTTCATTAAGCCTGAATCTCTGGAACCTTAAAATGTAACATGACTATGTTTATCATTTCCACGGACACTAGGTTCTAGTGTGTGTGTGTGTGTTCAGGGTGGAAGAGGAAGTATGAGTGATGGGGAAAAGAGGCAGCAATGGGAACCACAGCAGTACATGAAAGTTACCAAACATACACAATGTTTGAAGGAACCATGTGAAGAAAGTCTGTACTTTCATGTTTGTAGTGACCCAGTGTTCAGTCTCTGTTTTTGACTGGTTGTGTTATTACAACTTTCAACAGTGGCAACAAAATCACTGGACTTCAAACAAAGTCAAACACCAAGGTGCACAAAAGTAATCAATGGTAAAAAAGTTTGCAGTCATCTGACAAGATGATCTGACAGTGAGGGACATGAGAAATAGTGAGGCCAATTCCTTCTTTTTCTGTGCTGTTTACATTTGGGTTTGACACTACAGTTTTCCTTGATTGCTAAAACACTAAACCCTATTGTCTGAACCAAATGCTCAGTTGCCTGAACCCACTGATCGAATCAATCACTCTTTTGGCAAACCCATAAGCACTTTTCACCTGTTTAGACACAACTTGCCAACACATTTTTTATTGTGATGCACCTGTGCTGCATAATGGTGAACACAGGTGACAAAAGTCAAACACAATTAAAGCACAGGTGTTACCACTTGAAAACAACAACTCAAAATTGATCACTCTTGTGGCTAATGATGTGAGGGAACATATAAGCCAGTTCAGAGAGCACTGGTTTGTGAAGCCCTACAATGGATAGAACTCAAGAACGAAGAGTTTGTGTGAGAGGAGGTTGAGGTGGTCAGCGAAGACAAAGAAAAGTATTTTTGTACTTTATTTTTACATGGGCTTACTGTACACAAGTGCCAAATGCAGAAGAGGAGAGGTGGAGCACAGAGAAGAGGTGGAACAGAGAAAAGGTGGAGAACAGAGGAGAGGTTGGGGACAGAGGAGAGGTGGAGAACAGAGAAGAGGTGGGGAACAGAGGAGAGGTGGAGGACAGAGGAGAGGTGGAGGACAGAGAAGAGGTGGGGAACAGAGAAGAGGTGGAGAACAGAGGAGAGGTGGAGAACAGAGGAGAGGTGGGGAACAGAGAAGAGGTGGAGAACAGAGAAGAGGTGGAGAACAGAGGAGAGGTGGAGGACAGAGGAGAGGTGGAGGACAGAGAAAAGGTGGGGAACAGAGAAGAGGTGGAGAACAGAGAAGAGGTGGGGAACAGAGAAGAGGTGGAGAACAGAGGAGAGGTGGAGAACAGAGGAGAGGTGGAGGACAGAGGAGAGGTGGAGGACAGAGAAGAGGTGGAGAACAGAGGAGAGGTGGAGAACAGAGAAGAGGTGGAGAACAGAGGAGAGGTGGAGAACAAAGAAGAGGTGGGGAACAGAGAAGAGGTGGAGAACAGAGGAGAGGTGGAGAACAGAGGAGAGGTGGAGGACAGAGGAGAGGTGGAGGACAGAGAAGAGGTGGAGAACAGAGGAGAGGTTCAATGGTATTGAAAGGAGCAAGGCCATTTAACCAGTTGACAGTTGGGCTTCACGTTAACCTTTTGTAAAAATAATTTTAAAATCAATAAAAAAAGGGGCGCCAGTGAATAGTTAATGTGTGTGTGTATAAAATCTCAGATGTCGTCAGGACAGTTAGCAGTGTATTTGTTTTTAATGGACGGGAGAGAGGACAGTGAGGTGTGAAAGGTGGAACTGAATCCAGGTGTGATGTGTTCAAATTTCTTACTCCTGGTCAGAATCTTAGCTGCTGCATTTTGAACCAACTGAAGGCTTTTAGTACTCGTACAGTGGAGATCAGACAATAGAACATTACAGTAATTAAGTCTCGATGTAATAAATGCGTGAATTAGGGTTTCCGCATCTACAAACTGGACTATCCACCACTATCCCACTTTGGAGTAAGTGAAAAGGCTAATACTAGCAGCTCCGATGTGGAGGAAGTCAAGGAGGCTCAGGAACCTACTACTGACCATAACTACACCCACGACTTCGCAAGTGGACTGAATGCTGCTGCTGCTGCTACTAAAACCATCAGGCAGCTGGAGGCTAAGGTTCCAACAGAATTCAAAACAATAGAAGATAAAATTCTCGTAGAGGAACTTATATCCTTTCTCCATTTTGGACGTTTTATCCTTGGAATGTTCGTTCACCAACTTTTAGGAGATGAGAGAGCAAAGTTGTCCAGGTATAACTGGCATCCATCTGTCCATCTGTCCATCTTTTACTGCTTATCCAAGGTCGGGTCGTGGGGGCAGCATCTTAAGTAGAGAAGCCCAGACTTCCCTCTCCCCGGCCACTTCATCTAGCTCTTCTGGGGGAATCCTGAGGCGTTCCCAGGCCAGCTGAGGAACATAGTCTCTCCAGTGAGTCCTGGGCCTGTGACATGGTCGCAGGTCCAAATATTACAGAGAGAGAAAAGATAAGAAGACAGAGACCAGAATGATTCAACAATCAGTAAGGTTAATAACAATTTGTGTAGCTTCTCATTCATCCAGGTCATGGTCGTCAAAGGAGCTAAGTTGTGAGCAACTGGACTTGAAGAAGCCTTTTGGATGAAAGGTGAAATGTCTTCAAACTCCGAAAAGAAATCCAGTTGCTTACAATTTAGCTCCTTTGATTAATAACAATTATCATCATGTGCTGTCACCAACTGGGGTTGGTTCCAGCTCCTCATGTGACCCTCAGAAAAGGACAAGTGGTGAAGGGTGGATGAGGATAATTAATCTTATCAGTATTAAGTAGCTATACAATATATGCTAATGGTTATAGTTACTTGAGCTGTGGAGTCAGGGATATCTGTGAAATAATAACATAGAGAGAGAGAGAGAGAGAGAGAGAGAGAGGAAGAGCACAAACTAGGGAGAGGGAGAGAAAACAATGTTATTGTCATGATAAAAGTATGAGTGATGAGAAGATGTTTCTAGCACCACCCCCAGGGACTCCAAAAAGGGTTGGTACTCTGAATTGCAGTTTGGAGCATATGCACAAACAACAGTCAGGACTAACCCCCCCCCCCCCCCCCCCCCCCCCCAACCGAAGGTGGAGGGAGGCTACCCTCTCATCCACAGGAGTGAACTGCAATGTACAGGCCCCAAAGTGGAGGGCAATAAGAATGTCCACACCCGCTCAGCGTCTCTCACCAGGGGCAACCAGAGTGGAAGAGAGTCCAAGCCCTCTCGAGGAGACTGGTCCCAGAGCCCAGGCTATGTGTTGAACCTGGTGAACCTCTCTTTGTCCAGTCCTTCACTTAGGAACTCTTTGCCTTGGGTAACCCTACCAGGGGCATAAAGCCCCCAACAACTGAGCTCCTAGGATCACTGGGACACAAAAACCCCTCCACCTTGTTAAGGTGGCGGCTTCAGGAGGGGTATAACTCGCATGTTGAAAGCAACAACCGTAAGTAGGGATACACTGAGGGATACTTCCCAGAACTAACTGTGACAGGATAAAGGCCTATAGGGGTGGAGAGTTTTGCTCAGGATGTTCAGCAGCTCAGTGACTGCTCCCCCTGCTGGATGATACTGCAACATTCACTGTGTGACCTACTGTGGCTGTGGATATGGATATTTGTATACTGCTGGCTCTATTTTTATTTGAAAACTTAATTTTAAAAACTCTGGAGCAGTGTTTTAGTCTGGATGAACCTTGAAACCATGAAAATGATGACACATTCACTTCCTAAATGTTGCTTTTAGTTTCTCTTTTATCTTGTCATCGGTGTCTCTGAAATCTCTGCTCCAACTTTACATACTTTGTCATTTGTAGAATTTCTGAGACTAATAAATAACTGCAGAGGTTCAACATTCTTTTTAAACCAACACACACATCAATATTGATCCTGAATGATCATGTGTTTAATACATATTCACACATTTTAGTCTGAAACAGATTACTGATGATACTGAACTAAAGCACTTGTTTTATTCTATTCTGCCGTAGACACACCACCGTGGAGGGAGGAAGAGGAGGACAGTGGGTGAGTCACAGTGAAATGGCTATTCCTCACCCTCCTCCACTGAGGACACGCCTCCTGGAGAGAGAGGAAGTGAAACGGGCTGACACACAGAAACACACAGAGGTCAGAGGTCATGGAGATAACCTGACAGTCAGCTGTGTATCAGCAAGGTGACTCAGCTGCACTGATGATCAGAGCTCATTATTGAATATTGATCGGAGCATATTGTTCACAAAACCTGCAATTTA
This sequence comes from Brachirus orientalis, assembly GCA_016785285.1. Classification (NCBI taxonomy): domain Eukaryota; kingdom Metazoa; phylum Chordata; class Actinopteri; order Pleuronectiformes; family Soleidae; genus Brachirus; species Brachirus orientalis. Next base: position 15,746 of record JAFBJR010000045.1, read on the forward strand.
AATGTTCAATATTTTATAATGCATATATTAAACACCACAGAAGAAAACACAAACACAAAATAAGACAAACACAAACACTAAAGAAGAAAAGACAAACACAAACACCAAAGAAAACACAAACACTAAAGTAGAAAACACAAACACTAAAGAAGAAAACACAAACACCAAAGAAGAAAACACAAACATCAAATAAGAAAACACAAACACCAAAGAAAACACAAACACCAAAGAAGAAAACAAACAATAAAGAAAACACAAACATCAAAGAAGAAAACACAAACACTAAAGAAGAAAACACAAACACCAAAGAAAACAAACACCAAAGAAAACACAAACAATAAAGAAGAAAACACAAACAATAAAGAAGAAAACACAAACACCAAAGAAGAAAACACAAACACCAAAGAAGAAAACACAAACACCAAAGAAAACACAAACACTAAAGAAGAAAACACAAACACTAAAGAAGAAAACACAAACACTAAAGAAGAAAACACAAACATCAAAGAAAAGACAAACACCAAAGAAGTCAAGTCAATTTTATATAGCCCAACGTCACAAACACAATTTGCCTCGAAGGGCTTTACAGTCTGTACAGCATGTGACACCCTCTATCCTTAGACCCTCACATCGAGTCAGGAAAAACTCCACAAAAAACCCTTTTAAGGGAAAAAATGGGAGAAACCTCAGGAAGAGCCACAGAGGAGGGATCCCTCTTCCAGGACGGACAGACGTGCAGTAGGTGTCACATATACAGAGACAAATTCAGCAGTTACAAGTTACAAACAAAGCATCAAACATTCACAGAGAGAAAAGACAAGAAAGACAGAGACCAGGATGATTCAAGAATCAGTAACATTAAGAACAATCATCATCATCATCATCATCATCATCATCATCATCATCATCATCATCATCATCATCATCATCATCATCATCATCATCATCATCATCATCATCATCATCATCATCATCATCATCATCATCATCATCATCATCATCATCATCATCATCATCATCATCATCATCATCATCATCATCATCATCATCATCATCATCATCATCATCATCATCATCATCATCATCATCATCATCATCATCATCATCATCATCATCATCATCATCATCATCATCATCATCATCATCATCATCATCATCATCATCATCATCATCATCATCATCATCATCATCATCATCATCATCATCATCATCATCATCATCATCATCATCATCATCATCATCATCATCATCATCATCATCATCATCATCATCATCATCATCATCATCATCATCATCATCATCATCATCATCATCATCATCATCATCATCATCATCATCATCATCATCATCATCATCATCATCATCATCATCATCATCATCATCATCATCATCATCATCATCATCATCATCATCATCATCATCATCATCATCATCATCATCATCATCATCATCATCATCATCATCATCATCATCATCTCATTCAGGGTGTGACATACGCTGCCACCATCTGGGGTTGGTTCCAGCTCCTCGTGGGACCCTCAGAAGAGGACAAGCCGTTGATGAAGGGTGGATGAGAATAATTAACCTTAGCAGTAACAAGTAGCTATATGATATATGGTAATGGTTATAGTTATAATTTTTGAGCTGTGGTGTTGAAGCTCTGGAATCAGGGATATCTGTGAAATAAGACAGAGAGAGAAAGGGAAGGAGGAAGCGCACAAACTAGGGGACGGGAGAGAAAACAATGTTATTGACATGATAAAAGTATGAGCGTTTGGGGAGGAGAGGAGGGAGAAGGAGACAGCAAAGAAAGAGAGAGAGAGAGAGAGAGACATAAAGAGAATGAGAGTGCTCGTCTATTTGGGTGGTAAGAAATAATCATATTTTTTAGGTAAGACGGGGCCTGACCTCTGAGTGCTTTATATGTGAGGAGGAGGATTTTAAATTCTATTCTAAATTTAATAGGGAGCCAGTGTAAGGAGCTCAGCACTGGAGTGATGTGCTCTTTAGAGACTTATTTGAGCATCCAGATAATAGTGAATTACAGTAATCTAGTCTAGATGTAACAAAAGCATGAACAAGCTTTTCAGCATCCTTTAATGACAGGATGTTTCTGATTTTAGTTATGTTGCGCAGGTGGAAGTAGGATGACTTACAAACTTGTTGTATGTGCGAGTCGAATGAGTCGAATGAAGGTAACTCCAAGGATCTTTACAGTAGAGCTGGAGGTCATGGTAATGCCATCCAGGGTGACTAAATGCTCAGGTATAGTTTCCCTAAGGTGTTTGGGGCCGAGCAACATAATTTCCATTTTATCAGTGTTAAGAAGTAGGAAGTTATGTGTCATCCAGGTCTTAATGTCTGTGAGACATTCCTGGAGCTTTATAACTTGATTACTGTCATATGACTTCATGGATATGTATAACTGTGTGTCATCTGCAAAAAAATGGAAATTTAGCTTGTGTTTTGTAATAATGCTACCTAGGGGGAGCATGTATAAAGTAAAAAGAAGTGGTCCTAGAACTGAACCCTGTGGAACTCCATGATTAACTCCAGTAGGGAGAGAAAACTCATTATTAACATGAACAAACTGAGATCTCTCTGATAAGTAGGATTTAAACCAGTTTAATGAGGTTCCTTTGATACCAATAACATGCTCCAACCTCTGTCATAAAATGTTATGGTCAACAGTGTCAAATGCAGCACTCAGGTCTAACAGTACTAGTATAGATACAAGGCCATTATCTGAGGCCATCAAAAGGTCGTTTGTGACTTTTAGTAGTGCTGTCTCCGTGCTATGGTGTTTTCTAAACCCTGACTGAAAGTCCTCAAACAAGTTGTTGCTGAGCAGATAATCACACAATTGGCTTGCTACAGCTTTTTCGAGGTTTTTTTTAGAGATAAACGGAAGGTTAGATATTGGACGATAATTAGTGAGAACATCCGAGTCAAGAGTAGGTTTTTTAAGTAGGGGTTTAATTACAGCAACTTTAAAAGAGCACGGTACATAGCCTGTAAGTAGAGAGAGATTTATTTGATACAATATGGACTTATTAATTAATGGTAAAACTTCCTTGAATATTGTTGTGGGGATGGGGTCGAGTAGGCAAGATGAGGGTTTAGATCTTGCTACTATTGCGTTTAACTCAGAGAGATCTATAGGTAAGAAGTTATCTAAATGAGATGCGACAGGCGGTTGCAAGGACAACAGATCTGTATCATTAGTTGGCAGGATGAGATTAACTTTTTCTCTAATGGTTGCTATCTTATTAGTGAAGAATATCATGAAGTCGTTACTACCTAGAGTTAGTGGGATGGTTGGTTGAACAGAGCTATGACTCTGTGTCAGTCAGGCCACGGTGCTGAAGAGAAACTTATGATTATTCTTGTTTTCCTCTATCAAAGATGAATAATAGAATGTTCTGGTTTTATGGAGGACTTTCTTGTATGTTAACAGACTATCCCTCCAGGCTAAGAAGGACTCCTCTTGATTAGTGGAGCGCCACTTCCTTTCTAGCTTGCGTGTTGTTTGTTTCAAAGCGCGTAGTGTGCAGTTATACCAAGGGGCCAACCTTCTCTGACTCACTACCTTCCTTTTTAGAGGGGCAACATAGTCTAGTGTTTCACGTAGTGCAATTAATGTACTATTGACAAGACCTTTAATTTTAGTGGGAGTTAAGTTTGGGCAGGGATCCTCGCTTATAATGACACTTATATTGTGCGGTGATGTCAGTGCCAGTGGAACTTGTTCCTTAAATTTAGATACAGTCATCTCAGACAGATTTCGACTATAGTAATAGTTATCTCTGTGGCCACTGTTAATGAGCATCGGAAAACTAAATGTGATTAGAAAATGGTCAGAGAGTAGAGGGTTATGGGGAAAAACCACTAAATTTTCGACATTTATGCCATAAGTCAGCACAAGGTCGAGAGTGTGGTTAAAGCTATGAGTGGGTCTACATGTTGAATAACACCAATTGAGTTCACTACAGACATAAAAGCAGAGCTGAGACTGTCATTGTCAATATCTACGTGAATATTGAAATCACCCATAATAATTACTTTATCTGTGCTGAGAACTAATTCAGGTTGAAAGTCAGAGAACTCATTCAAAAATTCTGAATAAGGGCCAGGTGGACGGTAGACAGTAACTAGCAGGACAGGTTGCTATAGTTTCCAGTTTGGATGAGACTAAGAGTAAGAATTTCAAAGGACTTGTGTTTAAGTTTTGGTGTAATTAGCAGACTTGAGTTATATAACACAAACACCAAAGTAGAAAACACAAACATCAAAGAAGAAAACACAAACACCAAAGAAAACACAAACACAATCACCAAAGAAAACACAAACACCAAAGAAGAAAACATAAACACCAAAGAACAAAATACAAACATCAAAGAAGAAAACACAAACACCAAAGAAGAAAACACAAACATCAAAGAAGAAAATACAAACATCAAAGAAGAAAACACAAATAATAAAGAAGAAAACACAAACAATAAAGAAGAAAACACAAACATCAAAGAAGAAAACACAAACAATAAAGAAGAAAACACAAACACCAAAGAAAACACAAACATCAAAGAAGAAAAGACAAACACTAAAGAAGAAGTTTTGTTTTCTACTTTTGTTGTTTTGTTTTCTGCTTTAGTCATTTTGTTTTCTGCTTTTGTCATTTTGTTTTCTATTTTTGTCGTTTTGTTTTCTGCTTTTGTTGTTTTGTTTTCTATTTTTGTCGTTTGGTTTCCTATTTTGTCATTTGGTTTTCTGCTTTGTCATTTTGTTTTCTACTTTTGTCGTTTTCTATTTTGTCATTTTGTTTTCTATTTTTGTCGTTTGGTTTTCTGCTTTTGTCTTTTTGTTTTCTGCTTTTGTTTTTTTTTTCTGTTTTCATGTTTGTAAATTTATTTATTATTAAATTATTTCAAAGCACTTTACATATTAAGACTCTACCTGCCTCTGGATCAAGGACTTTCTGTCTGATCGCACCCAAAGGGTTAAGGTTGGACCTCTCCTCGGCCCTCAGCCTCAGCACTGGTTCACCCTTTGCACTCACCCACTCCAGCAACAGCATCCTGTAGATCGAGGATGACACTATTGTGGTGGGACTCATCTCTGGGGGGATGAATCTGCAAACCAGAATAAGGTGGAGCAGCTGTCAGCAGGGTGCACAGATAACAACCTGGCCTTGAACACAACAAAACTAGTAATCAGAAATAGAATATAGGTAGTAGACTTCAGGAGGAATAAAGTGGACACTCAACCCCTGTTCATCAGGCTGTGTGGAGACGATGTCAGACTTTAGATTCCTGGGTTTCCACATAGAGGAACACCTGACCTGGGGTGTACATACTACGGCTGTCATTAAGAAGGCACAGCAGAGACTGTACTTCCTCAGAACACTAAGGGCTCTAATTCCATGGCAAAGTGGCGCAGCGTAGCGCAGCCCGCGCAATGGTAATTTCATCTGGTGCAACACCTTGCACGGCGAATTTGGCAATTTGGTAGACCGAGGCGCATCGAGATGGGTGTGGCGGCGCAAAAAGGTGAGGTGTCGACACATTCAGCTTGGCGCAGTGACAATTTCATGCCAAAAGGCTGCGCTGAAGGTGCGCTGAAAGCTTGCCAGCTCCAACCTGGTCTACTCTCCGCGCAAAACAATGTGCAGTTGGTCTAGTGGTAATTTGGCTGACTGGTGCAAAGTGCACACACATCACCAAAACCTTACAGGCAAGTTTAATAATTAATAATTAATAATCACAACAATCACTATTTAATGTAACTATTTGAATCAGCACATACATTTATATCTATATTGACTGTCCTTCACATCTGATCAAAGGCGGTTGGCATGTGTAATGGAATTTAATTAACGCAACTGAAACTGTGTTGCAAACTAACGACTTCACAACTCTCTCAGCCAACCACAAACAGCCTCTGCATCAGATAGTGAGTATATATTTGGCTTTTCTCATCTCATAAAATTCAATTTTTGTGATTAATGTGATCTACAAAATGGAGTACCTTATTGTAAGGAGGAGGAGGAGAAGGAGATACAAGGAGATAGTATACCACCAAAGGTCCTCCTATTTGGAGATGACAGAGCAGGAATGCAGGTGGACCACATAAATAATGCCTGGAATAATTTACCGCTTTGTCTAATGTAATTGTCACTTAATTTTTTATTCCTAGCCATAATTAACAATATTGGTAACATTTTGCATCATCAGTCCACGAAGGTCTGTTTGCGTGACCATATATTTGACCACTGTGAGCTGGACCTCCCAGACCAGAACATCAGTTTTCCCCTGTCTGACGCTGTAGCTGTCTCCTTTGTCCATGGCAAAATGAAACTTGCACTGTGCCTTGCCCGTGGCACATTTAAAGGTGAGGAGAGGAGCTCATTTGATTGGTGAAGACTGTGTTAAACCCAGTCACGCCTTCTCTCCCTCTCTTTACTATTTGCATTGGTAGGAAGGATGGAGCTGGGACAGAAGAGTACTTGCACCAGGCTGTGCCCAGCTGCGTCCAGCTGCACCCCCTGTACTGTGCACAAAATTTGCAAAATGTGCCTGGTCTACGAAATTAGAGCCCTAAGGAATAACCACCTCAGAAAAAAAACTGCTTGCGTCCTTTTACCATTGCTCCATGGAGAGCATTTTAACATATACTGCATGTGTTGTTTTCCAGCTGCATGGCTGCAGTCAAGAAAGCGTTCCAGAGGGTTGTCACCAAAGCTGAAAAGATCATCAGCTGCTATCTCCCCTCCTTAGAAGATCTGTACAGTTCTCACTATCTCAGAAAGGCACACGGTTTTCTCGGGGACCCATCCCACCCAGAACACTTGCTCTGTCATCTGCTGTCTTCGGGCAGGCGTTTCACGACAGTAAAAGCAAGAACATACAGGTTAAAAACTGTTTCTATGCCAGAGCCAGAGCACTATAGCAACAGAGCAATAACTAGAGCAATAACTGCAGAATGTGAATGTGGAATGCTTGATGTGAGGTATGTTATCTTTAGTATTTTATTGTTTAAAATTATTATGCTCATGCACTTTTGAATTTTGTTGTACTCATACAGTAACAATAAAGGAATTCTGATTCTGATTCTGATATGTTGGCTCTGCTGTATGAAAATAAAGTGTTCACATGAGTTGGTGGACTCATTGATGACCAGTTACTGGCTATGAGCTACAGGTAAGTCCAAGTATTTCAGCAGGGTACCAGAGGCTTCCAAATACGGGTTGAAACTGGGAACTGGTTGAGGCAAAACAAGCATCTCAGTTGTGCTATCAAAGCCAAGAGTATGAACATAGATTTTTATGACTCAAAGATAATTTGATTGATTGTCAAACTGAAGAACAAAAAAACCCACATGCAGCTGTTTTTTCTCTCTTTTTTTTTTAAATTTTTGCTAGAAATTCATTGTAGTGAAGGAGAACTTAAATCCATGGCTGAAAAATCATGATGAGAAAACACATCACTCTGGTTCTCCGTGTTTGTGTGGCAACCATATTTGTGGTCTGTGGAGAAGAAAGGCTTGATCACTGCTCTGCTTTCTCATAACTTTAATTAGCTTAATACGTCTCATCATTCAAATAAACTTTATTGTCTCAACTGTTTCAGTGACACTTTATGAAGAAATAAAAAAACCACAAACATGAACATGTCACAGACTGATACTGCTGGACTTAACCAGTGAATACTGTTGGATGTGCAATAACGAAACTGGGTTCAGGATTCCTTAACAACTTTACTGTGTAGTCACTGGTAGAGGCATTACAGCTTAGAGAGTTGACTCCCATGCCAAAAACCTAGTTATTGCATTCCCAAACCTCACTCTGCGCATGCGCAGTGTACAATTCACTTCTAACAGGTTTAGTAAAAGGGAAACACTCATTATTCCAAACTAGTCAACAACATTAGTTAAATGTTCTACAAATACTTTTTAAAAAGTTTGAATTTCTTTGGTGCTGCACACATTAACACATCAAATGTTGTAAACTTCAGACCTTTGTTTTTTTGGTCAGGTTTTGGTTTAAAGTGATGTATGGATCTAACAGGAGTTGATTTGCAGTGTAACTGTGTTAACTGTCACAGTTGTGGCATCAACCTTCTCCTTTGAGAAGGTTTCAGGGATTCAATTTTATATTTTCTGCCTAGATCCAGCTTCGCAAAGCTTTTTCAGGAATCCCTAACCTCAGCTGCTTCTCCTAACGAAGGTGGTGTTAAAAGACTGTCATTGTTTCTCTGCTGTATACGTTCAATTCAATTCAATTCAATTTTATTTGTATAGCGCCAAATCACAACATACATTATCTCAAGGCCAAAACCTTTACAATATTACAGAGAGAAAAGAAACCCAACAGTTCACACAATGAGCAAACACTAGGGGGCAGTGGAGAGAAAAACCTCCCTTTTAACAGGAAGAAATCTGTGACAGAACCAGACTCAAAGATGTGCGGTCATCTGCCTCGACCGGTTGGGGTGAGAGGAAAATGGGGGACAGAGGAGAGGTGGGGGACAGA
>JAFBJR010000045.1:37707-64085 GCA_016785285.1 Brachirus orientalis
ACAGACAATAGCCAATATCTAACGACCCTTTGACGACCTAACGACTCATCTAACCTTTTAGTTAACAACTCACAACCCCTTTCCTATCCAAACCACACCCCATGGACCAAGAACCTGACAGAGTTTATAAGTCCCAGACTCTCCACCAGTCAAACAGAACTGAAGAAGCCTCTTGGATGAGAGGCGAAACGTCTTCAAGAAATTCAACTAAGTCCAGTTGCCTTTTTTTACTACACTTTGGATACCATGACCTGGATGACTGAGAATCTTCACAGACTTGTTTTCTTCATCTGAGTCAGAGTGTGTAAGAAGGTCATAGAGAGACAGTCTAATTTTTGATCTCATCTTTGTTGTGTGTGAGAGTTGGTTGTTTATGAAGAGAGCTTAGGACGGCATTGAAGATGGATGATAGCTGGTGTCGCAGTCCACCTCCTCTGTTGAGTAATGGTCTCTCCTGTTTAACATAAATTACTTCTTTCAACTCCACATTGAAACCATGAAACCATGGGGAAGACTGTACCAACCTCACCTGGCAGAATGTGAGAGTCAAATATCAAGTAGTCACATGTGAGTGATTCATGGCTATTGGTGAAGCTGACCTCTAATGGCAGGAAGTAACATGACAGACACCAGATTTAGCTACATTTGGCAGCCTTGAGCATTAAACGCCCTTGAAAGTCTCAGTGTTCTTGAATGTCCTTCAAATTCCTTTGCAGGTTTGTTTTGTTGTTTCTGTCTCCAGTTCACACAGCCTCAGTCATGAGAGCATTAAGATGTTTGACCTTTGTTTAACAAAGCCTCAATGACATAAAACCTCAGACTGTTACGAAAGAATAAAACGTGGCCACCGCCCTCAGGTCACAGCTGTTAGGTAACGTTCTGCTCCCCAGTGACATCACAGGTGCCAAGCGGCCGCAGCTGAGACTCACACTCCCTATGTTTAACGAACCCTCTTTGAAAACCTGCAAGTTCCTTTTTGGCTTGTTGTTAGCCAACAGCAATCGGATCATCCTGTAAACAGTGGCAATACTTTGCAGAACTATGTGACCACAGAACAACAATGAAGAACAACCGTCTTCATCTGTTTCTACATTTGTGAAGCAACAAGCATTTCAACACACCAAGCAGCTGTAGGTGAAACGAGCCACAGACCTGTGAACTCTGACCTTTAGGTACACTGGAAACACATATGTTATCATGGTAACACAGCAGTAAAGTCTGATCTCATTCAGTGAATACATCATCTGTCTGCATAGCAAATTCATCTGAACACATGACATGAATACCTCAAATATGGAGTGGTTCTTTCTTGTGCTGCTTCTTTGCGACGACCTCTGACTTTTCAGGTACAAGGTGAGTGGGACATCTGAGAGTCTCACCTTCCTAAACACACAAAGAACCATACAAACAAACACGTGTCAATAACAGGGTAGGGCCAGCTGTGATGGGTGTGGTGGTGGGTCTTACGTGTTCTGACCCGTCACTGGATGCTTGGGAGGCATGATGTCACGGCGAGTCTGTGGTGTGGTGTGCTGCCCACACAGGTGCACAGTGGTGAGACTGATGTGGTGCATAGCCATGGCAACAGATGTCTGTGGCTTCATTATAGGCTCTGAAAACTGCTTGCTGTCTGCAGAACATTTACCAAAAGATGGAGCCTTCTTGACACAAATTATACCAGGAATACCAGACAAAGTTTAAACAGAAGAACCAGATTTTAACATGTTCAAAATAACGTCTACCACATCCAGCTGTTGCTGAGCAACAATGAAAACACGCTAGTTAAAATGTCACTGGCCACAGCCATTGTGTTTACATGCATGTCAAATGTCTGATTTTCGTCAGATTAAGACAATTATTAGGTCTTCTTAATGACACGCTAGCAACATACCTGGATAATCAAGTCCAATTAACTCCTGCATGTATACATTTAGTTGTACTGGAGGTAGACTAGGGCTGTGTCTCATTTAAGGTACTGCATCCTGTGGAGTGTGGATTCGTCGGCCGGATGTCGTCAAAATGCGTCACAGTGCAGCGACGTAGGCTGTCCCATTTTGACCGATCTACTTTGACTCCTTCAAATGCGGCCGACGAATGTGGCCGACGTTAGCTTGGCTGGGAAGGAGAGTTCTGGTGGATCCTTAGCGGCTGACCATATCCCAGAATTCTTTGCGCACCGCTGGAAAATCGGACGTGTCTCGCTGCGGAGTGAATTCGTTTTTAAATATAAGTATAATGATTCAAATCAAAGAAACAAAAAAATAAATGATTTATTTATATTAAAATTCGTACCGCTATTGATGTAATTAATCAGCAGATGTCAGAAAGGACTGACCGCTGCATTTGCTTTGGCGTAACTTAAACTTTGGTTTTAAAACTTAAAAGGCTAAACTTGGCTGGAAATAAATGTGGCGATTTTGTATAATGATTAATTTGAAGGAAGGAGGATGATGACGACGATGATGGTGGTGATGGTGAGGAGGGACCCAAACCTCGACAAGAGGAAGAGGGACAGAGAGGATGAAGGCAGACATGCAGCTGCAGAGGGAAGCGGAGGAGAGGAATGAGAGGGGGATGGATAGGCTCCTCTGAATTCTTGAAGGAATTGTCCCTAATTGTTTTTTTTTAAATGTAAATAGTGATTATTACATTTGTCCATTGTTTAATTTTATTAACTATTTCAATCCTACAATACTGTATTCTTGACTGTGAAGAAATGGAAAAATTCTTCAAATAAAATCAAACTGTTTCTTATATACTGTTATATCAAAGTAAGATTATATCAAAGGGGTTTTTTTTTGGTGCAGTATGTAGTAAACTACACTACAAGCTCTACAAGAGAAAACTTAAAATATGCTTATATGTAAAAGTACTAGTGGTGCCATGACATGTCAACTGTCAGTGTTTTTCTATTATATCTGATGTGCTTGGATTATATCACTGCAACATAAATGCGTATGTCAGTTACTTCTGTATAATTTAGCTTGGGCTCAATTTTAAGTATATAATATACATCAGGCTGATTTAATTCACTGTGACATATCACATTACTGTATAAAATTAAGACATGACTGTAGTATGGCTTCATAACGTCCTGCCAGATTCTTTGTGAATAAAATAACATCAATAAGAGAAAAAATTGACCACCTCCTCTCTTCTAGTGGTAATGAGAGAAGTTCTAGCACAATAACCTTAACATCATTAGTATCCTCATCAAAAGCGTCAACCTGTCAGTTAGATCCCATCCCCACCAAACTGTTTAAAAATGTTCTTCCATTAATTAATCACTCCATTTTAAATCAAATTAAACACCTCACCACAAGAAAACCAACTTGGTATATGCTGTTCAGTGCAGTGAGGAATGTAACGACTTGTACATTGGAGAGACAAAACAACCTCTCCACAAACGCATGGCCCAACACAGAAGACAGATCCACTCAGGACAAGACTCAGCAGTCTATCTACACTTACACCAGACAGGACATTCTTTCCAGGACAGCAATGTTCAGATTTTGGCCAGGGAGGACAGATGGTTTGAAAGCGGAGTAAAAGAAGCCATCTTTGCCAAACTGGAGAAACCAACCCTGAACAGGGGAGGTGGTCTAAGACACCAGCTATCAGCCACCTACAGTGCTGTTCTGGACTCCCTCCCCAGGAGGTTTCACACACATTCACACCTAAAGTCAAATACAGTTGATGACTCAGGTGAAACTAAATCAGACAATAGCCAATAACTAACGACTCAGGTGAAACTAAATCAGACACAAGCCAACATCCAACGACCCTTTGACGACTTAACGACTCATCTAACCCTTTAGTTAACAACTCACACCCCATGGACCAAGAACCTGACCGAGTTTATAAGTCCCAGACTCTCCACCAGTCAAACAGAACTGAAGAAGCCTCTTGGATGAGAGGCGAAACGTCTTCAAGAAATTCAACTAAGTCCAGTTGCCTTTTTTTTACTACACTTTTGGATACCATGGTATCTAGTTCCACTGTAAGGAACCTTGGAGTTAGGGTTTTTAAAAACATTTTATCCTTAATAGATGCTGAAAGGGTTAGGGTTAGGTTACTGTAACTCAGTACTGTCTGGATGTTCTGTTAGGTCGGTTAAAACTCTTCAGTTAATTCAAAACTGCTGCAGCACGAGTTCTAACAGGAACTGGTAAGAGAGACCACATCACCCCAGTGTTAGCTTCTCTACACTGGCTCCCTGTACAGTTTAGAATTCAATTTAAAATCATCCTCCTCACGTACAAAGCACTTAATGATCAGGCCCATCATATCTTAAAGATCTACATTAAACTGAATACCTTATCAGCCCAACAGATCACTTTGGTCCCAAAATGCAGGTTTACTTGTAGTTCCCAGAGTCCATAAAAGTAGAATGGGAGGCAGAGGCTTTAGTTACCAGGCTCCTCTCCTGTGGAACCAACTCCCAATGTCGGTTCGGGAGGCGGACACTGTCTCTGTATTTAAAGTTAAACTTAAAACCTTCCTTTTTGATAAAGCTTTACAAATAAAATGGAATTGAATTGAATTAAAAATAAGTGCAAAATCTGAAGGATCCATCAAAATAACTTAAACTAAAAACAATTTAATTTGTAAAGAATACTAATAATTCTACAACTATTGCCAAAAATATGAACAATATAAAAAATATTAATAGTACATCTTCGTTGACGTAACCGGCAAGTAACATAACCACTGAGGTGGGTAGACTGGACCGTCTCATTTCGCAGCACCTTACTTCCAGGTCCTTCGGAGTGCCTGGTCGACGGAGGACATGACTCCATCGGCTGCGCACTCCGCAGAATGCAGTACCTTAAATGAGACACAGCTTAGGTTTCCTGAACATACACCAAAATGTCCTCCCCGGTTTTTGACCCGGAAGTAGAATGAGGCAATGTATAAACTGCAGTTCTGTTGCCAAACAACATGGCAACCTCAAGAGCCCTGCTTAGTCTAATGTGTCTGACTACAGCCTCTATTTCTAAGTCTCACTTTGGACAACTCTTCTTTTCATTTGCTGCATTAAATGACTGGAACTTATTCCAAAAAACATTTGAAACGGGATGCTTTTATCTCTGTCTTCTTTTAAAAGTCTTCTAAAAGAAATTCTTAATGACACTTGTGATGTCCATTTGTATGTTTGTACCTTGTTTTCTCCCTCTGCACCAACAACTCGCAAGTGTTTTCTGGCACTTGCCAGGCCAACATTGTAAATAAGAATATGTTCTTAATGTTACTAGTATAATAGTGAATAGTAGCAGATTAATAAATAATCTGCCTCCTCTGGTTAGGGTGAAAGGAAAAATAAGGGACAGAGGATATGATATATCCTGGTCAAAAATAACTCCAAGGTTCCTTACAGTGGTGATGTCATCTAAAGTGACAATATGGTCAGAAAGTTTGTCTCTAAGGTGTTTAGGGGTGATATAATAACCTCAGTTTTGAGTATAATAACCTCAGTTTGTTTTCCAAGTTTTCTGGCCTCATTAAACAAATATAGCTATGTGGAATCTGCATAACAATGTTAGTGTGTGTTGTGCTTTCTAATGATGTTCCCCAAAGAAAGCATGTAAAAGGTAAAATGTATATGCCTAAGCACTGAGCTTCATGGAACTCCATGATCAACCTTTTCTACACATGCAAAGACAGTTTTCTACACCTGCTAGTTTGATTGACTGGTATTTTAACTGTTTTGGATTGTAAGAATGGTTACGATCCGTTTTTATGCGTTTTTGACCTTTCTGTGGGTATGCAGCTTCTCTGTGTTTATAAAAGTTAGACATGGTTTATGATATGTTTGTTGCTACGTGCTGTGACGTCCCTACTGCTGAGACTGTCAGGGAAGAAGAAGTTAACTTTCATTTGTAACAATGTATTATTTACCCTGAACAAACTGAACTCCATTTTTATTATGGTTTCACAGATTTTTTTTTGAATCATTTAAATAACATATCACTTAACAACACATTTGAAATAATTCAAGCTGGTTTCTGGGCTAGTCAAAGTACTGAGATGGCATTAGTTAAAGTTGGTAATGTCATGGTTTTTTGTGAAGAACCAGTCTTAACACCCTGAACAAACTGAACTCCATTTTTATTATGGTTTCACAGATTTTTTTTTGAATCATTTAAATAACATATCACTTAACAACACATTTGAAATAATTCAAGCTGGTTTCTGGGCTAGTCAAAGTACTGAGATGGCATTAGTTAAAGTTGGTAATGTCATGTCGGGTCTGGGTTGCTCCTGTGTTTGTTGGTTTTAGTCATTTCCTATTTTATTTTGAATGTCTGTGTTACTTCCTGGAGAGTGTCTTTTGTTTAGGAGGCTGAATGACAGGTGAGGCGGGGACTTCAATCAACATGGCTGCCTCTCATCTGCAATCAGCTCTTCCCCTACTTAAACCCGGATTTCCTGTTCCTCCTCGTCAGCGTGTCATCTCTGTTCAGTCTGGTAACCTAGTCATGCCTCAAGCTTATGTGCCTTTTACTAGTGATGTTTGGATTCAGTTCTTTTACACTTTGCTTATGCTCGTTTTTGTTCTCTTCTAGTCTTCCTGGTCCCTGAGCTCCGCCTCACCAGCCGGCCAGCCTCAGCACTTTTGTTTGGTCTGGTTAATCTTTTGTTCTTTTTTTGTAATAAACTCAGTTTTCCCCTTTTTACTCAGTCTCCATACCCGATCCTTTTTTCCTTTAATGGTTATTATTATAATCGTAACAGGTAATGATTCATAAAAAACCTGTGACATGAAAAAGTCTTTAATGCAGTTAACCACTTCATTAATTTAAATAGACTCCACAACTACATAGGCTAGTACTGTTTCAACTGGTTCAAATCTTACCTGACCAACACAGAATTCCATGTAATTATCTAAACATTTAAAATTAAACTGCAGTCTCATGCTTTTTAATCTCTATATGCTACCACTGGGTATCCTCATTAGAAGGCATGTTATAACCACACGTAACCACACATATATGACCACACACAAATTTACATTGTAACTATAATTTTATGTGTTCTGCTGGCACAGGGGCAATTGATGCCCCTATGCCATACAAACAGTAATACTTGGTTTATTAGAAACAGTAATACTTGGTTTATCATTTGCAGAACTGATTGCTCTAATACTCCTCCTTCTAGTGTCCACAGCCAGAATATAGCTCACCTACAGCTACTCTAGAACTAGCTTCCGCTTTCCTTTAGAATTGATTTTTGGATTCTTTATTTTTTAAAGTGTCTAATAGTCCCCTTAAGTCAAGTCTTTAGAAAACAGCCTTTTGATTATCCACAAAAATCTGAATGAAACCTACAGTAAGGCCTTCTTTCATTAGAATGGCCTATATCTAATGAATAGCCTACCTGAAGACCAGGGCAACAGAGAAGATCAATATTTTTCTAAGACAGACTTGCATAGCCTTACTTAGTCCCTGAGCCTAGTATATTTGAGAAGCCCAAGTGATTGGATGAAGAGAAAAGTGAACCAATGAGCGATGCAAAAGAGAAAAATGATATTGTTCTTTTTTTCATCAGCGAAGCTAATGCCTATAATGGAGCTGTATGAAGAATATAAACATATTAGACTAAATGTGTCACACGCATTTCATATTGCATGTGTATTTCACTTTATAACGTAACTGTAGTCACGGTCGTCCCAGAAGTGACCAACACATTGACTGAGACACAAATGACTGACACTTTTGAAGTAAGGATTTGTCTTATATGCCATGCTCCTCCCTCACCTGCCACAGATTGCCCAACCAGCTGCACCTGGCACTGAGTGCAGCTGCGGCTGATTGCGACTGCAGCTTATAAGCCAGCTCCACAGCTGCCTCAGTGCCAGATCGTCTTCTCTCTGTGAGACTTACCTGATCTCCACACTCTCCAGTGTGTGAGCTACCTTCCCTGTGCTCTCTGGATTACTGTCTGAGCCTGGCCGCTCCTTCGTCCTCCTCGCCTCTCCAAGTTGCCAGAGACTTCAGTTCAACTGACGCTATCCTCGCTCCACGTGGGCCCTGCCAGCGTCTTCCGGGCCTTTGTCTCTGGTCACCGTTCCTCCACGAACAGTGTTAATATCGTCCTACTTCAGTCTCTGTCTGCTCCTCGCCTTCCTGGGGCTCCATTGGCAGCGTCCTCCTCGGCAATTCCTCGTTTGCTCTGCTGCCGCCTCACCCCACCTCTCCTTCTCCACGGTTCTGACTGGCGGCGTCCAGTCTTCTGCCCGGAGCCAGCCCACCTCCTCCGGATCCAGCCACCATCAGGAACCGGCCATCGCTTCGCAGCTCTTGGCCCAATCTCCTCATCCAGACTGGTAACCTCCATCACACTCCTCCTTCTTTGCAGTCGCCACTGACTCCGTGTGCTTCTGCACACTCGCCCCACTTCCCTTTCTTACGCCATCACTAAACTCAGAATTGACTTGGATGGACTGATTTACATGGTTCAGCAGAGACAAGAAAAACAACAGGGCACATTAAAATATCGGGATTTTCCAAAGTAAAAGGCAAGTTTATTAATGCCCTCATGAATGAACAGTTTAGTGTGGTGCTGAACATTAAATTCGGACACACCTATAGTCTATACAGCATTTAATAGCCCAAATTGAAAGATTCTGAAAAGTTTTTAATAAGTAAATAAAAACATGGTTCTTTTACTCTAAATGCTAAACTACTCCCCCTGTGGTACAGTATGGAAACTGCAATAGTATAGTAGAGTCATCAAGAGGAAGAGTAAGATGGTATATAAATATCTTTGCTCACAGTCTCTCCTACAAAGATGACTGTTATATTACAGATAGCATTGTTGGAGATAAACCTGAACATGATTCTAAAGTGAGATGTCATGGTCCGGCTTCTCGCTTCCTGCCCCCTTATTGTTCTTAACCTACACTTCCTGTGCAGCTCTCTTTTTTTTTTCAGGAGATTGACTGGCCAGCTGGGCGGAGCCTCCGTTCCCTCCCCCACCTGCTCCTCATCTTCCTAATTGTTTCCTCCATGAATTTAAGCTCTGGTCTTTGCTGCAGCAGGTGTCAGTGCATCTCATTATGCACAGCGGTAACGATCGTCACTCGCCGAAATGCTTTAGCTCTGCACTCATGCCGTTTTCATTTCTAGTCTTAGTAATTCTGGCTTTTCCTTTTCTCCTAGTTTCCTCTTTCGGAGGTCTCCTGCGCAGCTGTCGGTCCATCTCCTCGCCTTTTGTTCACCGTTCTAGTTTTGGCTCAGTTTTGTTTTTGTTAATAAATACAACTGCCTTCCACTGCGATCACATTTCCGCTTGAGCTGGTTCATTCATTAGACACAGACAAAATCATTACATGAGAGACATGTAAATATATCAGTAAGAGTTAATTATAACTCTGTCCCTCAAACACCTTAGCAGACCATGGTGTTTTACCAACCAATTAGATACAGAAGTAGGCTTAAATAATGCAATAAGATCTTTTTTTTTTTTTAATGTAACATGTACTGTATGATTAGGATTGCTGTGCAAACAGCAATCCCAGTAATGTTCTTCTACGAATTTTTATATCCGCCATTTTTAAACACGTAATTCCTACAGTTTTCAAGATATTCAAACTTCATTGTGAATCGATCGGATGTATTCAGGTTTTGAAATATTCAACATTTTCTGTGGAAATTTTCCCATAGGAAATGAATTGAGAATTTTTTTCAAACCAACTTTTTCAGCATCTTTCAACTCCTAACTCAGTCATACTTTCAGCTAGAGACACCATTCAAAATGTAGACACTTTTCAAGATTATTCATTGCTTTTGAATACCATTCATACTTTTTTTTTTTTTTTTTTTTTTTTCCACAATCAGAGTTTAGGTTTCATCAGGTTTTCTGAAGTTTTGAGAGTTTAACATTGGTGTGTATTGTGTGGCGAACGAAAATCCAGACGCAAAACTTTCACGCCAGCCCGCGGCTCTCTGGCTGGTCTCATGTGGCTCTTAAGGGGCTTTCACATGACAAGCGTCAAACGCTCGGCCTGGCGCTGCCATTCATTCCCTATGTGGCAAGGTGACCAGGTAAGCCGGTTTGAGTTGCACAGAAGAAGAAGCCGGTTTGAGTGAAACGCCCATGTGCGTGCGATCATTTGAGTAGTAAACAATTTGTGTCAAGTTCGCTCTCAAAATGGCAAGGGAAAAAAAGCACAGCAAAACGAAAATATGAAGATGAACACAGGACATTTTTAACGGAGTGTAAGAGTTTATATTTTTTTTAACGTAATGGCAAGTGGCAACAATGGAATACAAGCCAGAATTGAAGAGGATTGTTCAAGACAAGGAATGCCAGAAGTCCCACTAAGCAACATGCATAGTAAGAGGAAAAACTTGGTTGAACTGAGAGTTAGTGTGTGTGAGACAGTGCACACAATGTTAATTGTTGAAAATAACTGGCCTGTGGTCTTAGTACTGTAGGAGTCAATTTCTGTCACCATCATGTTGGTGTGTGACATTTACAATAAATCTGGCTGAGCAGAGGTGTGTGTGTCTGAAGAAGGGATGGGGTGATGTTCATGTGTGCCCATGTGTATGATGTGGCTCTTTGCAGTATCACAGTAAAAAAGTGGCTCTTAGTCTCTGACTGGTTGGCCACCCCTGCTGTAGGGCTTATGCGATTTTTGGTCCTCACTCTGCAACAAATACAAGAACACACACACACACACACCTGGTTCTCATCAGCGAATTAGGGTGAAGAGGAAAAAAGAATTAAAGGTGCATTTCAACCAAAATATTACTATGTGAATATATAGTGTTTTCATTCAACACACACACACACACACATATTATTTGACTACTTTAACACTTTTGATATTCATGTCCATTTCAACACATTCATATCATTTGAACTTCTTTTTCATACATATTCATATACTTTCTCAAACTATTCATAAAGCTTCAACTAATTGAAGTCAGCATTGCAGCATGGCTTCAGCTTATTTTTCAGACAAATTCAAATGCTTTACAATCTATTTCAAATAAATTCAAATACTTCAGCATAGCTTCAGCTTATTTTTCTGACAAATTCAAATACTTTTCAATTCATTTCATACAAATTCAAATGATTCAAACCAGCAATTCAGCGTAGCTTCAGCTCGGCATTCCACAGCAATCCCACTGCAATTTCTTCAAAATTGCCCTTTCTAGTTTATTTTACTGTTGCATTATTGCAATATTGTTATGTTTTAATTTATTTATTGTTCATACAATGGGTTAGGGTTAGGGTTAGGGGTTAGGGGAATTAACCTGATGGAATGATCTGTGATCGGTGAGGTTGTTTCCATCTTTGAGACATTCTTTGAGACAAGGCTAAAATAAGATCAACAGCCTGGTCCAGAGCAGACTCAAAAGCAGACACAGACTAAGGATCAGATTTTAACCTTCAAATAGTGTATAATAATGGTGTGGATGGCTGCAGGAAGCCAAGTGTGCACATGAGGCTGGACAAGCAGATGGAATGTGGCCCGGCTGGCTTAATGATGAAGAACAGATAGTCCTGAACACAAGAACACAACTATTGAAACTAGAACAAACTCCAGGAAAAACCTCATATCTGTATACAAATCTTATCTGAAAAAGTGTTCAAAAGTGTTCAAGTGTTCAAATCATCTGTCTAGCAGACTTATTAACAATATGGCAAAAAGAGCAAAAGAAGTTGAAATACTGCCACTGTTTAGGAAAGGAAAGTAGGTGTGTATCAGCCAGCCAATCAGATAAACATGACACACCTGCAGCAAAACCACCTACACTCACACAGAAGAGACAAGAGAGGGAGGGGAAAGAACAAAGGATCCAAGAGTCTAGAGCGTTATTTAATTCTTTGTTTAACTTTTAACTTAATTTAATGATTTTAAACAATCTAAACTTTTTCTTGTCATTTATTTATTCTGCCATTTCAGTCAATTGCACCATATGTGTATATATATTCAGTTGAAACCAGAAGTTTACATACACTGTGCAAAAAGACACATAACACTTTTTTTTCTCACCATCTGAAGTTAAATCAGACTAAACTTCTCCTGTTTCAGGTCATTTAGGGCATTTAGGACCTCAAAGAAAGTAACAAAAAATTATCTAAAATATACTCTCTCTCATTATTGTGGCATTTAGCAAAATGAAATAATTTTGGTAATCCTAAATGACCTGAAACAGGAGAGGTTTAGTCTGATTTAACTTCAGATGGTGAGAAAAAAAGTGTTATGTGTCTTTTTGCACAGTGTATGTAAACTTCTGGTTTCAATTAAATATGTAATTAATATGTAATAAATATATCCATATAATACGTAGATATTTTTTTTATTACATATTTAATTTATTATCATTTTTGTATTTTTTTTTACCATTATCCTTGCTGTGTTTTCATCATTCATTAGTATATTCTGGTGTTAGGGTTCTTCATGGCTT
This sequence comes from Brachirus orientalis, assembly GCA_016785285.1. Lineage (NCBI taxonomy): Eukaryota > Metazoa > Chordata > Actinopteri > Pleuronectiformes > Soleidae > Brachirus > Brachirus orientalis. Next base: position 50,133 of record JAFBJR010000045.1, read on the forward strand.
ATAGCCGAGATCTATGATAATGTTTTCATATTTGCTCATTTCCTCATTTCTCTCCATGTTTCTGCTACATGTAGTGAAAATGTGTGATGGGTAGTGGTAAGTTTTTTTTTTATCCTGTGAAGCACTTTGAGTTGCATTACTTTGTATGAAATTGATTGGAGGTTTTTTAATTAAAGTATTAAATATTTAAATCCATCAGGTGGTAATATTTTCCTCTATTTGCCAAAATAAGAAAAAAATATTACTGAATAATTGATAATGTTTACGTTTTCCATATTTTATCTGGATGTTTGGTCTCCTCTTTAGCTGCTGAGAGAGCAGGACGTAAAAGAAACTCCAAAGAGATGGATCACACAACAATATGGCAGAGAGGACCACAGGAAGGATGAAGAAAGTCAGGAGGAGAGTGAAGCTAAAAGCTGAAGAAACATTGTGTAACGTGTCTGATATCAGTGGTTAGAGAAATAAAATGTGTGCAGGGAGGTAGCTGCACTCTAATCCCTCACATCCTTCACTAATAAGCAAAGCTCAGAGTCAACTTTACTGCCGCTTTTGCCATGATGTATGCATCTGCACTAATTTTTCCCAGGCATCAACACAAGTGAAGAGGTCAGAGGTTGTAACAACAGACGATAGCGAAATTAAGTAGCAGGCATTAAACGTTCATCATTATCTTTGCTGGAAATTTAGTTGAGGAAAGCTCTGGCTCTCAGGAAAGCTTTGAGTGAGTCCTGCATCTGAAATATGAAGAGCACATTTTTATCAGCTCTGATCTTGTTGGTCTGTAGCTAGAATGCTTTATGTGAAAAAAACCTTTCTTTCTTGTCATAACAGACTATCTGGCTGCTCATGCTTCAGAAGTGGGGCTGAAGTTCAGCACATGAAGTCAGTTTGACTTTTGTTTTGTCCAAGCAGTAACTCATGAGAGCACAGACTATGACTCCCACACAGTTACTGAATGAGGGCACTTTCACACCAGAGCTATTTGGTCTGCTTTAAACAGACCACAGTTCATTTACTCGGATAGTCTGCTTCATTTGGGCAAGTGTCCCAAATGAAAACAGGGAAAAACAATCAATTTATGCCTTTAAAATCAGTCTATACAATCACTGCAATTGACTATAATATCTGCTGATATCACAATTACACAGTATTGAAGTAATGAATCCGAGCACTGGCTCTCTCAACCCCCCATTTGTCGCAGTATACATGCACAAAAGACAGAGCTTTCCTTTAAGTGAAATAAAAAAACAATTTATTTAATCAAATGATGCAATATAAATTGAATAACTTGAATCAGTGAAGATTAAATAGACAACAAAACTGAGCTATTTGAATTAATAAATGTCACTAACTACAGCTAATAAAAACACAGACTATGTACAACATAAAATGTCAATAGGTATGTGTGTGTGTGTCTGCTTCATTTGGGCAAGTGTGAAAGCTCATATTAACTCTTATTTGGACCAAACAAATTAACTTTAACCTTAACCCAACATGTCCACCATGAAGGAGGTTTACACACATGTACAGATGCCTGTACTTGTAAATTACTTTTCAACACCAGAACATTGTGCTCTCTCTGTTCCAGAACCCCTGACTTATTTCAGACTTTTTGTCCCTTTAAGACAAAGATGAAAAAAACATTTTTTCCCCAATTATGAGATACAGACACATGATCATGCTGACTGTGCTGTGAGTGCCCCCTGCTGCTGAGAACCTGACACAAAGAGGCCTTCCTCTCTGACAACATGACTGCCAGCAGACACAAAAAAGAATGAACTAGAAAAGCACTTGAAGAGTGCAAACCTCCGCCAAGCTCTATTGTCATTTGCTTCCAAAATTATTAGTCCTAGAATTTAAAATAGAATCTACATTATTGGATTCCTTGACCATGTAAACATACCCTTAGCATAGAGAATCACCTTAATATCATTATTAGTTTGATCGTTGATCAGGAAAATAAATATTTTTATAATGGCGGTTTTCTTCTGGACATAGATCCATAGTTATTAAAGATACCACAAATCTGTTGACACACTTCAGATCCAGCAGAGTCTCCACTACAGTTTAGTGTTAGTTTCATATGTTGGGGACAACACTTACTGGCAATAATTTGATTGTTAATAATAGCTAAATTATTATGAATAATAATTATTTATTTATTAAATAATTTTGAAAAATCAATGAAAAATCAATGAAATATCAATTCGGGGGACCACCCTGAAAACAGGGAAAAATGATCAATTTATGCCTTTAAAATCAGTCTATACAATCCCTGCAATTGACTATAATATCTGCTGATATCACAATTAAACAGTATTGAAGTAATGAATCCAAGCGCTGGCTCTCTCTCAATCCCCCATTTGTCGCAGTATACATGCACAAAAGACAGAGCTTTCCTTTAAGTGAAATAAAAAAACAATTTATTTAATCAAATGATGCAATATAAATTGAATAACTTGAATCAGTGAAGATTAAATAGACAACAAAACTGAGCTATTTGAATTAATAAATGTCACTAACTACAGCTAATAAAAACACAGACTATGTACAACATAAAATGTCAATAGGTAGGTGTGTGTGTATATATGTGTGTGTGTAGGTGAGAGAGAAAATGGGCGGGGTTAAGAGTGGAAAACAGGAAGTAGGCACAGAAGAAAGGAAGTGACGCGACGCGGTTCGTTACCGGGCGGGGTTAAGAGTGGAAAACAGGAAGTAGGCACAGAAGAAAGGAAGTGACGCGACGCGGTTCGTTACCGGTCCTATCTACCGGTGATCACCGGTAGATAGGAGAAGCAGGCACAGTAGGAGTGACTGTAGGGCCATGCTTTCGCCACACGATGGCACCGAAGAGCAAGTCAAAGAATGCCGCAGATCTCGGACCGAAGCGCATGCGCATGTAACCAGGTAGTTTGAACACCCATTCTAGTGTTGAATTATCTATGTTCTCAGTCTGGTGGTCTGCTGCTGCCATCAGATGACACAACTGAGAAATAGTATAGTACACTGGGGAGTTTCAGGAAAAAAAAAGATCGACATGAGTGTGGAGAGTTGAGCTTAGCAGCATCAGCAGGAAGCTGTTATTTGAAATAACCACTGGCTATTTGTCATTAAGAAGTGGAAAATGTTAGGAGAGGTTTTTGACCATGGTAAGAGAAGTCGTCCAACCACTACGGAGTTTCCAACCCGTCAAAATGATGTGGCTTATGAATATCCCGGTGAGTTAGCTGTTAGCACGCACGCAAATTAGCACTCTGGTTGTTGATAACTTTGAAGTATGGTTATAACTTGAGACTGTGGATTATTTATGTAAAAAGAAACCAGTCGGGATAAGCTCATAGCCTGATAATATTGTAAACCGGCATGTTATTTGAAAAAGAAATGTGTGAATACTGTGGAAGAAAGAATGCAAAGTAATGGTCAGCTAATTCAGTTAACCTGAGGTGACATGGTCATGGTTATGTTGTTAATGTAGTGTGTGAATATGTTCTTGGTAAGCTAATTGATTTAGCTTGGTATATGATGCCAAGTTAAAGCGTGTGTGTGTAATGTTTTTTATGTGTTGCATGAGGGATTGTTGTGTGACACTGTGGGTAAATCTGTTGAGAGAAGGGAAAAGAACACACAATGTGGATTATTAATAAGGACATTTAATGATTTCCCTGCGGTTTTTTTTTCCAATGAGCTGTTCTGCAGATTGGATTGAATCACATAGACTGCCTCTGTCTCGCTGCCTTCTGGTTCCACCTCATCTTTTCCCTTCATCACTGCTTCCATTCTACAACCTCCTTCACCTGCTAACCAGGATGGACAGTTTCTCATTAAGGGTGGTAGGAGACTTGAGTCCACTCGAGACGAAAAAAAAACACTAAACTGAGACATTCATAAACTTGGGTTGAGTAACCAAAGACTGATTCATACTCATCTTGTTGGGACAGTGTACATTTTAATTTTTATTGAGATCCCAATTTTTCTTGTTTTTTGTTTAGTTCCATGTATGGATGGATCCCAACATTTGTCTGAGAAATTGAGTACTGGGTTTGAGCCTAATTTGCTCAGCTAAATTTCATTGCAGATTCTGCTCCATTTAAGTTGTCATATTTGTTCTGGTGTTGATAAACTAACATGTGATTGGGCCAGATGCGTATGTGAATTGTTTTCATGCCCCGCTGAGTATCAAGTTAAAGGTTCTTTTGCTGAATATGGAGTATTGTAAGTGAAGAACACAATGATGGTTATTGTTAACTAAAGGTGAATACATTAAGGAAGTAAAACGACAGTTAAACATTGTTACAGAAACAATACAGTGAATTTAACATACTCCGTTGTTGGCGTGAATTATTACGGGAAGGATTTAAGGGTTTCATGTACTTTACTGCTCTATTTTAATGCTAGTCTCCTCTTAGAGCCTAGATCCTAGATATACCTGCAGAATTGGTGAAACACACACCAGGTGGGTTACACGCAGCAGTGAGGCTGTAGGCACGCATGGTCAGCGCAAGACGGCGTCTGTGAGTGAAGTCTCCCAGAAGAATGAATGAGACAGAGGGAGAGAAAGTTATGAATGGTGTGTGTACAAGGAGGGAGGTTCAAAGCATAACGTCTAGTATGAATGAACAAAGGATCACGTGCAGCATGAGCCGATGGCAGTTAGACCACATAGGCTGACACCGGCGAAGCCGAGTCAATCTATGAATTTAAAGTTTACACAGCCACTGTCTCCACACGCGATCTGTCCGCTCACCGGACACGGCGAAGCAGGGTTAACAGTGAAACTGTCACGATTTGGGGCTAATCGTTAAACTAGGAAAAGGACCGAGAGTGGAGACTGAATAAAGGGGGTAAAAAAGTCAATTTAATGCAACTAAAACAAAAAAATAGAACCAGTCCATAAACAACTAAAGGCACTGAGTCTGGCCGGCTGGTGAGGCGGAGCTCAGGAAACACGGGATAGCTAGAGGAAAAAACAAAAAGGCGACCATTAGGAGGGAATCAAAAAATTAGGAACACTGTTACAAAAATGCTAGAGAAAGAACACGAGGCAGGGTGACTTGACGAGGTTACCAGACTGGGTAGAGAAGACGCGCTGACGAGGAGACACAGGAAATCCGGGTTTAAATAAGGCGGGTGCAGATTGGGAAATGAGGAGCAGCTGTGCTGGTTGGAGTCCCGCCTCACCTGTCACCCAGACTCCTAGAAAAGAACAGAGCAGCACTTCCAAGGAATACAAAGAAAAACAAACATACAGTGGCAACACAGGAGCAACCCAGACCAGACATGACAGAAACAGGGAAACAGGGAAACAGGGAAACAGGGAAACAGGGAAGCGGTGAGCACCGCAAACAACAATGAAACATAAGAAGTGATCAACATCGTTCTAAACAAGATTAAACAACAATTTAAGCACAGATAAAACACTTGAGTTATACGACTGTGTGGATGCACGGTCCGACATGTTTAACACAAGGGAAATAGAACACATTACTTAACTGCCCAGACACTACCTCTTACTTTGATTTGGGGGGAGCTGGAAGTGAGTGTTCTTCTTCGTTTGGTCCACTTGTGTGGAGTCGCGAAATGTGGATAACAGCGGCTGACTCTCAGCTTCGTCATGGAGGGAGGCAGCTCAAGCGTCGACTTTAGAAGGTGCCATCGTCCATTTTTGCAGCAGTGAGGGAAAGCTTGGTTTCGCAGAGGCTTCCAGGTGCTGATCAAAATGGGTGCGTAGCTGAATGCAACAAGTTTCTAGCCCAACCAGTGAGGGTGAAACTGGCACAATCTCCTCGGGGATTGGAGGTCTTCAGTACGATGCTGAGTGACAAGAGCGCGGGTGCAGCTCCGACTGCAGCGATCGTATGAGGCGAGGTGGGTTGATTTCTGCTCCGTTACCTGTGTGAGCTGGATTGGAGCAGCAGTGATTAGCTATCACAGTTAGTTACAGTTTCCATGGAGGACCAATGAAAGGAGCCTGGAGGCGGCTCCCACACGGCCACCAAGGCCGGGAGGTGATGCCTTCTGGAAGGCAGGGACGAGACCGGAGTCTACCCTCCATGAGGGGCAGAGAAGAAAGAGAGCGAATTTAGGTCTTGAAGTCAGATATAGTCATAGTTTTGAAGGTAAGCAGCCAGGATTGTAGGATTCTGCCTTGTGTTTACTCTACAACTCTTTTATGACCTGCTGTTTATGATGCAAAGGAATGTCTTTGTTAGGACTCCCGTCTCTCCAATGGAAATAACAGGCTGTGGTTTTTCCATGTAGGCTGCTCATGGAGGAAAATGGAGAATACAGGCCACACTGGGTTTGGCCCCCAACACATGTCTGTATCTTTATTTGTTGTGTCCTAAATCCCACAAGCCCCCTATTTTCTCCTGTTCTGGATCGTTAAATCCATAATGTTGTCAGGATTGGGATCAACCTTTGATATATTATAGAATCTACTGTGACCTTATCCTGTATTTTTCACAAATGTTGAAAATGACCCTCTCTCAAAATGATAAAGAATGATTTTGAAAAAATACTGGGTCATTTGGTGATCCGGATCAGTTTTCTGAAAAATCTGTCCATAAATTATTGAGTTATTTTGCAACAGTCAAACCAACACTGGCAAAAACATAACTTTCATGGTGGAGGTAAATGCAATTCAATTCAATTTTATTTGTGTGGCGCCAAATCACAACATACATTATCTCAAGGCACTGTACATAATAAGGCCAAAACCTTTACAATATTACAGAGAGAAAAGAAACCCAACAGTTCACACAATGAGCAAACACTAGGGGGCAGTGGAGAGAAAAACCTCCCTTTTAACAGGAAAAAATCTGTGACAGAACCAGACTCAAAGATGTGCGGTCATCTGCCTCGACCGGTTGGGGTGAGAGGAAAATGGGGGACAGAGGAGAGGTGAGGGACAGAAAGGGGGGAGAGAAAGAAAAAGAGGGAGGTGAGGGAGAGACAGAAGAGAGAGACCAGGAGCAAATATACAACAGTTGTATCAAGTTTAGAGTCAGTTATGTCATGTTTATAGAACTACAGTGTCATTTATACAAGCAGCAGCAGAGATTATTGATAAGAAACTATACTGATGAACTTTTAATCCGAGCATAGTAACAATGACAGCAGTATTATTGTTACTGATAATAATAATAATAATAATAATAATATCAAACCTAGATCTGGATCCTGCAGCCTGCAAGATGAGGACAGAGGGAGAGAGACGCATTTGCTAGAATAATCATCAGGACTGGTACGCCCCATTGGTAGGAAGCAGACACAGACTTGGGAGAGAAAAAAAAAAGGTTAATGACACATAATTAAGTCACATTCATACCATGTGAGAGAGTGAGTGTGAGTGCACCACAGGAAATCCCCCAGCAGTCTAGGTCCATAGCAGCATAACTAAGAGATGGTTCAGGTTTCCCTGAGCCAGCTCTAACTATAAGCTTTATCAAAAAGGAAGGTTTTAAGTCTAACTTTAAATACAGAGACAGTGTCCGCCTTCTGAACCGACATTGGGAGTTGGTTCCACAGGAGAGGAGCCTGGTAACTAAAGCCTATGCCTCCCATTCTACTTTTATGGATTCTGGGAACTACAAGTAAACCTGCGTTTTGGGACCAAAGTGATCTGTTGGGCTGATAAGGTGAAACTAGATCTTTAAGATATGATGGGGCCTGATCATTAAGTGCTTTGTACGTGAGGAAGAGGATTTTAAATTGAATTCTAAACTGTACTTATTATGTAATTTGTTACGTTTTACACTGGGCATGTATGGACCAAAAGGAAAACGGAAGCCAGGTTGCAAAAGGCAAGGTGCGTGAATTTATTTACAAGAAAAAACTACAAAAAAACTGAACGGAAATGAGCCAACTAAGAATGAACAAAAGGCGAGGAGACTGACAGGCTGGCTGGGCGAGCATCTCCCGGGGTTACTAGAAAAAGAGGAAAAAATCACGAATTAGAAAAGGTGCACAAAAATGTAGGAAGACGAGCAGAGCAGAGTAGTGACTAGTACGTGTGAGTACCGGGTTACATGTGTGATGTGCTGACACCTGCTGCAAGGAGAAACCAGTAGATAAAGACCAGGGTGGCAATCAGGGAGATGTGCAGCAGGTGTGTGAGGAGGAGCTACGCCCAGCAGCCTAGTCAAGTCTCCTGAAATCATAAAACAAAGACAACGGTTGCACAGGAAAATGACTGTCAAAATAAAGAACAGGAAGCAGGGGAAACCGGACCCTGACATAATTATTATAAATGAAAGATGAAAAAATGACAGAAAATACAAAATTAAAAACTGATTCAAGTCTATGATATCTTAGGAACTTGTCTTTATCTCACTGTTAGACAGACTTTTCCAACAGGAAACTGAAGTTTGTAAACCACTCACTCTCCCAAACCAAAGTCCATAGAGGAAAATCAGTGATTTTAGCTCACAGGGACACAGGAGCTGCTGGTCTACTGCTGCCTCGTGTGGTCACTTTGTGTCACTGAGGTAAATCTGAACAAAGGATTTCAAACACTGATGTGACAAAATCAGACATTTGAAATTAGTGATGGAGGCAGCAGTGGATCAACAACTCCTGTGTCCCTGTGATGATGTAAAATCACTGTTAAAATGACACTGTAGTTCTATAAACATGACATAACTGATTCTAAACTTGATACAACTGTTGTATATTTGCTCCTGATCTCTGTCTCTCCTTCACCTCCCTCTTTTTCGTTCTCTCCCCCTTTCTGTCCCCCACCTCTCCTCTGTCCACCTGTCTTCTGTCCCCACCTCTCCTCTGTCCACCTGTCTTCTGTCCCCACCTCTCCTCTGTCCATCTGTCCTCTGTCCCCCATTTTCCTCTGTCCATCTGTCTTCTGTCCCCCATTGTCCTCTCACTCCAACCGGTTAAAGCAGATCACAGATTTCTTCCTGTTAAAAGAGACTTTTTTCCTCTCCACTGCCCCCTAGTGTTTGCTCAATGTATGAACTGTTGGGTTTCATTTCTCTCTGTAATATTGTAAAGGTTTTGGCCTGACAGTGCCTTGAGATAATGTATGTTGTGGTTTGGAAGGGCTTTTCAGTGTGTACAGCAAGTGAGACCCTCTATCCTTAGACCCTCACATCGAGTGAGGAAAAACTCCACAGAAAAACCCTTGTACAGGGAAAAATTGGGAGAAACCCCAGGAAGAACCACAGAGGAGGGATCCCTCTTCTAGAACGGAGAGACGTGCAGAATGTGTCACATGTACAGAGACAAGTTCAGCAGATTACAAAAAACATCATAATTACAGAGGATGGAAACAGAGAAATACAAAATGTGAAAATGTAGAAAGTGACAGAGTATGTAATAGAAGCTAATGGAGGGACAGGTGGTAGCATTAACTGTAACCCTAGCTGGTAATAATATCAACAACAGTATTAACAGTGATGTGTAGGGAACACAGCTCTGTGTTGTTCTCAGATGCAGGTTCATCCAGTGGAAGGGGAAACTTTGGTCCAATCTAGGCAGATAACACGATGTGAGACAGAACAAAGACGTGTTGAGTCTGAAGCTGCAAGGCCTTACTGATGACCTGAGAGAGAGAGTGAGAGAGAGCCAGAGAGAGCAAGAGAGAAGCCTAATAGATAGCTTGCAAACAGAGCACAGTCAACAGTGTCACGCCTGCACTCCGCTCCTCCCTCACCTGCCACAGGATTATCTAATCAGTTGCACCTGGCACTGAGCGCAGCTGTGGGGAATTAGGACTGCTGTACTTAAACCAGCTTCGCGGCTGCCTCAATGTCAGATCGTCTCTTCTCTTGTGACAAACCTGATCGCTGCAGTATCTTGCTTGAGAGTTATTCCACTCATGCTGCTTGGTCTCCAGCCTACGCCTGGTTTGTTCTTCGTCTGCCTGGCCCCTCCCATCACCTACAGCCACAGCTCCTCTGACGCTATCTCCTCGCCACGAGGGTGTGGTCAGTGTCCTCCGGGCTTCTGTTCCTTCCGCTGCAGCCTCACACTACTCCTCCACCTCTATGGCCCCGACTGGTGGCGTCCGGTCCGTCCCCGGAGTCCTTCACCTTCACTGGAATTCCGACACCATCAGGAACCGCTCCTCGCTCCGCAGCTCTTGGACCAACCCTCACGTCTGGACTGGTAACCTCCACCACATCTCCCTTCCTCACAGTCTCCACAGACTTTGTGTGAACGCACACTCGCCCCACTTTCCCCAACTGTGAGTGCCCCTTCCATCCTACCGCCACACTCCCTTCCCTCACACCGTTTGCTATCTCCATAACCTATTAATCTTTGCTGAGTTTGGTTAATAAATAACTTAAATGTTCCTCTGTCTCCACGTGTGCCTGCTTTTGGGTCCAGCCTAGCTTTAGCCCTGACAAGCAGAGGTTAGAGAAAAGCATCAGTTTACTATCAGCAGAATAACCTAGACTTTTATTTGCAGTCAATTATATTTGTTTTATTTATATTTTAGTAATTTGATCTTTACACTAATTTAGAGAAACCTCTCATTTGAGGTCAGGGTTAGGGTTTGTATTGGGCTTCTATATTGGGCAAATCAGAAATCTAAACGTGAGTGAGTTGGCAGACATGCCTTTAATTAAATGCTAAGGTAAAAAAGTAAGTTTTTAAGTTTTGATTTTAAAATAAAGAGAATTAAAAAGAATTGTCTGATGTCAGCAGGGAGGCTATACCACAGGAAGGGGGCACAACAGGAGGAAGCCGTTTGACCTGCTTATCTTTTATTAACTCTGGGAACCAATAGAAGCCCAGAGTTCTGTGAGTGGAGAGCTCAAGATGGAACATAATAATTTATTAGTTCAGATAGTGTCAGGGTTCGGCTTCCGTGCTTCCTGTCTTTTATTTTGTTACCACTGTTTGCTTCCTGTTAGTGTGCTTTCCCCCTTAGGTGACTTGACTGGTCTGCTCAGTGGAACCTCCCCTCACGCACCTGCAACCCATTTCCTTGATTATCCAGGTCCCTTTTTATACCCAGGTGTGGGCAACGGCAGGTGTCAGCGCGTCTAGTCAAGTACCGTGGTAACACGCATGCTTCATACACGTTGTTCTCTCGCCAGTATAGTTTGTAGTCGATTTTTGTTTTTTCCACGGCGTTCGCTCATGACTTTTTTCCCTCTCTCTTCTAGTCCACCTCCCGGAGGTCTCCGCCCGGCAAGCCAGCTCGAGTCTCCGCGTTTTTTGTTAATTAATTGGCTTGGTTTTTGTTTTCTGTTGTTAATAAACTCTAGTAACCCGTGAGCTTTTGACCGGACAGTCTGCTTTCTGGGAATCCACACTACCAACACGATTCATATCATCACAGATAGATAGGAGGGGGCGAGCCCATTTACAATTTTATAAGTCAACAGAAGCACCTTAAAATCTGATCTCGCATGGACAGGGAGCCAATGCAGAGAAGCTAAGACCGGTGTTGTATTGATAGCAATGATCTAATTATTGAAATATTGCAAAGGTGAAAAAATGTGATCTTGGTGGTTTCCTTGATGTGCTGATGGAAGGTCAGCTCAGGATCAAAGGTAACACCAAGGTTCTTCGCTGATAAACTTGAGGTAATCGTGCAATTATCTATTGCAAGATTTAATTCATCAGACTGACAAATCAGATTTGCTGGACAAATTAGCAACATTTCTTTTTTGTCAGCATTTAAAAGAAGGAAGCTATCACTCATCCATGATTTTACGACAGATAAACATGGCTCAGGATTTTTGATCTGGGAGTGATTGTTAGTGTTTAGGGGCGTATACATCTGCGTGTCATCCGCATAACAGTGGAAATTATTCCATGCCTCGGAATGATGCAACCAAGTGGTGAAACATACAAAGAGAAAAGTAAAGGTCCAAGGACAGACCCTTGAGGGACTCCATACTTTACTGTAGTATATATTGATGTGTCGTCATTATAAAAAAACACATTGCATTCTACCAGACAGATATGACGTAAACCAACTAAGAGCTGGACCAGAGATGCCAGAACTATTTTCAAGGCTGTCAATAAGAATATTATGATCAATTGTATCAAACGGCGCACTAAGATCCAGAAGCAAGAGTACTGAGGTGGAATTTGCATCATTGTTCAGAATTTAGTCATTTACCACTCTTGTAAGTGCCGTTTCTGTGGAATGGCGAGCCCTAAAGGCAGACTACAAGGGTTGTAATTTGCTGGTATACAACCCTCCCCAGAACTTTTGAGAAGAAAGGGAGATTAGAGATTGGCCTGTAGTTAATTAAAACCTTTGGATCAAGATGATTTTTCTTTAGTTGGGTTTCACTACTGCAGTTTTAAAGCTAAAGGGAACCTCACCAGATCTAAGTGATACATTAATGATATTCAGTATAACAGGTCCTAGAGATGGCCAAAGATCCTTCAACAGCTTAGCTGGAAGAGGATCCAATAGGCACAGTTACATGTGAACACAGTATATATGAAAATAATGCTAAATGTCAGTAATATTTTACATAAGTCTAAAGTTCCACTAAATTGTTATGGCTTGAAAGTAGTTGTCTGCAAAATGAAACATGTTCTATATTATGATCAGTGTTTTGTACACAGTAATTTCATGTTCATGTACACACAATAATAAAGGTTGAACGGTGTACTTAAGAATTGGACTCTCTGTTTCTTTTCATCCTAACCTGAGCCACACCACCTCATTTTTTCTTTGATTCATCTATCTGACATGCACCCAGGCCAGTGCCTGGAACCTGAACTGAGACATTTAAGTTCAATTCACCTTTAACCATATCCCTGCTCTAAATTACATTAATTATATTTATTTGCAATAAAATAAATTTAAATAAATAACAATGATTTATGAAATTTAATTTTACATAAAACACTGCTTAACAATACAACTTTTGGATACCTCTTAAATGCATTAACCACACAATTAATGCCAGTAAACTGATAAAGTAGTCCGGCCTATGAGACTTGCCTATGAGTGACATGCACCGGCCTGTGCACTGCCTGTGCTACTCTATTCTAAATTTTATTCTCAATGAACAGTAAAGGGAGTAGCATGGTTTTTTCCATTTCACTACCCATGGTCATATTAGTCAGATGGCATTTCGTCAAAAGAACTTGCAGATCACAAATCAGTTGACCCCAAGTGACCCTGCCCTGTGGTTGAGGTTAATATCTGTTTTTCTTAGAAATCACAGGCAGTGTGTTTCGTTTAAGCTGACTGCTCTGGTCATATGCTAAGACAGGAGCTGAGCAAATGTCACTAACATAAATACACCACTGTGGTTTTCCCATCAGCTCCTGCAATCACATGCTCATTTCCCTCACTTTTACAGCAGATTAAGATGGTAGAGGAGATTATCACAGCTTAGTCTGGTTAGTCACAACGCTGTCTTATGTGGAGAATGTACATATCATAAATCTGATGAGGAATGGCAATGTTCAGTTGGTAAGCCAATTACTCTGGACTCTGATGTTGTGCCTCTGAGCCAAGGCAGCATCAGGGTCATTACCAAATTAAAGGGCTCTTGCACTGATTTACAGAGACACTGGGCCATACCGTTAACAACCTACAATCCACTTTAGGGCATGGTTAGGCTAAGAGGTGGATTGAGGTGGGGTAGTGTCCTTGACTCCCACCATAGTGGGTTAGGGTGAGAGAGTTTATCCTATCCCCTCCGAGGAGAGGACAGGCAGTGCACGCTCCATGCAGCTGAGAGTTCCATCCCCAGGTCCCAGCGTCCCCACAAGGTAAGTATATTTGGTTTAATATTTGGAATTTATTACCCTTCTTTACATATTGTCCTTACTGATGAGATTTATTTCCCTTCGTGGAGGTAAGTATTTAGATTTAGGAGGTAAGTATGGTGTAATTACCTTGTCAGGGTTAGGGTTAGGGTTAGGGTTAGGGTTAGGGTTAGAGGGTAGGGTTAGAGGGTAAGGGTTAGGATGGAGGTAGTGTCCTCGACCCCCACCGTAGTGGGAATC
>JAFBJR010000046.1:0-13371 GCA_016785285.1 Brachirus orientalis
GAGACTCTTTTTTCCTCAGAGTTCTCTTGTGGCTTGGTTAAAAGAAGCAAGCACCCTGAGCATCTCATCAATGATTTCAAATTCTTCAGGAGTCAGTGGAGTGATATCAGTTTTTAACGAGGCCAGTGACACCCAAACTGCCTCCTTCTGCTGAGCCATTTTTTCCAGCATGTGGTAGGTGCTGGTCCATCGTTTTGGCACCTAATTTATTAATTTATGGAATGTTGTTCCCAGCTTTTGCTGCATTTGAGTGAGCTTTTCTTTGGCCGTGTTGCTTGATCAAAAGTATTTGAAAGTAATTGAAAGTACAATTTGCCATGTTTTGTTGCATATTTCTGTTAGTGTTGTGATTTGATCACTTGATTTTTAAAAAAATTTAATTTATGTAATGGGCAATACAAATGGTTATTTGCAGCATTCAAGTCAATCATGTTTGCTGCTGCATCAGTGACAAGACACCTGACCTTGCCCGCTATGCCCCACTCCTCCATGAGGCTCCTTTTAACTGTGGCTATGTTCCCTGCAGTGTGTTTCTGAGGAAAATGCTGCACTCCCAAGACTGATGAACGGAGTTCATGGCTTTCTTTGTCCACATAGTGGCAAGTAACAGCAAGATATGCCTCCATATTAACAGTAACAGTGTTCAGCCTTTGAGTGGATGGGTGGATGAATGAGAAGATGGGGTGATGGATTTCACAGCTCTGTGAAAGAAGCTGTGTCTCAGTCTGCTGGTGTGGGTTTTTATACTCCTGTACCTCTTTCCAGAGGGAAGAGGCACAAACAGATCGTGTCCCGGGTGGGTGGGGTCTGCAGCTATACAACCGGCCCTCCTTTGGACCCGGCTGTCATATATCGAGTCCAAGTGTGGGAGAGGACTTCCCACAATCCCCTGTGCTGTTTTCACCACCCAAGCCAAGTCCTTTCTGTCTTGTGCAGTGCAGCTCCTGTACCACACTGTTGCACTCAGATAGAGAATGCTCTCAATTGTTGCTCTGTAGAAGTTCGTCAGAAGCTGAGGGGAGAGTCTAGTCCTTTTAATCTTCCTGAGGAAGAAGAGTCTTTGTTGGGCCTTCTTCACCAGGTAGGATGTGTGCATAGACCAAGTGAGGTCAGATATAATGTGGATGCCTAGAAACTTAGTATTGTCCACCTGCTCCACCGCTTCCCCATGGACGAGGAAAGGGGTGTGATCCATCCTCTTGGATCTCCTGAAATCGACAATGACCTTCTTTGTCTTGCTGGTGTTTAAGCCAAGGTTGTTGTCTGAACATTATCCTGTCAGGTGCTGGATCTCCTCTCTGTAGTGAGTCTCATCATCGTTCATTGATGATCATGTTGACCACAGCCTCATCCACTGCTTGCTTGTTCGGAACTGCAAGCCAAAAGGAAATATTTTGTTTAAAGCTTGTTGGACTGTATTTTTCTACAAACAATATTACAGAGTCACACAAAGCCTTTTGTGTGTAATAAACTGTTTTTGAAATTTAAATTTTTTGTGAGAATTTCAACAAACCTGGGGTTCGTTATGCAGTCTGTTAAGCTGTCGATGTCCTCCCCATGAGAAACACACAGTTATTCCCACAAGGTTGAGTCAAAGCAATCCCTCAGAGCCTCCTCAGTCTATGCTTTAATTGTGTGTGTTTCCACTGGTTGCCTGTTTACGAGGGGCTTGTACACAGGCAGGAGATGCACCAGGTTGTGATCAGATCTTCCCAGGAGAGGGAGGAGGGATGAGTTGTATGCCTCCTTTCTTTTGGCATCAAATAAGTCCAGTGTTTTATTGTCTCTGGTGTGGCAGGTGACATGCTGTGTGAATGTGGGCAGGTTGGAGGACAGAGAGGCATGATTAAAGTCCCCAGAGATGAGGAAGAGGGCCTGTGGGTGCTGTGTCTGCAGTGAGCTTGTGACTAAATGAAGAACATCACAAGCTGCATCAGTATTAGCAGAGGGGGGATATACACAGCAAACATGATCACCTGTGTGAACTCCCTCGGGAGGTAGTACGGCCTCATGCTAAAAAACTTAAAGTTCAATGTCCTTACCGCAGACCTGCTCTTTAACAGTGATATCACCAGAGTTACACCATCTTTCATTAACAAACACTGCCAGTCCTCCTTTCCTCTTACCACTCTCTGACATCCTGTCTGCCCACCGAAGTTGAAAGCCGTCCAGGTTAGCATCCGTGTCCAGGGTCCGCTCCGTTAGCCACGTCTCAGTGAGTACTATGACACTGCACGGTAGACCCTCTGATGCCGGGTCAGCGCTGTTAGCTCGTCCATCTTATTGGGGAGAGATCTTACATTTCCCATGATGATAGACAGGAGGACGAGTCTGTAGCGTGTCCTCTAATACAGGGTTTCACTCTTGTGTGCTTGGCACAGTGCCGATGCACCAGTGTTGTTCGTCCCATCACTAATTCCCAGAAACAAAAGTGTCCTCCTAAGTTATTCCAGAAACTGAATAGTGCACAAACTTTTTCTCACCTCTAGAAACATGTCCTTCCGCAGAAGTATTCTAGAAGCTGTGTCCAAGAACATAATCCTTTACATATACTCCAAATACACATTTTCCGAAATATTACAGGTACAGTGTCCAATTCTAAAAAAATATTTTACACCTTAAATTACACCTTTATTCTGAAAATATAATAATTTCCATGAATTGTCCTTATTTCAGACACTGTCTGAGATCCAGTTCTTTGAGTGTTATGAAAGGCCATTTATAAATGAATGAATGAATGAATGAATTATTCTTATTATTATCAAACTAATTCTTCCAGGTAAGTCCATGCTAGAGTTGCATATACAAGTCATGACCTCTGACATCACACTGAGTTTGTTTTCTTGGTCAAAAGGGTGTCTTACCTCAGTACTGGGAAACAATATTCCCAGTACTGAGGTAAGACACCCTTTTTCACCCTGGGACACAGTTGGTTGAAGGTAGATTCTATGGAGTTTACCACATACAGAGAAGATTTTGAGCAGCCCTGATGCCGCAGAGGGTTCTTTTGGTTAGAGAATCACACAAGGGCTGCTGTAAAGGGGAAGTTGTAATTCTCTGCATAAAATAATCAACAGTATGGGTCAACACAGAGTATCAGGAACAGGGCTCCCATGGCTGTCTGCTGCAGAGTTAAGGCCCAAACTTTGCTATAATGGACTAAAAGGCACGGACATTTCAAATAGCTGATATGTAATTCTTTATTTAATTCTAATTTATTCACAACAATGAGTCACGGTTATATAATTTACTAATTCTTTAAGTTGGATGGGACCATGGTAGAGTTATAGAGTTATGTGTAACATGGCTTCTGATACCACACAGAGTAGGTTTTCTGGGTTAAAGGGATGACTCGTAGCATTCTAAAGGTAGATTCTGTAGGGTTTGCGACACACAGAGAAGTCATGTGTTACTGTGAGTTGTGCAGAGGTGTACTTCTGAAGTTGTAATTCTGTGCATTGTACTACCATGCCAACACTGAGTCATCAGGAACAATGTACCTGTCCCATGTACCTGGGAACCTTTGCTGCAGAGTTACAAAGGGCTACAGAGTTACAAAGGGCTACAAAGCATGGACATTCCAAATAATTCAATTCAATTCAATTTTATTTGTATAGCGCCAAATCACAACATACATTATCTCAAGGCACTGTACTTAATAAGGCCAAAACCTTTACAATATTACAGAGAGAAAAGAAACCCAACAGTTCACACAATGAGCAAACACTAGGCATCAGTGGAGAGAAAAAAACTCCCTTTTAACAGGAAGAAATCTCTGACAGAACCAGACTCAAAGATGTGCGGTCATCTGCCTCGACCGGTTGGGGTAAGAGGAAAATGGGGGACAGAGGAGAGGTGGGGGACAGAAAGGGGGGAGAGAAAGAAAAAGAGGGAGGTGAGGGAGAAACAGAAGAGAGAGACCAGGAGCAAATATACAACAGTATATTGTATATATAAATATATAAATAGCAATCTTTTTCTTCCTAATTTCTTCATTATAAACTCTACAGCCAAAGTATAGTCATGTCAAGTGGCTATGACTTTTGCACACCATTCTCTGATAAGTGCAATCCTATATTATGTGTTAATTTCTAATTATTTATTGTCTTATTTTTATAGTTGATATTGTTCTATACTGTACAGTCAGATGCATGTATATTATTTATTACCTTTATCTTTCCCATCTTTGTTGCTGTGACATTAAATCTCCCCAGTGCAGGACTAAGAAAGGACTGATCTTATCTTGTTAATCCCTATTACTATGCATACAGTTATCCGTTTAAATTTTTGTGAGGTGATCGTGAGTGTCCTGGAAATGATTTATTTATAAATCTATTATTATTATTATATTTTTTGGATTAATAGTATTATTATTAGGAGTATTAGTAATAATATTAATATTTGTATTATTAGTCATTCCTCCAGACGTGAGGCCATGCTGAGGTTGCAGATGCTACTGTTAGATTTTAATCTTCTTGAATTCAAAGATATCATAGATAATAAATACTTAATTTAAAATAATAATAATAAAATATATAGATGGAAAATAAAATGTTTTTGACAAATTTAAACATTAAATTTGCCTCAAATCCCGTCTGAATCCACATATCCTCTTTTTTTTTTTTTAAAAAACAGTTAATATAGTTCATGCTTTGATTAATATCCTTAAACTAAATTGATGCACTATGGGTAATCTAATGAGTGTACCAATAAATAACAAGCAAATATTAAAATGATTTTACAAAACTTTATAACTTCATGTTACATTACAGTAATGCATGACCTTCTCACTGGATAAGGTTAGAGTTTTGTTGCCCTGATGGGGACTTGAACCCCAGCCTCCCATGCAGTAGCTCCTCCTGTTATTTTATATACGTGTGCCCTCGTTATGTGTTGTACGTATGTATGTTTTTAAATAATGACCCTGTTACTTTAGTGACTATGTAATGCCGTCTGTCCTATCAGTGCTATGTTTTTGGCTAACTAACGCTAATGTTAATTTAGAGTTTAATTTTCGTAGCGAGTTTGGCGCTAGATACTAGTATTGCGTTGATACAAGTACAATACAGCGTTACAAGCGTTAGCGTTGTTGTTGGTGACATTAGTGGGTTCGGCCATTAAAGTGAAGCGTTACTTAGCGTTACTAACGTGAAAGTTACGAACATGTCAGCATGTGATCGTTAACATAGTACACGTTACAACTCGGTTTGGACATATTATTCATTCATTTTAACTGATAGCTAACGTAATTGTAACCATACATGGTTCTTTTACTATTTTCATGAGATGCTACTTTATGACTCTTCATTACAAAAAAATCATTAAATCATTTTAGTACATTGTCTTTCCTTAGATTGACCAGCCCAGTAGATTTCACTTAAAATGTACAGCTCATTAAACTTCAGAAATAGTACCATTACTACTTCATAATCTACTGGGCTGGTCAATCTAAGGAAAGACAATGTACTAAAATGATTTAATGATTTTGTGTAATGAAGAGTCATAAAGTAGCATCTCATGAAAATAGTATGCATGGCCTTTATTTGTGTACATGGTATGGTATGAAAACTACATTACATGTGATCATGTGATAAAGAGTGAATATATCTCACTAATTAAAAAAATAAAGAAAAAGAAAAGTTTAAAAGAGGGACATTTCAGATCCACAAAGAAGATTGTGGCCCCAGGTGTGAAGAGCACCACGAGGTATATCATATTTAGCAAGTACAGGCTCTTGAATATTTTGTAAATGAAAAACAACTTAGTCTAGCTAAAATACTATCCTAAGACTTAATTGTGTTTGCTTCTTCAAGGATTGCAATGAGCTGATGTCTTGACAACAAAAAATAAGGAACAGAGAATAAAAATCTGATATTAACAGTATGTATTCTGTTGTCATTTGCAGGTGTTTCATTGGGGCTCACAGTCCTGCTCAGTGGCTCTGTGCGCTGTACCATAATGCTGTGCGTGTTGAAGGAGTGCGACTCACCCGCTTCACCATGGTTGCACGGGTGTACAAGCACATCCGAGAGTGTGTCATCAATAAAGCACAAGTGATGAATGAGACCACTCTCCAGGTGCCAGAGGTCAATGCAGCAACAGTCACACAGTGGTAAATACATATGCTTCATGTACATGCCTTTCATGATATTTTATGCCTAGAAGTTTTGCATGTCTGCATTAATCCGTTTTTATAAAAGAATGTAATACTCATGAGGGTGTCATCAGTTGTAAGTAAATGTTGTTGTTGCAGGTACAGCAGACGTTGCAGATCACAGCTGCAGGTGCTGATTGACTGGAGCTTCCAATTCTTGGTAGCTGCTACGGTGCTGATTGGCCGGAGCCTCCAGTTCGTGGCAGATTGTTTTGTTTCTCCTGTTTCTCCCTCTCCTGACAATTGTTGAAATTTTTCAGCGAAAGTGTGACAATGGTCATCAAAACTTTGACTACAGTGACAAAATGTCAATATGTGTAATATTCTTTGCCCGAGGTGGCGAGGCAAGACGCGAAAACTTGTCGGCGAATGTGGGTCAAGCGGGTGTCGAACTAGCGACGTCGGTGCCCATATCTTGGCATATCTCGACCAATGAGCGATGTCCTTGGCGCTTGTCACTGTCCACTAGGCTATCCAGCTGCTGCTCTTTTAGTGGGAGTTTTTCAACTGCTCTGATAAATCGATTTCCAAGTTGGAACACACCTTCCAGAAAAAAAGCTCCATCAGATGAGAAGGGACTGGTAGATGTCACATAATAGGTAAGGCTTAATTCCATGAATACAATCTAACTGTCTAAATGCATCCAATTTGGACATTGTAATCACTAGCTTGGTACAAATTGTGAATAATAATCTATAATCTTCCAAACGAAGCATCCAGTTTGATATTCCAAGCAGTTGGTTAAAGGCTCTTTTATCATGACTTGGTAGTGCATCTAAACTACTAATTATATCCAGGAAGGCTAGTAGCTGGGTTAGCATCTATCTTTTGCAGTCAAAGTAGGGAATACATCTCTCTTAGCAACCAAGCTAATTGTAAACAATGTAGATGGTACAGGTAGTTGAGGTAAGGCTCAATTCCATGAATACAATCTAACTGTCTAAATGCATCCAATTTGGACATTGTAATCACTAGCTTGGTACAAATTGTGAATAATAATCTATAATCTTCCAAACGAAGCATCCAGTTTGATATTCCAAGCAGTTGGTTAAAGGCTCTTTTATCATGACTTGGTAGTGCATCTAAACTACTAATTATATCCAGGAAGGCTAGTAGCTGGGTTAGCATCTATCTTTTGCAGTCAAAGTAGGGAATACATCTCTCTTAGCAACCAAGCTAATTGTAAACAATGTAGATGGTACAGGTAGATGAGGTAAGGCTCAATTACATGAATACAATCTATCTGTCTAAATGCATCCAATTTGGACATTGTAATCATTAGCTTGGTACACATAGTGAATATTAAAGGCTCTTTCATTATGACTTGGTAGAGCATCTAAACTACTAATTATATTTAGGTAGGCTAGTAGTTGGGTTAGCATCTATCTTTAGCAGGCATAGCAACCAAGTTTAAGCAATGTGGCAGCCTTATAGCATGGTGAGAATCCAATTCTGTATTATCCTAATTTTACTATGTAATCCCTAGTCTTTACTCCTTACAACTCACTAATGGTCGTAACTGGCCCGCTTGACTGTCCAATCTGCAAGTGTCGAGGTCGGGTTCGCCTTGACAAACACTTGAGTGCTATACACGGGGACATCAAGGTATGTGCTCTTTAAAAATTAAAAACTGTACAACCAACTTGATAATGTTTGTTTTTCTGTAATTCTCTTGTTCTTCAATGCTATTTCAGAAGGAGCATTACAGAGCCATTCTTAAGTCTGCGAAGCAACGGGCAAAGTTGTTGGCACTTAAAGCCCTTAGGAAGTCCAAGCCACAACCACCAATGGTGAGCAGACTTGATTTGGAAAAGCTGTCTTCTAGTAGTGAGGATGTGGATGAGGATGAGGGTGATGATGAGGAGCAGCAGCATCAGGAAGAGATGACCCCCAGTAAAAAATGTGGTCACTGCTCTCACCTCAAGCAAAAGGTCCGCCACCTTGAATCCCTCCTTCAGCCACCTGCCACTCCAAATCTGCCTTCGACAAGTTCTTTGCTTTCAAAGAACTGTGGCACTTCAGATGATACCACACCCTCTCGTAAAGTATGAGAGGAATTCTGCTCATTCCATTGGACCAACCCCCAAACTAGGTATGTAAAATGTGACCAGGATAAAATATCACTCAATAGTCCTTCCAGGTTTGGCATCAAAAGTCATAATACAAAAACCAAATACTGAATATATTTCCCTAATTTCACCAAGTCTAGCATCCAAACTATTATGAAAGTACCCTGCTCTGCAAATATAAATTTGATCAATTACTGTTTATCAAATCCAGGATAAACCTACTGACACCAGGATGCCTCCTTGCTCTGCCAATTTGTATGTTAGTTCAGTTATAGCAACATAAGTCTCCTATGAGTAAATCCAATGCCAATCTCATTGTTTTCGAATGGTTTGTAGAGAAGGTCCTGAAATCATGGCAGAAGCACATCGCTGGCGAAGGTAAATGACAGACAGAAAATGCCAGACAGCGTCTCACCCATGTCCGTAATTGGCTAATTTTCATGTCCAGTGGGGGAGTACCATCAATGAGCCTGATTTTCCTGCGTGATAGAGAGATGCTGATCGAGTAAGTAATTACCTCTGCATTGTAAGACATAATGACATGAATGAAATGCACTAATTCTTCCAAAAAGATGTATTTTTCTACATCTACAACTGTGGATAATAGGTGGGTAGAGAGCCTCAAAGCAAAGCACGCTGTGACCACCCAACTGATTATCATCGGGAATGTCCGTTGTTTTTTAAAATGTTCTTGATTGAATCTCAGCTGCCAGAGGTCAAGGTTCCAAAGAAACTTCTGCATGGAGCTTTGTTCACTCTCCAGGCCTTGAGCAAGACAGTGCGGAAGGATCTTCAGACACACCGCCAAGCTGTACGGGTGAAAAAATCAAGTAGGTTTGAAAGGTTTTTCTATTGCCTTTCCAATGTAAGAGGTTCATCATGTACTGCTGCTAACTGAGGTACATCAACTAATTCTGTATGACTGTCTTTTAGGTAACCTTGTCAATCCTGCCAACATCTTAGCCTTTCTCAACAAAGCCAGCAAGAAGATACCAGTAGCTCTCCGTAAGTATGTAGGGACTAAGTAAGGATTATTAGATTATGGCCAAAGCATGGACTAGAACTTGTGTTATGGTCTGACACTGGATACATCAAATACGCTTGATAATATCCTTTTATTTATCCATTTAAATAACAGGAACCCTTGAGAAAGAGAAGAGCAGGAAGGCCTTGGAGCATGTCTATGGCTTGTTGAGTGGGTATATTGCCTGCATCACAGGCCACAGGACAGGGGTCATCACCAACTTGATGGTTGAGGAGTTTGCACAGGCAGAGGAAGATGAATCAGGACGGAGGATAATCCGGGTACAAAAATGCATAAATGTTTTACACATCCTCCACAGTATTAATATAACCAACTAACCAATCCCAATATAGCTTTTAATTTACTTTACAATCCAAAAATGAGTAATTCTTTCCATGTTTTATAATACAGCATAAAAAACACAAATACAAAGAGTTTACGAAACCCAATAGAGTATACAAGTTCTTGTACATACAGGGTATGAATTATGTTTTACTGTCCTTTCATCTCCAGCATTTTTACAACAAGTCAAAGGTTGCTTGTTCCTTTTACAGGTGAAACAACACAAAACAAAGGACTGCTTTGGTCATGCACTGATTCCACTCATGAAGGAGGAGTACATGTGGTTTTACCGTCTCATGTACAACCGTAAGAAATACATTGGTGGGATCTACACTTTGGTGTTTTCCAACAGCAATGGGGGCCCTTTCAGTGATATCCTCCCAGCGTTTCAAAATTGGGGAAGCCAACATTCTCCCTGATACGCAGCAGCATAAGTACATGTGTAAGACAGTTTTATTTACACCAGATATTAGTCCAAAGTGTACACATTTGTATTTGTTCACTATATTGTTTATCTAAAACTCATTTTGGAATAATTTCTTGCAGATTGGGCGAAGCTTGGAGGATCAGAAGAAGGGAAACATCCGCAGGCTGATGTGCCACTCATCAGCCACAGCGGAGAAATTCTATGAGGCCGACCTTGGCTTCAATGAAGCCTTCCAGACACGTGAAGATTGAAAGGACTATAAAGAACAGGTTTGATACATCCAACATCAGAAAGGCTCAGAAGAAAGACAGTAGTGTTTCTGAGAGTTCGGAGGAAGGAGAGGAAAGAGTGAAGGGCAAGAGCCGAGCTGTTAAGTTGAACAAAGATCAGCAGGCCAGTCAAATGGTAACGAGTAGTGGCAGTGACAGTGAGTCCACTGAAAGCAGTGACAGTGAAAGTTCAAAGGAAGACAGAGTGACAATGACATCAGGGGTGGCAGCAGACAGGGACCAGGAAGTTGACACAGAAAGCAGCAATAGAGCCAGAAAGGTGGAAGAAAGAATGGACAAGCAGAAAAAAATGGAATCAAGGAAACAAATACTAAGGAAAAGAAAGCCCACAATCATAGAAAGTGATGAGAGCAATGATGGCTGCAAAATAGGGTTGAGGTCATACAAGGACAGCAAGACCAAAAGAACCAATAGAAAAATTATACTTATTGATTCAAGCTCAGAGGAGGAAGAGCATGTGGCAAAACCACAAAATACATTGAAACAAACAAGGAAATACAATGAAGCCATGAAACAATTGAAATCCAGTCCAGTGAACACCTCCAGTGGGGGGGGATAAAAGTACCACTACAAAGTACAAGGGAATCCCAAAGAAAAAAAATGCATCTCCTCAAGAAAAACAAATCAGCCCCAGAAAGCTACGCACACAAAATGTCCAGGTGGTTGTGAAGAAGCTGGAGAACAGTGTTTTGGAGGAATTGATGAGACAGAGATCAGTTCAATTTAGAAGATATCGTAAGGACATTCAGAAGGCTACAATGAGGAAGAAAAGACAGCAAGAGAAAAACAAGTCATACCAGAAAGGAAACCTAAAAGTTGAACACAAGACTTCATGGAAGGCAGGAAAACAGACAAAAAAAGGACACGGAGAAGATCCAGAGGAGGTTGCAGAACAGGCAGAGGAAGAAGGAAATCCAGAAAATGGTGCAGGACAGTCAGAAGGAGAGGGTGATCCAGAAAGTGCAGAACAGGCAGAAGGAAGAGAAGATCTTGAAGACAAGGCTAAACAGATAGAAGGTGATCCTGAAGATGATGCAGAACTAGTAGGAGTGGAAGGAGATCCAGTAGAAGTTGCAGAAAAGGCAGGAGGAGCTCCAGAAGATCAGGCAGAACAGGCAGGAGGAGAAGGACATTTGGAAGACGTTGCAGAACAAGCAGGAGGAGAAGGACGGTCAGAAGAGATTGCAGAAATGCAGAAGAAGGAGTAGATCTAGAAGAGGGTTCAGAAAATACAGGAGAATTAGATCTGGAAAATAGTGCAGAACAGTCAGGAGGAGAGGGTGATCCGGAAAGTGCAGAAAAGGCAGGAGGAAGAGAAGGTCTTGAAGACATTGCCAAACAGATAGAAGGTGAAATAGAAGAAGGTGCAGAACAGGCAGGAGAAGGAGATCCAGTAGAAGGTGTAGAAAAGGCAAGAGAAGAGTTAGATCCAGAAAGCAGTGCAGAACAAGCAGAAGGAAGAGAAGGTCTTGAAGACATTGCCAAACAGATAGAAGGTGAAATAGAAGAAGGTGCAGAACAGGCAGGAGAAGGAGATCCAGTAGAAGGTGTAGAAATGGCAAGAGAAGAGTTAAATCCAGAAAGCAGTGCAGAACAGGCAGAAGGAATAGAAGATCTTAAAGACATGGCCAAAGAGAAAGAAGGCGAACCAGAAGATCAGGCAGAACAGGCAGGAGGAGAAGGACATTCAGAAGACATTGTAGAACATGCAGGAGAAGGAGACGATCATAAAGAGGGTGCAGAAAATGCAAAAGGGGAATTAGATGCAGAAAACGGTGCAGAACAGGTACGAGAAGAAGGAGATTCAATGGAAGGTGCAGAAAAGGAAGGAGGAGAATTAGATCCAGAAGGCAGTGCAGAAAAGGCAGAAAAAGGAGATCCTGAAGAGAGTGCAGTAAAAGCAGAGAAAGAGCAAGATCTGGAGGATGGTGCAGAAAAGGCAGGAGAAGATGGTAGGAGATAAACGAGTTCCTGAAGATAATAAAGAGAAGGGTGCAGAAAATTGGGGAAATGGGGAAGAAGACCCAAAAAATGATGCAGGAAAGGCAGAAGATGGACTTGTGAACTGGACTTGCACTTGTGAAATTCAACATTCACAAGTGCAGACACCAAGAAAAGTCCCTTTGTGAAGAGATAAACTTTATTAAAGCACCACCACCACTTGAAAACTGGTTCAGTAAAAAGAAACACACGTTTCAGCCCCCCACTGCTTAGGATGAGAAAGAAGAAACTGAAACTGAATTAACAAAGGAATAAGAAATAAAAGGATATCTGTGAAGATTCTCAGTCATCCAGGTCATGGTATCCAAAGTGTAGTAAAAAAAGGCAACTGGACTTAGATGAATTTCTGAACTGGACTTAGATGAATTTCAGAACTGAAGAAGCCTCATCCAAGAGGCTTCTTCAGTTCTGAAGAAGCCTCAGTTCTTCTTCAGAACTGAAGAAGCCTCTTGGATGAGAGGCGAAACGTCTTCAAGAAATTCAACTAAGTCCAGTTGCCTTTTTTTACTACACTTTGGAAATAAAAGGATAGTTTCAGTTCTAGTTGTTTAAAAAAATGTAAAATCTGGAGTTCATCAACATTTTAATTATTTGTTTTTAAAGCCAGATTATTTTTTATTTTACTTTTAATGTTAAACATATTGTCATACTTTTCAGTATGAAAATGTGTTCATAGTTAAATAAACTTTGATAAAAACTTTAATCAGTGTATTTCATATTTCTATAACTGCAGTTTTTTCAAAAGTATTACCCAATAATATTTGATAATTCAAATTCACAATCTTTCATATTGAAAGATTTCCTGAAAGACAATGTGATGATGGAGTAGGTGATTGAATTCAAATCAATTCAATTTTATTTGTATAGCGCCAAATCACAACATACATTATCTCAAGGCACTGTACATAATAAGGCCAAAACCTTTACAATATTACAGAGAGAAAAGAAACCCAACAGTTCACACAATGAGCAAGCACTAGGCATCAGTGGAGAGAAAAAACTCCCTTTTAACAGGAAGAAATCTCTGACAGAACCAGACTCAAAGATGTGCGGTCATCTGCCTC
>JAFBJR010000046.1:26168-63668 GCA_016785285.1 Brachirus orientalis
CCCCCCTTTCTGTCCCCCACCTCTCCTCTGTCCCCCCTTTTCCTCTCACCCCAACCGGTCGGGGCAGATGACCGCACATCTTTGAGTCTGGTTCTGTCAGAGATTTCTTCCTGTTAAAAGGGAGTTTTTTCTCTCCACTGCCCCCTAGTGTTTGCTCATTGTGTGAACTGTTGGGTTTCTTTTCTCTCTGTAATATTGTAAAGGTTTTGGCCTTATTATGTACAGTGCCTTGAGATAATGTATGTTGTGATTTGGCGCTATACAAATAAAATTGAATTGAAAAAATTGAATTGAAAAGGGTGGAGTGCCCTTTCTGGGTTGGGATGAGATCCTGCCCCAAATGGAGGAGTTAAAGTATCTTGGGGTCTTGTTCACAAGTGAGGGAAGAATGGAGCCGGATTGACAGGCGGATTGGTGCAGTGTTTGCAGTAACGTGGGGTCTGCATCGGTCTGTCATGGTGAAGAAGGAGCAGAGCCGAGAGGCGAAGCTCTCGATTTACCGGTCGATCTGCGTTCATACTCTCACTTATGGTCATGAGTTGTGGGTAATGACCGAAAGAATGAGATCGCAGATACAAATGACCGAAATGTTTTCTCCGCATGATGTCTGGGCTGTCCCTTAGATATAGGGTGAGAAGCTCGGTTATCAGGGAGGGGCTCAGAGTAGAGCCGCTGCTCTTCCTCCTGGACGCCTCCCTGGTGAGGTGTGTGAGAGACTGTAAAAAACTGTAACGTTTTGACATTAGTCAAAAATTAAAACTAGATGGATCCCAAAAAGCAGAAATGAAGAAAAGGTAAAACGGTAATTTATTAACAAAAAGGAAAAATAAAACATAACCAGTCCATATATAACAAACTAAAATCTCTAAAGCTGGCTGGCTGGCAAAGGCAGAGCTCAGAAACAGGTTTCTGAGGGGAAAAGGGAGAACAAAAGTCACAGAGCTGAAAAAACACGTGAGTAACAAAAAGGTAAAACATTCAGGTTTAGAGTTTGCTAGACTGAGCGACGTGGAGTTACCAGACATGTACAACATGATTGGAGGCAGCTGTGATGATTAAGCTCAATGCCCAGCCATGCAGCCAGCCTCCTGTACAGGGTAAGGAAAAACAAAAATCGAGAGAAAAGGAAGTTACAAAATAAAACAGGAACCAACCAAAACCAAAACTCCCCCAGCCAAGAGACAGAACCTGACAAAAACGTATGCATCCCCATAAGTGGTTATGGGGATGCATATACTGACAGTAATACTCAAAAAAAGATCTGGCTGGGACAATGTTTTTTTTTTTAAATTATTATTATTGTTGTAAGGGCATTTTGTTATATTCAAATGGACACAGTAAAAATCTAAATAAAGGCAGGATTTGCCGCACTATCAGAACTGTATGTGATAAAGTCAGTAGCTGTATTTGTGATATCTCTGTATATTAAAGGAGACATAGAGTGGTCTTTTTGAACTACTTAGATACTTAGTCTACTTAGATAAACTAAATAATATTCATGGTCAAAAACCTCATAGTCTTCTCAGATTAAGCCACTTTATTGTTACACTCTGCCAGCCTCTGAACAGGCGCTCTGTTTTGGAGCTAATGCCTGCCCCCAGAACACTGAGTCTCTTGTGATTGGCCAGCTACCCATCGGAATGACGCTCTGCGCTGCTACGGTTCGGGGGGGCTGCAGCACTGCTCCAGTTTGATATGCTTCCATCACCACTACCGGTTGCTAACAACTTGTTTAATGGCTTCATCACAGCTCGTCAGCGTAAACCCTTATGCGTTTTGACCCAGAGTCTGATCCAGAGTCCGATGAAACAACAACAAATGAACCACTTCCACAACAAAGACTGCAGCAAGATGTCTCAGAATGTTAATATTAATTTTACAATGTGTATTATCTCTGTACTGTTAGTCGTGAACTGTGTTTTAATTGCTGTGTAAAGTAATTAGTGAATGATAAACAAAAATCTTGAATTGTAATGAAATGAAACATATGAAATGTGTAACAGTACTTTAGCCACACTGTTCTCTCCTGAAGGTGCACTTGTGGAATCTGTGTATCAGTGCCCACAGAGTTGGAGAACACCTACTGTAAAGAAGTATTGAAGGTATGCTGTATTTTGCCTAACTTGCTTATATTCAATTCAGTGTTGCAGAAATAAATAAATAAAAATAAAATAATTGTACTTCTTTAAATTTATTTATTACAGTCATTTTGAATTATACCAGTCCACTGTAACATTTAGTCAATTCCTGGCTTTAAATATGCTTTTGATTACCAGCACTCTATTTCAGTGATCACATCCAAAAATGTCCTCTGCTTTGGGGACAATTATTTTTTCCTTTAGTGTGATCTTACTTCCTGTATTAATTTGCAACTCCACATATTACAGCTCAACAATAATATTGCTTTGTCCCTCTTAGGTTATCAGAAGAATAAATTTTAAACTTTGTCAGCTGGTGCTGGGGCTATTTGGGAAGGAGAATTAGATTTGTTTGGTTAGAGTGTGTAGTATGCCGGATACACCTCTAGACACTATGTAGGCTTCCACCCACCGCTTGACTGAAGCGAGTAACATGGCGGGCAACCACTTCCTCCTTGGAGAGTCTCTCATACTGGGCAGACAGAGTCTCTGGGAAGGGGATCTTCTTAATCTCCTCTACAAAAGATTCTGCGTCCTCAATCACTTCCTCAAACACCAGCCTCATCAGATCAGCCATGTAGTCTTAAAAAAAAAAAATCCATCCAAAATGTTACATTTAGTCAAATTTATTACAATTAGTAAAATAAAGTTATCTGAATCTGTAATTTGTAACATTTGTAAATAATTAAGATTTGTCTCCATTTATTTTTTTGTTAGAATACATTTTAGACACTTACTGAATATGGGGTCTTTTTTCACTGGCTTTGAAGTGGCTTCTCCCTTCTTTGCTTTTGCATATGTCACCCTGTAGACCAGTTGACCAGCAGCTGTTGTTGCCTGCTCACGGCTTGCATTCTCATTGTGATGCATGGTTGCAAGGTTAACCTGTGTTAAAGTGATGATACAAATCAATGAGCCAGTACTTTTTTGGGTTAATTACTTTTGTTCCAAACTGTTATTATCCCAAACAAGTTACTTTTTTCAAAGGTTGTTTGTCCATTACAAAGGTGCATTACCTGCATAACATTCCAATGAATGGGAAAACGACATTCTTTGGAGCAAAATGCAATATCAGGCCATGAAAGGATTCCAGGGCTTAAGTCTGGTGGTAGTGGCTAAGCTTCTCCACATTCTTGAGGACCCTCTTGTTATTCAGGCACTTTTCAACCTTGTAGAGTGCAACTGACCCTTGAGTATCAACAAATATTCAATTTATTTAGTACTAATATAGATTTATATACTCTATATAGATCAGCTTTCACTATGTATTAGTAACATCCATGTACTTGAAATCAAATTTGTAAGGGACATTGTTTACTCACCAGGTTGTAACCACTTCTTTTTTATCTGTTGACACTCTGTCAGGATGTGCACACTTTGGGTAGATCTGGTTGTCATGAGTATGCACATCCTCCATGTGATTTAAAAGGGATGTCCACTTTGCTACCTTCTCAGCCCCTGATGTTGAGGATGTGGCACTGTAATAAACATGATTTTTATGGCACGCTGCCACTTTGTCAAAATCTCACATTCTTTATTTTTAGCCATTTTCACCAATTTATTGGACAAACCTGAGAAAGAATACGCAAATATGGGAAATTAATTTCATCATGATTAACTGTTGCAGGGACAAATATGTGCAATATGTCTGATTTATCAAAAATTAATTATTAATGACTGATTATTATCAAGCCTCTTGGAGAGGTCAAATGTTTTCACATTAACTGTGACTCCACATGTTAACTTTTTTTAACTACATTTGGCTGTCTGCAAAATGCAGTTATAAAATAGAGAAGCACTTTAAGAGCACAGACCTCTGCCATGATAAATGATAAAGAAGACAGACAGATACTGGGAAAAACATAACCTCCTTGGCAGAACAAACAAACTGCTACAACCAGCATTTCAGGAAGCTTAGCAGGGATATTAATATCAAAAATGAAAGATATCCCCTCTGCTCTTTTTTCCTCATTAGAAGGGAGTCTATAAAGTGTCTGGTGTTGTTTTTGACAACCAGCAACAGAGCAACAATGAACTGAACCTTTCTTCTGAGACATGTTGCTCTCAACAGATACAATAGTTGTAATGGTGGAAGTGATTCAGCTTCTTCTTCTTCTTCTTCAGGTTGAATGTTCACGCCCATGACCGGGAGTAGCTGTTGGGGGAGGGTTCATTGCATGTCATATGTGCTAGTTATGTAACTAAACTCGACTTTTCAAAACCGGTTGCTTGAGCACAGATAAACAGAGAAGCCCTGGCCTTCAGCCACTTTCTCAAAAGTGGCTGCCACTTTCACAAAAGTGGCTGAAGTGTTTACTGTGACACTTTAGTGATGTTTAGATACAGGAGGGACACAGGGACACACCAAAATACATCAGAAATGTGATTTTCCAGTGAATGTCCGCTTTAATACATGGTATTGCAGAAAAGTATCACTCTATAAAAATATTAATTGGTCATTTCACAAATCACGTCTTACTGTCACAGTAGGAAGACTTGTGTTACAATTTAAGGGTATGCATGGGTATGTGCGCTTTATGTATTTTTATGTACTACATGAACTGCATGTATAGTTTATGCTTATGTATTTATTATGTTTTTATGTCTGGTATTTCACTCTAATATGACAAAACAAATTTCATAGCATAGGTTAAGTCCTGGGGCCTGTTGCACAAAACTAGAATTGATAGATATCTAGGATATCTATATCTAGGATTAGTTTTCACAAATGAGCTCATAACTTATCACCACTGCACTGAAATCATCATATTTAAAAAAAAAAAAAAAAAAAAAAGCAGTGGAAAATCTCATCCATGGTTCCTGGAGGATGTTTGATGTGGATCTGTGTTCAGTCCAGTGACCAACCACACAAGAGAAAGTGGTAACACTACATGAGCTTTCCTACTGCTGTAGGGTAAGGGAACATTGTAAGGGAACATTGTGAAATTAATGTTATAGATGACAATTTAGTTCCATAGCAGTTTATGGCCAATAGAAGGTGCTAGTGCGTTCTACATACAGTTATTGAAGTGATGTTGCCTGTATTAAAACATTAAAACCAGCTGAATGGAAGATAGAAGCTGTGTCTCAGTCTGGGGGCTGGATCCTACTAAGTGTGGATTCGTCGTCTGGATGTCATCAAAATGCGTCACAGCACTGCACCGTAGGCTGTCCTAATTGTCAGATGACTCGTCAACTCCTTCTCGTGGCCAACAAATGCGGCCGATGTTTGCCCATTTTTGAAGGATACATTTGTGTATCCTTCAGAGCAGTGGGCTATCCCAGAAGTCTTTGCGTGCCCGCAGCAGCACAGCTTTTTTTTTTTTTTTTTTACAGCAACACGAGAACAGGTCCGGTGCAGCCTGGATAATAGTAAACTAAACCCAAATGCAAAAGAAGAATAAATTAAATTAACTCCATAAAAATAACAATACAAAATGAAATATATTTTTGATGTAATTAGGTCTATTTCATTTAATACTTACTAAGATTTACTAGGTAACTTCAACACATTCTTGATATTATTTAGATATTATTACTTGTGGATTAAAGAGAAGACCTGGCCAAATATTTGTTAGTTCTAATATTTAATGTCCAAAATTATCTGCTGTGAATAATTAATAAATATAGAGTTGACTGCATTGTTAGTTGACTTACATATATGATGTTGTTAAAATATTGTTATAGAAATAATTATATAATTATTCTATAATTATATAATTGGGGATGCATTATATAATTATAATAATTATAATTATATAATTATTATAAAAAATAATTATTCTATCTGTTGTTCCAATCATAAATCTGTGAGGAGATCAGTTATATTTGTAAATCATATTCCGGATTTGTCACATTTAAGGGAAACTGTTTGTCTTGTCCATGTTTGTCTCTCAGCCTGTGATACATCACACACCAGTGTCATCTACATTTACTCTAGTATTACATGAAATATGTAAAAAAATAATATTAACTGGAGGGTCCATCAAAAGTAATAAATAATCACAAAACTGTTACTACAAAAAAAGAACTAGAACTGACAAAGAACACTAAATAATAATACTTTTAATTCTAAATAAAATAGATTTTATTTTACATCAAATATGTTTAAATTTATCAGATTTTTAGGATATTTTGGCCGATTAGGGCTTAAATCAACAGTCTGACTTCAAGGAGCAGAAGAACTGATTTCGGAGTTTGAACTGTAGATGGCAGTATTTAAGCACTCAGTGTGCAGCCTGCTGGAATTTATTAGGAGAGGAAGAAAAGGAAAGCGCACCCCATGAATGAAACAGACAAGGCACTTCAGGAAACAGGATCTCCACTTTAATTGTCCTATGAAAGTAGTACAGGGGAAAGTTAGTCTCACACACACACACACACACACACGCACACTGCAGAAGGTCTCTCTGCCTCCAACACATCTTTTCACTTTCTCTTTTTAAGAATTTAAATGGTCTCACATAAGTAAACAAAAACTATAGTGAATAAAATAGATCATATGCACACTACCACATGTGCCCTTACAGTGTATTCAAAATGAAAAAAACAATTAGATTAGATTAGATTAGATAGAACTTTATTAATCCTTCTGGAGGTCCCCTCTGGTAAATTAAAGCTCCAGCTGAAATAAAGCACCTTAAAATTTACACAACACAAAAATTGGAAAAAAAGGGGGAAAATATGTTTAAAATAGTATAAAAGTATGTTATACTATAATAGATACATTATTATTGTTATTATTATATATTGTAGTCTATGTATATAGTATATCATATATTTAATATAAGATTAACAGATAACAGATGTATATATAGAGTATATTTATATAAATATTTAAAAAACAGAAAAATAACAGCACCCCACATAAATAGCCATTCAGCAAAATAACAGTATATTTTACTTAATAACATGTTATAAATATTCAATAAATATTCAATAAAATTAAAATATTACATATTATATTTAGCAGATATTTTGATAATGTTTCTTAATATATATCTGTATTGTAATACATTAACAGTACAATAATGTATAACAGATGTAATACATTATTGTATTGTATTGTAGTTATTAAAATATTACTCATAAATATTCTTAAAAAATATTAAAATCATATTTCTTCAAACTGAGTGGTGTAGTATCATGTACAGCATAGCAGTGAAGTTTACGGAAAGTATAATGACACTAAACTGTGTTATGGTGAAGTTATTGAGTATTTTCTAAATGTCTTTTTCGGGTGTTGCAATTTGTTGACGGTCCCTGCGCTCCAGTCTCACTGATGACTGCACGTAGAGATCAGTGTAGTTTCTCCAGCTCAGAAGATGACTCTTTTTGATGAAGACGAGGTTGTAGCTTGTTGTCTACGTCAGTATGAATAAAAATATATCTCGCATGTGTATCAACAATGTTTCATTTAAAGGTTATTGATCGCGGAAGTTCGAATCTGTGAATATCTTTCTAACTTTACTTGAGTAATGGATTCTCACGTTGTCATCACTGTGTTTTTCTTATTAATTGAGAAATAATGCCGGACCATAGTGTATTTTTGTTTTGTTTTATTTGTATTTCTACTGGGTGAATGTTTATTCACACCTGTATAATGTGGTGAATCATGTGGTGAATAAAACATCCCCACCCGTAGTATTAAAGTTCCAACACTGGGTGGAGCATTAACGACGGAATACAGTGAATGGGCTCCGCCAGCTTCGGAAACAGGTGTTTGAGGCTGTAAGCAACTCGTTTTTGAGTATTTTGATGTTTAAGAATGTTCTTGTTTTTTTTTTAAGACGGCGTGAATGAACCTTTGTTTTATGCTGATGAATACACACTCAAAAATAGGAGTACGAGTAGTACGAGGTGTACATTTCTGTACCTACAGATACACATTGTTTCCACACTTGTTCACTGTCCTTTAAAATGCCAGAAATGTATCCGTTCATTTCTGAGGCGCTGCCACTTGATTCACCTGGAGACCTGAAAGACATGTAGAGTGGCTAGTGTTATATCCAGTCAGTATAAACCAGACCACACTACACCACTGAATCCAGCATATCTAATTAAACTATAGTCTTACAAGCAAACACCCAGCAACCATATGCACTCTATGGACCCAGCGCGCTCCAGGCGCCATCACACGGATTGAGAGTGTGGAGTCTGACTTCAGCTCTTTGGAAAAGTGAAACAAGAGGCCCTTTGGATTCTTATAGTTAAATTACTGAGCATCGTCCAGTATGAAAACAATCAAGGCCAATTATCGTTTCACAATCGAGTTCTTTTCTTTGTAAAGAACACAGATAAGGATATATGTGTCATGTCATTACTGATTTGATTGACGTTTCCAAGATAGGTTGATCAAATATCTGAACACACACAATCATGTACAAACAGATATAGTGAAGTTTATTGATCTCACAGTGTATAGATTTTACTATTTGGGTTTAAAACACTATTAATTTAGATGAACATTTTGTCCGAAAAGTGAAGCAGGACTGAATGATGCTCTTGTTGATCAAATCCTAATAGGAGTTTCCACTAGCCTGGAAAAACTTTAAGAAATCCCTCCCGTAGGGCGAGTCCACATTCTGTCTCCTGTGAATCCTCTACCACCTTTCGTTCTTTTGGTGTACGTCGACTTTGTAACACGGATCATCCCCGAGATAACAGAATGTAATAATACAGTAGCGACCACGGCCGCTCTTGGCTTACGTCGATGAAATAAACAAACAACAGGGTTTTACAGCTGCTCTCCTTGTCTGCGCCTCCGCTGCTTAAGATATAATCGACCAGCGTCCCACTTTAAACTAGTATGTTCAGCCCACCATATGCGGTCATCGACATATGAGCTTGTATACAGAAGTGTGTGACATGTTGAAAAGATGCAAGGCTTCTACCTGAGCGTTTTAACATTTCCGCTGTAGCCTGACACCGTCATATGATGACTGAGTGGATTGGATTATTCTGCGCCTCTGGGGAATTCCAAAAAACTCACATGACATCAGCCCTCTAGCTCTATTGGTCTGAGGCACGTGCCCGAGAGACCTGTAGTATAACGTCACCACAGTGTCTCGTAGCCAATCAAAAATGAGGACCAAAATCCGTAGACAAAGTATTTGAACGGCGTTTTCACACACCACAACGGTGCTGCTGGGAGCAACAATAAATTTCGTGCAGGGATCAGCAGAAACTAAATACACTGGAATTGTTTCGTCTTGATTCAGACGCCTGTTTTAAAAGGGAACTCTGAGAGCCAGGTGCCATGAGCAGCAGACTTCCAAAATAAACTGAAGCATGGTTTGTCTTTGTGAAGCATCATCACGGTGCATTTTCACAGCAAAACAATAAAAACTATTCTGCCAATGGAAGTTTGGATTTTCTCCTCTGCCCCTGAGAAATTTTAATCTATAAAATCTATTGAACACAGTAACCAAGAGTGTCGGAAATTACTATTGGAAGTGTTACTTTGTAGGACGCACGGAAAGAATTGGTGGTGGTGAGCAGCTTTTGTCATTATGGAAGAAAGTGCTCGTCCAGACCCAGAACGGCCAGAGGACTCCAGCCGAGGTCAGGAATCCAACCGGGCTATACTGCCTCTCCTGCAGCCACCTAGCAACCACCAGTCCAACAGGATCACCAACTTTTACATCGACAACATTTTAAGACCGGATTTCGGCCGAAATAGGAAGGATGAGACTTCAGTCCAGAAAGAAGGCACTCTGGCGGGGCTGATAGAAAGAGAGGAGCTGAAGGAGAAAAGGGTATTCAACATTGGTGACCATGAGGATGGAGCAGGAGCCAAGGGCAAGCGAGCGTCTGAGCCTGAGGACAGGAGTTCTGATCTGGCATTCGGTGATACAGCGGAAGGCCAGGGGAGCGGCGGGGACAGCGGCGGGGACAGCGGCGGGGACAGTTCGGCCCACGCAGCCAAGCCGATGCTGTGGCCAGCCTGGGTTTATTGTACCCGCTACTCAGACCGTCCATCATCAGGTTGGTGTAGATCACCGTAAAATACACCCGTTTCCCGACTCAGCGAATGGTTAAGATACAAAACAATAAATACAGGCTTTCAAAGGTAAATTGAGAGAGGCCAGGGATCTACTCCATTTCCGAGTGATTACAAAGCCACGCACTCTCTCTTTTTGTGTGTTAGTCAGAGAAAAAACGTTTGCAAGTTTGAAACATATAGCTTCTTATATATTCTATTCCTCCAATTGAGCGTGTCCCATTTCTATATTAGTAGACATATCACTTATACAAACCAATTATTGCGCCATAATAAAATATATTATCGATTCACAATAACAGTATTTGTTAACAACGTCATTGCCATCGGTAGAATAGATAAAAAAAAAAAAAAAAAAAAAAAAAAAAAAAAAAAAAAAAAAGCCAAATGCAAACTAATTCAAGATTAGAGTTTTGGATTTTGGCTCTACAATCATAATAAAAACCAACGAAATGTCTTAGTGTCCTCAAAAAGTCTTTAAAAAGTAAAATTTAAATTAAATACAAGCTGAAGAAGAAACCAAAATGTAGAAAAGTTAAATAAAACCAAGTTTAATGCCATTGTTTCCCAGTCTTCTTTGTTAATATTACATTAGCATATTTTTGACAATGGGGGTAGGGTCGGAGTCGGATGGGGGTAAAAAGTGAGAGCCATATCCCAAAATATGGATTCGATGTGAAATGCTTAACAACGCAGCTTAAAGTTTGTTTGTTTTTTTTTTTGTTTTTTTTTTTTTGTTTTTTGTCAAGCATGATAAACCAACTAGCTTTTATAATAATCTCCACATTACACGTTTCTTTACTAAACGGCGCTGCCTTATCGTAACACTGAAACGGTAGTTTTTCTTTGTCTTGATTTAGATATATAATAGCAAGCCACAAATTGTTTTAGGAGTATCGCTGTTACTACTATTATTCCCCTATGCCGATTTTTTTTCCGTAAAATGGAGTGAAGCGAAATTAAATAGATTAATTCATTAATTCATTCATTTTACTTATCTGTGTATTGTTGAATGGCAACAGAAAATTGTTTCCATTCGGGTCGTCTAAGCTTATGGAACTGACCACAAAGGGCCTTAGACTCAGAGAGCTCATCGACGCTGCACTTCCTTTATTCTGATGCCTGTTAAAAGCCCACAAACTAAAAAAGTCAAAAATTACATTTGTCTATGAAAGTGAACTCAGCATTAACCTTAACATCCACGTCAACACCTCTTTAGTGTCTTTATCATACAATTGACGAGGCGTCTTATATTTTTACACTTCAGAGAGAAGTTTTAATTAATTAGTTCGGTCCCATATAGTTGCGTGTTGACTTCATTGTGAGATTATTTTTTTTAATTTTAGAAGTGGTAAACAAAGCTTTAAGAAGAAACAATTTCAAATGGTTCTCATAGTATAACAGAGAGAAAGAGGCGCCTAACCATCTATTCATATCGTAACCTCACCCCACCCCCATAACATTTGCACCTTCGTTGTTACTAAAGTCCACTAGAACTGAATCTGGTGGTGGACACACAACCACCAATAAGCCTCCTGCTCCAACACGTGCGCAATTAAAAATAACCTAGAAGATTTCAGTAGCCTTCGTATCATCTACATTTTTACATCTTTGTATTTTTCCAAATACTAATGTATTGGAAAACACTTCGGTTTGAAATTTATATATATATATAAATTATTAATTATTATGAACATTATTGTCCGTTATTACAAGTGATAATAATACGATCATAAGTGATAATTATTTTGAAAGGGCTTATTAAACCACTGGGTGTCATTTTGTCTTCATTCCGATCTCTACCTTAGGGCCCAGATCGCGCAAACCGAAGAAGACGCCGACCCCCAGTAAAGAGGACAAGCGGCCCCGCACGGCTTTCACTGCGGAGCAGCTCCATCGGTTAGAAATTGAATTCCAGAACAACCGGTACCTCACCGAACAGCGGAGGCAGAGTATGGCCCGGAATCTAGGCCTCAACGAATCTCAAATCAAAATCTGGTTTCAGAACAAACGGGCCAAAATCAAGAAAGCTTCCGGGAATAAGAACTCACTGGCGCTGCATCTCATGGCACAAGGACTTTATAACCACTCCACGGCCAAGGACGAAAAGTCTGACAGTGACTAGAGAAGACGCGAGAGCGGAATGGGGTGGGCTTTGAAACATGCAGTAAACGACTTCACTGCCACAATTTATTTTTAAAGATATGTTTGTGAGAGTGGCCTACACGTTTTGAATTACGCAATACAAAGGGTGTAAGCCTCAGGGATTAAAAAAAATACCTTTAACCCTTTACTGTTTCCTAGGCAATGTCTCATGTTGGCTATAATATTTTAATTATTTGGGTGTTACAGTGATACATAACAAAAATGTACATAACATTGTGCCTTGATTGGGCTGTTAAAATACAAACACACAAACAAACAATATCAAAACAAGGTAGAATACTGACACACACTAATAATTTTAAATTAATATTTTATTACAGTCCTGCCAATTGCCTTGCAAATGTGAAGCAAACACAACAAGCTTTTTTGTGAAGGTCCTGGTGACAAGGGAAAAGAAAATACCTCTATGGATTTATATTTACTTCCCATTTATTAAATATATGTAATTATGAAATAAAAACATACATGTATATGAGATAATGACATAGATGTATGGGGCATACCAACATATGTCTATACACACAGTTTACTGTGTATTTTATGTATGGCTTAAACCTCTATCTTCATATCCAGACCATAATTTTGATAAAAATGCATCAGTATAGGTTTATGTCATACATTTCTTTTGGGAATACACATTCAGATCAAATAAACTGTAAACCTCCCCCCGTTCTGTTTTGGTCAGCAACATCCAATAGGAGGGAAGATGATGAGATAGTGGAGTGGACCGGTGTTGTAAGCATGACCTGCTGTAGTGGTCTGCACTTGTGTATGAAAAAGAGGGGTGCTGATGTCTAGAATGTGCCAAAATCCAAAGAGGACAGACCACTTTGTGCCACTCTCTCATTTACTGGCTCTTTTCTTCTGACTGCTGTGTGTTGAGTCTGTAGTGGGTATTCACCTGTTAACTGTTACCCACAACAGCCTTCAGAAAGTGTGCAATGAGCTGCAATGTTTACGGACAACACTAATCATCTATTGAACACTGAAGTCACCAAAGCACACAGTGACTTGGGAATTTGGGTTATACATCTGAAATTAATTTGATATGAAAGAACTTCAGGTAACTTTCATAAAAAATCTATTTTACTGTTGAACTAGACAAAACTTCCCACATTATAATTAATCTTGACTGCAACAAGACATTAGCGTCCAAATTTCCCAACATTATAGTTGGAGTCTGAAGCCCTTTAAAGTATCCCCATGATGTCCCAAAGCCAGGCCTTCAACATCTGACTCCAGCTTGATCATGGACCTGCTGTAGCCTGCTGCCTACACCTTCATCTACCAGCGCTTGAGACAATAGACAATTTATTCTGATAATATGGTCAACATATATAGCCATGAACAGTGTTTACATAACTTATTTTTTTCCTGCAATAACTTTTCTGTTTGACTGCAACGTCTTTACTGCATGGGTATAATTCTCTGAGCCAAACCAAATCGTGGTCTTAAGATGCTTTGAATGTGAACAAGTATGGTTTTCTTGAATTCAGTTCCAAACCTGAACAAACCTCTGCCTTAAAAGTGATGTAATGATGTATGAGCTAAATATTTACAGTCACAGAGACAATGTGAGTGTGACTGGATTTTTTATATGGCAAATTGCATTTTGATATTAGCAGTTTACAAATTAAGATTAGATTACACATTTAGTTGCATTATCCTTTCAACTAAATTTTTCTTTTATATCCTACATGTATATAATTTATATCATTATTGTGTGATGGCAAATAAACAACAACAATGCAAATATAGCTTTTTTAAGAGACTTTTTTTGATAAACTGAAAGAAACATAATTGTTGATTTAAAGGGTTTGCAGATTATTTTATAGAAAATTATATCAAAATACACTGCCCAGCCAATAAAAAAGTCGCCACTTTGATGCAACTAAGCAAATAGGTAAGAGCCTCCTATTGGATAATTCCTGCATGGGTGATTATCGTTCAGCTGGCAACAAGTTATTTAACCCCAACTGATACAATGTGTAGCTTCTTATTTCTTAAACAACCATGTGGAAAGACACATCCTGTGGTCGTGGAAAAGATGTTAGTCTGTTTGAGAAGGGTCAAATCATAGGCATGCATCAAGCAGAGAAAACATCTAAGGAGATTGAAAAAACTGCTAAAAAAAAAGTTAAGAACTGTCCAACACATTATTAAAAACTGGAAGGATAGTGAGGAACCATCATCTTTGAGGAAGAAATGTGGTCAGAAAAAAATCCTGAATGGTCATGATGGGCAATCGCTTAAACTTTCGGTGAATTCAAATTGTAGAAAAATCACAGGAGAACTCAGGAACTATGTTTATTAGTGAAAGTAAGAGCATTTTCACACACACACACACACAGTGTGAAGGGAACTCAAGGGATTGGGACTGAACAGCTGTGTAGCCGTAAGACAACCACTAATCAGTGAGGACAATAAAAAAAAGAGGCTTCAATTTGTTAGGGACTATAAAGATTGGAGTCTGGAGCAATGGAAGGTCATGTGGTCTGATGAGTCCAGATTTGCCCTGTTCCACAGTGATGCGAGCATCAGGGTAAGAAGAGAGGCAGATGAAGTGATGCACCCATCATGCCTAGTACCTACTGTACAAGCCTGTGGGGGCAGTGCAATGATCTGGATTTGCTGCAGTTGGTCAGGTCTAGGAATACGTGCTGTAACCAAAGCTAAATGCTTTTTTTTGGTGGCGACTCTTTTTTTTTTGGCCAGGAGAGGAGGGAGATATGAACTATAAAAAATGCAAAGATGGAGGACATCATTGACACCTCTAATATATGCTTATACACTTTTTTTAAAATTCAAAAACAAGTAAAGCTGTCTTTACTAAAGCAGCACCTCATACATCACCTTTGGTTAAACTGTGACAGCAGCTGGTTCCTGCTTTATTGCATTATCTTTTCCCTGATAGTGTCATTAAATGAGTATTCATTATTACATCTTATTTGATTTCTCAGTGTACACATTGGTTTCCATGACTTCAGAGGACATTATATTGACTTACATTAATTTCCTGGAGACTTACTCTAACCTTAAGCATAATTACTAGTGTCCTAACCCTGACCCTAACCTTAACCTAACCCTAACCTCAGCCTAACTTTAAAACATGTCTTCACCTTTAATACATGAGGAAGACATGAGGAAGACAAGAGCAAGTCCCCACAATGTGACTGTGTAAACAGATCCCCACAATATAAATTATACCAGGCCAACATACACACACTCACTCTCAATGTTATCTAGGTTGTTCATGATTATCATGATGTCATTATTTTATTTGGCATACTAATGTAACTTTGCTGCTTTCTTGTACATTTAACACATTTTACATTTTTATGTCCAAAAAAAACAAAAACAAAACAAACATACATTTGTAATGCCATGCAGGTGTCCCAAATATCAGTGAGTTATTAAAAACTAATTTCTGCTTTTATTGAGTAAATTAATTGTAAGTGTATTTATGTATTGACGGGATCCATGAAACAAAATTCTCTTTGTGTGTTCTTGCCTCGGGTTCTGAATGACAACAAAGAAACAATAATAATATTAAGATACAGTGTTAATCTGTTTTCATATTTTACAAGAAGTCCCTATAATAAACATTTAGAAATTAATTTAATTTTTGTTAAAAAGCTATCAGCTTTTAAATACAAATGTATACACAAATATATACAAATTCATTTGGAGGTACAAGCTTTTTGACAACATTGACATGCACTCAAATTTTGACTGTGACATGCCATTAAGGCCTCAAATTTGCTGAATGATAAAACATGAAATACATATGACTATTGTCATGCCTTTGAACATATAGAGTATATTGCGTGGCAAGGTAAAACATTAATTCACCAGCCAATGAAAAAAAGTACACTGAAAGGCCAAGTAGATTAAAAAAAGAAGAATGAAACGAATAAAAATATTTCTTCACCCACAACCTTACACACAAAAAATCAGACCACTTTGTGCCACTCTCTCATTTACTGGCTCTTTTCTTCTGACTGCTGTGTGTTGAGTCTGTAGTGGGTATTCACCTGTTAACTGTTGCCCACAACAGCCTTCAGAAAGTGTGCAATGAGCTGCAATGTTTACGGACAACACTAATCATCTAACATTGAACACTGAAGTCACCAAAGCACACAGTGACTTGGGAATTTGGGTTATACATCTGAAATTAATTTGATATGAAAGAACTTCAGGTAACTTTCATAAAAAAATCTATTTTACTGTTGAACTAGACAAAACTTCCCACATTATAATTAATCTTGACTGTAACATGTAACTTGACTGCAACAAGACATTAGCGTCCAAATTTCCCAACATTATAGTTGGAGTCTGAAGCCCTTTAAAGTATCCCCATGATGTCCCAAAGCCAGGCCTTCAACATCTGACTCCAGCTTGATCATGGACCTGCTGTAGCCTGCTGCCTACACCTTCATCTACCAGCGCTTGAGACAATAGACAATTTATTCTGATAATATGGTCAACATATATAGCTCCCAATCTCTCTAGGCATTCTGTGTTTTTTTTCTTTTTTCTTTTTGGGTTTCAAGCATACTGACCTCTAAATACAATTTTATTTTCTGCCATACATTACAGTCCCTTTGTTCTGTCTTTCTAGTTCTAAATAG
The DNA here is from genome assembly GCA_016785285.1 of Brachirus orientalis. Classification (NCBI taxonomy): domain Eukaryota; kingdom Metazoa; phylum Chordata; class Actinopteri; order Pleuronectiformes; family Soleidae; genus Brachirus; species Brachirus orientalis. Next base: position 43,106 of record JAFBJR010000046.1, read on the forward strand.
AGCCCCACAAGAGTAAAATAAAAATTATTTTACACATATCTTTTCTTAGGCTGCTGAGATACCTTACTGAAATGTTATACAATGTTTGAACATTGTATAACATTTCAGCAAAGTTTAAATTTTCAAGAATTATATAAAAACATGAAAACAGATATTTCCCTTTTAAATTCAACCTATTCCACAGGTGAAGGCAAAGAGCAGACTAGCAGAGAAAAGTACATATCACAAAATATTGATGTCGCTTGTGTCTGTCAGACAAAAGATGGCCCAGGCAGTTCCCTCTCCCCCCAGAGAATAATGCCATAGTTCTATAAACTCTTCCGAGTCAAACATAGAATATAGTGTGAACAGACTGGGGTTTTGTGGCGGAAATATAATTACAGGTCTCTAAAAGAAGGCGAAGGTGACGAATGGGGGATGACATCAGTCCAATTTCACACCCAGGCCTTGGATGGCCAGGCCAAGCCTGGGCCTCGCTGTGCTACACTGATCAAAGCCTGCGGCTGACGCCATAAAAGGCCAAAAAAGGGAGCCTCAACTATGCTAATCTCTAGGACAGATATATTTTAATCTTATTAAAATACAAGTTAATGCCACTGCTCAGTGATCAAACTTTGTGCTAAAAGAGTATGGGTAAGAGTAAGGATAAAAAAACACAACATTACACTTTGACTGTGTCTTAGAAAAACAAAAGTTAAAGAATAGCTCACCATACTCCGTTCATGATACTCTCCAGCTGTGTATGCTGTAAAGCTCCAGTGCAATATTTCTATTGCCCTCTTAAGGAATTCTGAGTGATAAAAAAACACAGTCAGCGTATCCATGTGATGTATACATAGGTCTATGTATTACACATGAATGCCATGCCATATTTTTTGTTCCGCTGGAGAGGGCTTTTTTTTGTCTTTAAGTGCACTGACCTGGAGGAACATAGATAGATAGATAGATAGATAGATAGATAGATAGATAGATAGATAGATAGATAGATAGATAGATAGATAAGGCACAAGTACATATAATCAAAGTCACGTAAATCAGGGGAAAATAAACACAAGATGTACTTTACAGTGTAATGTAAAATGTACTGTAAAATGTAATAAAAAGTGAAAATAAAATGTGCGAGAGTGCAAAGGGTGCGCAAGAATGAGGAGGTGGGGAATAGGCTATGAGCTCCCTCCCCCAACTCAGTCGCTATTGAGGCTGATAGTTGTGGGGATGAAGGACCTCCTGAACCATTCAGTCCTGCAACATAGTGACAGGAGATGCTGGCTGCAATTGCTGATGAGGCTTGAGCTGCTGCTGCTTCGTCAGGCCAGTGTCTTTCACTGAAAAGTGTAAAGCACACAGACAATCAGCTTTGGTCTTACTTCTGTCAAATAGTTCACAATATCTCATATTAATGGGCTGACACAAACACCACTGTCCACTTTATGTTTTGTTTTACATTCTATTGGCAGGGCAAAATTATTTTTATTTTATCCTAAGAAGTCCAAATTGTGATCATGATCAAGATAAAATTGCTTTGTTTTTCTTCTTTTTTAAGCAGAAGAATCTACTTCTGAATCTTTTTGGCATATTCAGCCATTGGTCATCTGTGTGCAACTGTCTCAGTTTACTTTTACAACTGTTATGCTTCCTCCTTCAATCATGACATAAAATGGATCACTTCCTGTGTGCAGCGCAGAAATGTTGCCAGGCAACATCAAAAAAAAAAAAAACAAACCTTGCTTATGTTGAGAATCACACAGAGAATCATGTGGATTTGTTAGGCTAGGTTCAGTCACTTCATCGACATCCTGTGTTACATTAACTCTCAGTCACCTTGCATATCTGTTCTGCATGGCAACTTGTGCACATGTAAGTAAATTCATATCCTGCATAGAGGGTCGTATATTGTACAATATGATACTTATACTGTATATATTACTCTCCTATGTCATGTAATAAAGCTTTAATTTGATATTGTGTTGTCTCCTAATTGCTTTCTTTCTTCATTTTATTTAACATTAATTTCAATGCAATATAAATACATTTGTTCTTTTTTGTGTGTATTATAAAAGTGTTAGGCACTGCTTGTACATTCCATAAATAAATAACAAAGTAAGTATGTAAGTAAAAAAATTAATAAATAATCATTCATTTTACAGCTATGTCCAGTCTCTAAACCTTAAGGAAGAAATTGTTACTGATTTCACAGTAAACTATGGTTAAAATGTCCAAACAATCACCAAGATAGACAATGTTGTGCATGTTCATATTTTTTTGTGAAAGCCAAACTGAAAGACAAAATCATTGACATGAATTTGAGCTTCATTAGGCCCTTTTCCACCATAATTAACCGAAATCACCCGGGTAAATATTACCCTGGTAAATTTAGTACCTACTTGTGAAAAGAGACTTTTCAGATTACCAGGAACTTTGGAGGGGCGGGGCTGTGTGGAGCACATCTTGCAGCTGTTTCCTGTTGTTACTTTGTCACTATATTTAGCGAGTATTCAGACCCTCTAGTGATGTCTTTCAAAAAAGCGACTAGCAACAAATCTAGAGACTTTTGGAGATACTGACATGAAAGCATGTATTGTTGTAAAGGTCTTTGCACACCGGACAAAATGAACAAGTGAATTATTCTGATGCAACGCAGCCTCTTATGCACATCAAGCATGATGAGAAGAAACTAATAAATTATGAGGAGGAGGGGAAAAATAGCACATCTGTCTGTGAGCAGAGTGGCTTTCACACACACACACACACACACACACACACACACACACACACACACGCTGTTGCTGTTCTCTGGGTGATGCAGCTCACGATGATGTCAATAAAAACTATTTTGAAGCTTGATTTTCACTCCCACATCTCACTGAAGCACATTTACTACCTCCTCCATACGTCTGCAATTGTTTTATATTTTATTCTTGTTCATTAACATGAAACACTATCAAGTGATCCACTGGCGTGTTAAATGTTTCGACTGTACATCAATACTCAAGAATTTTGAGGTGTGGTGGAAACACAAACTACACAGATTACTACACATATTACTACACAATTTGGGGCGGGAAAGGGGGCTAATATCACTTTGGTAACTCTCTTGCATTAACATGAACATAGTTTCTCTTTTATAACTATGGATGTGAAAACTGTGTGTTCCATTTGTAATCAATACACAGTGTGGTTTGTATTGTATTTATGAGTGTTGAATCATTGGATCAGTATTTAAGGTTGGTCAATGGTGCTGGTGACTGGGTAAGAGCTAATTACAGACAGAGAGTAGAGTGAAAGCAGAAAAATATAGAAGACAGTGGGATGATTTAAATTTGTGTATAGACTATCAGCAAACTAATATATAAAAGCGAAACATTAAATGTTGGCCAGTGGTTTCTATTTCACACAGAGTCAGAAGTACCTGCTTTATCAGAGTGAACAACAACCAAAGACAGTGACACAGTTTTATCATCTCTGTAGGCTGATGTGGTAATGTCAGCTTTTTCATCTCCTCAATGATTTTTTGATTGATCATGTTAGATTTCATACATTCATTCATAAGAATGAATAAACACATAGATAAATAGATTTTCTTACCATTAACGGAAATTGTGTGAGTTTGTTTTTTCAAATAGATTTTACAAGTTTGCACTTAGAATAGAATAGAATTGATTTGCCATTGTGTAGAATAAATTAGGTAATGTAACTCTTTGTATATTCAAAAATATATACACTAAAAACACAATGAAAACAATATGAAGAGAGTAACAAAAAGAATCGCAGACAACAATCTATCTCACATGCCTCTTTCGGTCACAAACACAAATCTAGATCGACCATAAAACATCCCGAAGGTTTTACGTTTTTTGGTGTAGGTAGGTGTAGGTTTTACAGACAATGAAAAAAATGATTTCTGGGGAGAAGTTGTGGCTTCCAATGCAACCTGCAGATTTCTAAGGATGAGGTCTCCACAGCTGCACAAAGTGATGGGGAAAAATAAGTGACCCTAAGTGGTAACTCTGCAATAGAAAGACTAATAACTGTGCCAAGTTTCGTTCCTCTCAGTCCATGGGAAATGATTCAGAGGAAATCTTTACTGAACAGCCCTTGCAAGGGTCTTCAACAGATCAAATTACTTTACTTTTCAGATCAGTTTAGAGTGTTCAAGTAACCTAATCTGAATGTTTTTAGACAGTGGGGGGGAACTGGAGAACCTGGACAAACACACCTGAAGAACATGCAAACTCCATACATGTGTCAAACTGATACTACAACTGGCAACCTTGTTGATGTAAGGCAACAATGCTAGCCACTGCGCCACCAAAAGATTCCTGCACATCTTCAGTGATTCATCAAAGTAAACATCCAAGGGTTAATCAACCCAGGTTTATGGCAATAAAAAACAGAACAGAACAGAACAGAACAGAACAGAACAAATTTCTCAGCACTAAGTCCCTTTGGTTGATTAAATGAGCAAAGGAAGAATATAAAACACTTTGTTACATTTGTTAAAAAAGAGTGCTTGAAGGGGCAAAATAGCTTTTATTAAAAACATGGTAAGTGAAGTAGAACAAGCTGAAGCCAAGAGAAAGATAAATAAGGTGTGAAAGATCACCAAACTACTCTGTGGTCAACATAACACCGACACCATGCCAGTCAGAGATGAACAGGTAAACAGCATTGCTACAGAAATTAACAAGCACTGAGATTATTTTAGCACCTTGAGGAGCCACAGTTAATGAACCTGCCCAGTTTTGGAGGCTGTTGTAAGAACAGACATCAGACAGCCGACCTAAGCTGATGTAACAGTAGCATATAAGGCCATGAAAAGTGGCAAATTGGCCAGGATAGACTCCATCCTGACAGAATTATTGAAACCTGATCACAGCTATCGTACAAACAGATCTTTTTGCCTGTGTATTGGAACATAATGTCATACTAAAGAACTAGAGCACAGGCTGGATTCACAAATTACAAAAGAAAGGTGACCTTAGCTATTCACTATAGGCAACTTGCACTAAAATGTAAGCCAGCCAGTTAACTTCCAGTCAGTGGGTGCTAAGGGGAAAGTTGGAATTTGTAAATTAAGTTTTACGGCTGTGAAAGTGCTGCATTCCTCTGAGCACAGACAAGTTACCACTAAATTTTTGGTTGCTTCTACAAACACTAACTTTGGAACATCTCTGCATCTTTGGCTGACAGCTTATCAGAAAACCTTAATAAAAACCAGGAAGAGACCATGCAAATGGGCGTCATCAGAACCATTATACCGGGGCACGTGCCACAGTATAAATCGGTTGTGCCACAGTATAATCTCACATTTGAGTTTAACTGTCCAAGCAAGTGTATACATTGTGGAGGAGAAAACAAAGAAGGTAAATCATTAGCTCTCCTAACGATTCACCTGCTCTGCTGCTAGCTGACACTCATATCAATGACCTCAACTCAAATAGCAATGTTTGCCACAAACATAATTAGAGTTCAGGTAGACTACAACATTAAAACATGTCAAAACTATATTTCTGAATAATACAATATTTTTTATTGATTGATGACATTGTTAATTCCTGTAGATTATTGGACACTCTAAATTGATCCCAGTGGGTTGCATGAGGCAGGGCATCCAGCGTAAAACTCTGCCAAATCATGTATGCGGATCACCTGCTGCTGTGGGGACCCCTAGACAGGGAGAAGCTCAAAAGGAAAAAAAATCCTGTAGATGAACGTCAGAAAAAGTTTGAATGGGGCAGCAGCAGAAAAAAGAAAACAGAGAGGAAAGATGACGGAGAGGCAAGTAAGGCTTGATAAACTAGTTGCATTAAATAACCAGCTTGTATAGTACATTGGGATCAAATTTTGTGGCGCAGCGCAACAATTTCGTGCCAAAAGGTTCGTTTGGGCTCTAATTTCATAGACCAGGCCAGGCCAAGGGGGTATGTCCGGGCGCATTTGCAAGTTTTGTGCACAGCGCAGGGTGCGCAACCAAGCGCAGCCAGGCGCAACTACTCCTCTGTCCCACCTCCATCTCTCCTACCAGCAAGTAGCAAAGAGAGGGAGAGAGAGAAAGGCGTGACTGGGTCTTCACCAATCAAATGAGCTGCTCTCCTTACTTTTAAATGTGCTGTGGCAAGGTGCAGTGCAAGTTTGCAAGTGGCAAGGTGCAGTGCAGGAGACAGCTGCAGCGTCAGAAAAAGAAAAACTGATGTTTGGCCGAATATATGATCACATGAACAGACCTCCACAGGCTGATGATGCAAAAGGAGCCAAAAGGCAGTTGCCAATATTATTATAAGGAGACTAGTTCAATTAATAAATAAAATTGATGTTCACACCATTTTGTTTCATGGGTAATTTTATGTATCTTTAATGTAATTGAGTAAATTGTGGCCAAAAATGTATAAATGGAAACATTTAAGGACAGAGCTGTGCAGCAAGAGACCACCTGCTGCACTTTGCTGCTGCATGCAACATGCCACAAAGAATGCACTGAATTTTATGAGATGAGAGAAGCCGATGCCCGGGGATATTTGTGGTTGGCTGAGAGAATTGTGAAGTCATTAGTTTGCGTCACCGTTTCAGCTGTGTTAATGAAATTCCATTACACATGCCAACCGCCTTTGATCTGACATCAGATATGACAGAACAGTCAATAGATATAAATGTATGTGCTGATTCAGGCAGTTACGTTAAATAGTGGTTGTTGTTATTAATTGCATTGAAATGTGCCTGACATTCTGTAAACCTGCCTGTGACGTTTTGGTGACGTGTGCAAACTGTGCGCCAGTCAGCCAAATTACCACAAGACCGGCTGCGCTTCGCCTTGCGTCGAGAGTAGACCAGGTTGGAGTTGGCGAGCTTTTAGTGTACTTTCAGCGCAACCTTTTGGCACGAAATTGTCACTGAGTCAAGCTTAAGCTGTCGACACCTCCCCCTTTTGCGCCGACACACCCATTCCGGCACGCCTGATCTACCAAATCGCCAAATTCGCTGCACACAGTGTTGCACTGGACGAAATTACCACTGCGCGGGCTGCGCTATGCTGCCCCTGGCTACTCTCAGCGCAAAGCAAAGCGCAGCCGGTCTAGTGGTAATTTACTCAATCATATTAAAGATACATAAAATTACTCATGAAGCAAAATAGTGTTAGCATCAATTTTATTAATTAATTGAACTAGTCTCCTTCTTATAATAATATTGGTGACCTCCTTATCATATATTCAGCCACTGCGAGCTTGGACCTCACGGACTGTAACGAAACAGCTTCGGTGATGATACGCATTTGATTGGTGAAGAGTGTGTTGAAACCAGTCATGCCTTCTCGTCCTTCTCTTTGCTACTTGCTGGTAGGAGAGACGGAGACGGGACAGAGGAGTACTTGCGCCTGGCTGCCCACCCTGCGCTTGCAAAATGCGTCTGGACACACCTCCTTGCGCTGCGCTGCACCTGGCCTGGTCTAGGAAATTAGAGCCCATTGTGTTTGCATGCAGCAGACTTTTCAGAAAAGAGGTGATAAGTTGTGGGGGCCTGTACCCCAGTAAAGGTATGAGTCCAGCAATGCCTCTGACTGTGCACATAGTCCAGTGTAACAACTGAATAATCATTCTTTCTATACCCAGTTAAATCTATGGCAAAGGATGTGAAATACAAGCAGAAACAACCAGAATTTTGAAAAGGGGACAACGGTGGAACACACAATGTGTAAATAGTTTTTTTTAAATCAAAAATTGAATAATTGTTTTGTTTTTTGTTTTTTTAACTGTGAATGATAATTTGCTTCTCTGATATATTAAAGCGTGTTTAAAATATGTTAACTTATTCATTTCAACTTAAAGTGATGACATCAGCAGATTCAGATCGACAGTCAAAATCTACCTAGCAACTAAATAACAATGGCACAGAAAATAATTCTGGAATACTTTATTTCTCAAACCCCAAATTCTACCAAAACACAAGAGTGACAATGCAGTGCACAGTAGCAGTACAAGTGTATCAACTAATTTTCCAATGGATAAGTTCAAGGGCCTGAGCATCAGCCCTCATTAGCTCAAGAGGAAACGTTATCTGCTGATACTACATTAAATATGTTGATAAACTGAGTAATTTTGACTCAATTCATTTCACTTGAGTTTTATTTGTTATTTTATTTTGTTTATTTTAGCATCAAATCACAACATACATTATCTCAAGGATCTGTACATAGTAAGGCCAAAACCTTTACAATATTACAGAGAGAAAAGAAACCCAACAGTTCACACAATGAGCAAACACCAGGCATCATTCTCATGGAGAGAAAAAACTCCCTTTTAACAGGAAGAAATCTCTGACAGAACCAGACTCAAAGATGTGCGGTCATCTGCCTCGACCGGTTGGGGTGAGAGGAAAATGGGGGACAGAGGAGAGGTGGAGGACAGAAAGGGGGGAGAGAAAGAAAAAGAGGGAGGTGAGGGAGAGACAGAAGAGAGAGACCAGGAGCAAATATACAACAGTTGTATCAAGTTTAGAATCAGTTCTGTCATGTTTATAGAACTACAGTGTCATTTATACAAGCAGCAGCAGAGATTATTGATAAGAAATTGTACTGATGAACTTTTAATCAGAGCATCATAATGACAGCAGTATTATTGTTAGTAATAATAACAATAATAATAATAATAACAGCATTGAAAACTCGATCTGGATCCTTCAGCCTGCAAGATGAAGACACAGAGAGGACAGGAAGGAAGGGAAAGACTTGGGAGAGACCGAACAAAGTTAATGACATGTAATAAGGCCATATTAAGTGTGAAAGAGTGAGTGTTAATAAGGAAAGATTAATTTGATTTAATATGGAGCTGGTAATTAATGGAAAAAACATCTTTAAACAGTTTGGTGGGGATGGGATCTAACTGACAGGTTGATGCATTAGATGATGATACTAATGATGCTAACTCAGGAAGATCTATAGGGGAGAAATAGTTTACCTGTGCATCTGATGCTTCTAAAGCTCTTGTGCTAAAAAAGGACTCTGTACCACAAGGAGAGAGGAAGTGATCATTTTTTTTCATCACTGCTAAGTGTTAGAGCAAATGACAGCTCAGTAGTGCAGTAGTGTGTCAGCCTGGCTACAGTGCTGAAAAGTGTGATTATTTTTATTTTCTTCAGTTAAAGAAGAATAATAGGCAGCTTTTTTGTAAGCTACAAAACCAACTGTCCTACATGAAATTCTTATAGATTAGTGGAACACTATTTTCTATCTAAAGTCTGTTCAACAGTGCAAGTATTGGAGTTATGCTACTCTCTGTTTCACCACTTTATTTTTCAGAAGGGCAACACCATCTAATGTAGTACAGAGTGAAGCCGCTGCATGATCAGCAAGATTATCTATGGGAGTGGATGTATAATCACTACAGTTAACTTCAGATGGACTTAAATATGGCGAGGAGTTAAATAAAGGTTACACTATCTCTTTAAATTAATATTATTATTATAATATTATTAAGTTTTCTATATCTATACCATAAGTGAGTACAAGATCAAGGGTGTGGTTAAGTGGGTTTATTCACATGCTGAGTGAAACCAATTGACTCTAACAGTGAATTCAATGCAGAACTAAGACTATCACTGTCAACATCTACATGGATGTTGAAATCCCCCACAATTATGATTTTATCTGTCCTTAGCACTAACTCAGTTTCTCACTCAGTTTCAGAGAAAACTCTGACAGAAACTCTGAATAAGGTGCAGGTGGACGATAAACAGTGACTATCAGAACTGGTTTCTGTGATTTTAAAATAGGATTAAACAGACTAAGGATAAGACTTTCAAAAGATAAGTATTCAGGTTTGGACTTGGGGTTAATTAATAGACTAGTATAAAAATGGCTGCGACTCCTCCTCCTCGGCCTGAGCTTCTGGGAATATGGGTGTTAGTATGTGTGGGTGGTGTTCATGTAACCATGTCATGTGTGCTAATACAATATACTGCCAAAAGTATTCGCTCATCTGCTTTCACATGCATATGAACTTAAGTGGCATCCCATTCTTAATCCATAGTGTTTAATATGACATCAGCCCACCCTTTTTGGATTGGATTAGACAGGATTCAGGTAGACAGAATAAATCAATATGATTTTTGGTTATTAGATTTTGATCACCTTTTAATTGGTTTGTTTGGTCCAATAGCAGCAGCAGCAACTACCACCTGTTGGGCTCACATGTGCCCCTTTAAGTGCGGCAAGGTATGGTCTGCCTCACCTTGTGCCTTTTTCACTTTGGTTTTATTTCTCATCAGCAACACTAATTATGTCACACACATTTATTAACAATAATAGCCAGCAGAGCCAGTTCAGACCTCCATGGGGCCCTAGTCAAAATTCTGCTAAGGGGCCCTCCTAACTGAACTTGGCTGCACTTGTTTAACTTTCATATACTTTAAATGTAGGTAATTACTTATATTATTATTTATTATATAATTATTATTTATTTAGCACTATGGCCATAATATTTCACGAGTTTTATTTATTCACTGAGATAGCTGCATCTATATTTGCCTGTGGGCTATCCAAGCACACAAAATTCAATCTTAGTCGTAGACGCACATGGAGACTGGGGTTCAGCCAGGACTCACCGCCCTGTTAATGTAGGTCAAACACGGACTAGTCCCTCCCACTCTCCCACCCGGAGAGGAGAGGAGAGTAGCCTGACTGCTGTTCCCACAGTTCATTGTCATGCTGTCTCTTCCTCCTTTTTTCATTAACTCCGCTTCATCTTGCTAGGCTGATGTGCTGGGAATCTGGGACACGTGCGCGATGGACGTCACGTCGTCACGTTTTTTTTTTTTAATTCACGAGGCCTCTATTAGTTTCCGGGGCCCTACGCAACATGCGTAGTGTGAGTATTGGGTGAACTGTTATTGATAGCCAGACTGTGAAACGCCCGGGTGTATAATGATTTAGCTACATACAAAGGGAAAACAACAGGCACACATGCATCATTACAGTGTGCAAAGTATAAAACAATTTGAGGCTTGGCTCAGCTCACTGCTGCCACACCTCCATGTGTCAAAGTGTGAATGGTTGGGTGCTAATGGATGAATGGCAAAAATTTTAGTGTAAAGCAGATTTGAGTGGACATCAAGACTCGAAAAGTGCTATGTAAGTATAAACCACTTACCATTACCATTTACCCCACATTCCTGCCCAGTATTTGAATAGAAAATGCGCAAATGATCACAATTATTGGAATCATAAAGAAAACAAATTTATTGTACAGACAAGTGGACTGTCTGTACCAGGGACATTTCTAGCATTGCGGCGGGAGGTCATATGCAAAAATGCTGTTCGGGCCTTTATTTTGCCAAACTACAACAAAGAGATTCCTAACACTTTAGATGATCCACGAAGATGCTAAAATCTATTACGCTTGACGAGTAAAACATTCTACAGTCATGAGAACCTCACATATTAAAATTAAACAACTCAAGTTGAGCCACTCAAGCAAGTTAAACAGATAAAAAAAATAACACAAGGTGAACACCAATCCTCTATACTGTTCTTGAAAATTTTATTATTTTATTTTTTTTAATTTTATTTTATTTTAATTCAAATTAAATTTTGAAAGCAATAACACAACTCAAGTTCTCACAGCAACACAAATTCTCACAACCCCCCAAAATAATAAAAGAAATAAATAAAGTGGGCCAAGCGCCAAAGATCAGCAGAAAATAAATTAGGCTATTACTTACGGTAAAAATGCAATGAGCCAGCATCTATATCGATGTGCAAGCATTATAAATAAAAAGAAAAACGTGTTAGTATAATTTTAATATTGGAGTTAGTTTACATCTAACAGTGCAATTACTTTAGGACCACTGTTTGTTTGACATATAATATTTATTTGTCACTTAATAAATAACTAGTTATTTATAAAGCGGTAGCACACTTCTAATTAAAAGGCCTATAAAATGCACACTAAACTTAGTAATTTAATCATGGCTAATCCTGAAGTAATGTTAAGTGGATTGCAAGATGTTTACTCTTATGTACACAACAGCTTCATTGTGATGGTTAACTGGCTTGTTGCAGGGAGACTGGGGGCTGTCTACACGGTTCTTACCATTTGTTTGTGGAAAACCAGCTGCTGAGCAGGAGAGATGTAGCTTTGCAGTGGCTCCTCTGGAATATGACATTGTACATTTATTTTAATTGCACTTTTTGGTAACGTTTGCTTATATTAAGCTCTTAAATTCCAGCTACCTACTTTACATAACTTTCCATTTGTGGGCACTTACTGATGGCAGGCTGCAATAAGTGTGATGCTACTGCCGATTCAACTTTTACTACTAAGCATGAGGGAAATGATGGACAAAGTGCTCATTAACATTATCAGTAAGTTTGAATTCATCATCTTGGGTATAATTAAAAGAGAGATAACAGTGGCTCTGGAGCCATTTGAGAACAAATGTTCTAATGCTCATGACAGCAAGCTACCCGACCTCTGTGGTAATGTTAATAAGCTAACCACCACTGTCGATTCCCTGTCTAAGAAATGTGAGGACCTGGAGGGACGTTCAAGATGGAACAACGTTTGTTTGATGGGTTTGCCTGAGGCCCTCACTACACCGAATTTATGACCCGCTTCTACTAGAAATACTTGGACTTGGTGACAAACCCATTTTGGATCTGGCTCACCACACTTTGCGTGCTAGGCCCAGGATGGTGAACCTCCTTGCTCACTTGTCATTCGGGGTAAATTTATTTCAAGTCTGGAAATAAATTCTGTGCCCTGTTGGAGAATATTCCCTTCTTTTCTTCATAGCTAGACAGATCTCGGTTTTCCCCGACTTTACTTCAGTATAGAGCCCTGCACTCCCGCAGGTCCCGCAGGAAACCCACAAGACCCGACGCAAGACAGTGAGGCGCAGGACACATTTAGAAAGCTTATTGCGGGCGTGGGCAGGAGCTGGACTGTACAATGCGGGAGCGGGTGGGTGGGATGATAAACTGCAGTCTCGCAAACTAAATATGAGTGTAAAGTAAAATATACAAATGATTAATGTATGCCTATCATACATAATTTGTGCTGGAGATTTTATTTGGCATTGATTAACATGTTACCAAGTTACCGCTTAAGGAATTATGTGCGCGTGTGTTTTTTTTTTCCAAGCCAATGAAAAGACCATTCGAACGTCCCCATCTTGCGAGATTTGTGGGCGGGAGCGAGACAAAATATCGCAGATACAGGCAGGACGCGGGACTGATTTTTCAGTAGACCTCTACTTCAGCAGTGGCTACGGTTTAAAGATCTGGCACTGGCATCAGACTTTGTTGGAAAAAAACACTGAAAAGGAAGTCACTCCTGACTCTATTTAGCAGACATGCTAAGTAGCTAGGGAAGTGTTGTTGACTACGAGGAATACAACTCCCAGTCACCCAACATGTACTGTTTTTTGATCTGTTTGTTGATATACTGCTCAAAGGTTATTAATGTCTTGTCGTTCATTATCTTTAAGATAATGAAATGACACAACTGATTTTGAGATGCTACAACTTTTTGGTGCTTTATTAATTTATACAAGCACCTTATAATACTTTTATCTCCTAGCTATTCCCCTGTCTAAGTTTCTGATTATTTTAAACTAAAGATGAGATTGGTAGGACAGACATGATTATTGTTTTTCCTCATAGAAACTACCTGCTCAAAGTCAGCTAAGGTAATTCAGTCCTTAATGGAGGCACTTGCTGTCTCCAATGCCTGGAGCTTTTAGTAAAAGGAAATCAAAGCCATTAAATGTCTAGAAGAAAACAGTTTATTGCGTAGATTCATATTGTTGTGGTGATGCTTTCAAATAACTACACTTTCCAGTATTTATCAGACAAAGTGTGCTTTGACACTTAAGTATTTGTCAGTGCTTGCAGAACTCTAGTGTTAGCTGTCATAGCAACACACTGCGCTTGCTCAAGCAGCTTTATCTTGAGTGCCCCATCCAGTTAACCAACGTATTAGTTAGCTTCTTACTTGCATGGTTCTTTTTCTTCCCCTTACTAATGCACTTCTGTGTCACTGACAAATTTGAGGGCAGATGTGGCACCCCTAGCTTGCATGATGTGCTGGTATTTGTAGTCAAAAGTCAGTTGCCACAGGAAGTAAACAAAAGACAGATGCATTGACTGTTAATCATTTATAATGCATTAAGTATTTGAAATGATTGCAGTGATGATTGAAGCACTAAGTCATTGTCATGACTATCAGGACATATTTATAAGATATATTACACCAAGAATTTCTGAAAACATGCACAAGTTGACTAAATTCTTCCCTTTTAACTATGTTTGCTTTGATTGATTTGTAATGAATAGTACATTCTAATGTTAAATGTAACATTTGGGTGTCACATTTCTGTACATTTTAAAAATGTTTTGGCCTCTGTAATTGTGATGTTAAATCAAGAATACCTGCATGTTTTTTTTATGAGAGGACACTTAGCTATTTGAAGCCCGCAATTTTTCACGCACAGACTGAATTACAGAACAACACCTTGTTACACTTCTGTTCCTTTTATGAATTTTATGAATAATTTGGATCCAGAAATCATACTACCATTATATGAATAAAACCAGTACCACTGAAATACCAAAAACTAAGGTGAGCAAAAATGCACAATGTCAGAAAGCTACAAAAATGTTTACTTTGATTTAGATGAGACATTTTTAATGAATGAATAAAATACAAACAATATGTTTTATAAAAACAAATGTATTTTTCACAAAAGTAAGTTAAGTAGTCCAATCACACTGGAGAAAATCAAAGATCAGTTTTTATAACCTCAAAAAATTGCACAGTATAGATTCTTAAAATATATGTTTTTATTTAATAAAAAAAGATTGTAATCATGTAAAAGATTTGTAAAAATCGGATTAGAATTGAGGTTCTTTTATAAAATGTCTGGTAGTTAGTCCCATCTTCATCCACTGAAACTATACAATAGACTATAACTCCTCCTTGTTGTGACTGTTGTCTGTACAGTAGTCTGAAAAAAAAACAAAGACAAATTCATGAGTGGTAAGTTTAATGACTTTTTGACATGTAACACATGTTGATAATTAAATTTACTGTTTAAAGACTTTACCAAGACAATTTCATTGTCAAGGGGCTTGTTTAATGTTCTGAGAGTAAACAATATGGATACATTTTAATTGTTGAGGCAAAAACATAGACAGTGTGAAGAAGCTGTGTTACCTGAGACTCTGTCACATAACTTCTCCTGCACATGCTCTGTATCCTGACTGAAAAGAGAGATGATATCATCCTCCAGCTCCTCCACAATGGTTTCACACTAAGACAAAAACACAAGCACAGAAGACAGAGTTGGCATGGGGAAAACGGCACTGAGGGGGTTAAGCCACACATACACACACATGCACTGTGTTTGTGACATCCTTGTGCACAATGGTGGGCATGCAGCAGAATGGTGACCATTATTTCCCCTGTTTGCCAAAATGTTCAGTCATCTTGATAGTCTACTGGTCACAGCACTAAGCTACAGCTCCTTACATGGAGCTTAGAGCATTTTCAGAATTTAAAGTTATTCATGTAGTGGAGTATTTTTCCCCCTTAGCTGCTAGTTATGGCTAACATGTTTGTTGAAGGCATGACTACAGTTCTCCAGTATTATTAGTCTGTCAACAAATGCACAAGATACTGCGGCACATTTTTAATGACGGTTGAAACAGACAGTACTTTTCAGTAGTTCAGTACAATAGTTTTCCAACTTTAGGAGGATCCTGAGAGCAAAAACTACAATCTATCCTTTGAAAGACAATTCAAGCCATTCTGAGTGAGAAATGTATGTGTAGGCCTACTCTGTTTTGCTACCAGTGGCAACACATGATGTTTTGTCCTAGTTGTTAACATTGCTTCCACTGCTTTAATTACATGAAAAAAACATGATCATGGTCAAAAAAACAAAAAGCTGCACAAATTTACCCTTCATGTTTACATGGCATTGAATTCAATCACGGTTATCAAGCATTTTCACAGAGATAACTTCCTTCTTATGTACAGTACATTAACTATCTGCAGGAAAAGTTTGTCTAGAGGGCTTTGACGAGACACATTTCTAATATTACAGAGAGTTACAGTTCCACGGTAATGCACTTGAAACTCGGCCCTGCCTTTTCTCTCTCTGTCAGCTGGGATTGGCTCCAGCCCCCACACAACCCTAATGTGGAGGTTAAAGTGGTATACAATGAGTGAGAGTATAACAGTTAAATATGAGCAAAGACCTTCAGATAAAAATAAATATTCAATAAATAATTAAATTGTTTAATTTGTTTAATCTAAATGTGTAAAAAATGAAAAAAAAAATGAATAGTTAATATTATGTAGTAATTATCACTAAATCGGTCATTGATAAAATAAGTTAATGCTGACAATATTTTTTTTGTCAAAATCACTCATATACCTGTCATCTTTCAGCCTTGTCTTCAAAATGACATCAACTGCAAGATTTTAAACTTCTGTTTTTTTTTCATTTCTGTAATGTGTTAGATGTATCTCTGCTTATAGTACATCTGCCTTGTCTAACTAAAGTTTGTACTGTATTTATACACACTAATTTATGCACGCTGTACACACAAAAAATCTATAACATGTTGAATGACAAAGAAAAAATTTTTTTCCCGACAAATCTAATTGTAGTGTTTAGTGGAAAGATAGAGAGGATAGATAGAGAAGTTATATAATGCTTGCAGCATACACACAAAAAGGTTGAGACAGTTTGGAAGAGAGCATAGATACCCAATCGATGACCTAGTGTTTCTGTTTAGAAACTGAGTTTACAATTTACAATAGGACAGTGAACAGATCACAGAAGCCACTGTTTGATGATTAATGGTGGAGACTGGCCGGCTTTTCAGAGCCGAGTCCTCTGAGTCCAAAAAACTGTAATGCAAAAGAAAACGAGGAATTAAGAAAAGGCAAAATGAAAAACTAGATCCACTTGTCATTAGAGCAAGGAAACACAATGAGCTGAGAACGTTAGCAACGAGTGCAGATGCTGAGGCCGGAGGATATGAAGCAGTGGAGTGGAGTGGAGTGATGAGGGGATGGGTTGCAGGTGCGTACTCAGAGACTCCGCTGCCAGCTGCAAAGCCAGCTTCCCGAAAAAACAAAACATAAAGAAAGATACCTAGAAGATACAAAAGAAAAATACCTAGACCATACCATAGACCATGACATACTG
Source organism: Brachirus orientalis (assembly GCA_016785285.1). NCBI lineage: Eukaryota > Metazoa > Chordata > Actinopteri > Pleuronectiformes > Soleidae > Brachirus > Brachirus orientalis. The sequence goes on from JAFBJR010000046.1 coordinate 60,314, forward strand.
AAGCATCCATGGTGGATGGTGGATTTTTTTCTCCACAACTGAAACCCGCCCCATGATGGTTGAATTTTATAAAAAGTACAGTACAAAATAATGGTGATTCTGAAATGTTATTATGCTCATAAATTGTGCTGAAAACTCATACGATGTGTGATTTGTGTGTATCTGTGCTTGTAGGTGTGTGTTTTTTCTTGGGGCCAGTACATGTTTCTTCGTGGATGTAATGACAACTCATTTGACGAGCTTACAGGGTGATTTTGTCACTGACTGCAGACAGCGTGTACACAATGCACTGACACACACAGGCACACCTCACTTGTCTCTTAAATGCCTTTTAAAATTTTTGCCATGTTGAATCCCTCAGGGCTAACTAATAAAACAACTACTAAAAGACAATGTAAACATTTTTGAGTGATACCAAAAGTTTTAATCACTAACCTTTCCTTACAAAGTCAGAGTTTCCCTTTAGTAAAAACTGACTGGAAGTTAAGGAGCTGGCTAGTAATGGAAGTTTTCTAAGTGATGCTCCGTGTATATAGTCTATTGTGTATAAAATGACCATCCACCAAAGGCTTGGGTATTTTTGGTCAAGGATTACCATTTTGTGCCAAACTTCCTGACAAAATAACTCAGTTCAAGACAGCGAACAATTTAGCTTTTTCACCATCTTCACTATGTTGTGAAAAGATTTTGGGAGACTGGTGTATAAAGACCAAGAAAACTTCTGGTGAATGATATATATATATATATATATATATATATATATATATATATATATATATGTGTGTGTGTGTGTGTGTGTATATATACACACACACATACACAGTACTGTGCATAAGTCTTAGGCCACCAGCTTTGTTGTTTTTATGTCAGTTTTGTGATCATCGGCATTTAGATTGAAAAGATGTGACTAAAAGTCAGTCTTATACTATATGATCAACCTGTCCGTGATCTGAACTTGTGCAACATGTGTATGTAATGCTCCAACATGTCTTGAGTAAACCAGGTATAATAGACCTTTTTCACAGCAGCTATTTGTTGGCATGAAATAGTAGGAGAAACACAGGTTTGACCAATAACATTAGGGTTCCATTCCAGGTTTTAAAGAGCCATGGTTGTGTTATTGTTCAAGTGGAAATGTAGCTCACACTCAATATTTGATATTATACAAGCATTCTTGTTGTTTGTTTTTTCTGAAAAAGATGTTATTTTCAAACTGCATATTTTCAAACTGTTTCCGCATATTTTCAGGATTGTTCCAATAAAGTGATTGAGAAATAATTGTACAGGATGGTCATTATAGCATCCTGCATCATTTTGTCTGTTAAATAAATGTTTAATTTAACTGGAGTGAATAATCAAATTACATATTTTAGTTTTCATTGTATTATTAGAAAATGCCTGGCTGTATGAATGTTCTGTGTTATGCAGCATTTAAGTACATTACAAATCTGAAAAAAAAAAATGAATCATGGATCTTTTGCAGAGATTCAACTCAAAATATATTATTATATAAATAATTTACGCCACTAAGCTAATTCCTTCAAACAAAATCATAAAACTCAGTAAGTAATGAAGATAAAATATCAAAAAAAATTGCCACTTGAATTGTTTTCTTATTTACCAGTAGCATCATGATTACCTAGTATTACTCACTCACTCACTCATTTTCTACCGCTTTATCCACTAAGGGTCGCGGGGGGCGCTGGTGCCTATCTCCAGCTAACATAGGACGAGAGGCAGGGTCCTAGTATTACTTAAATAGTAAAAAAAAATTAGCAAACAATAGCAAACAACTCATGGCTCAGTTTTGGTGTTGGTTAGCACTTTTGCCTTTGCAAGGGTGTTTAGCAGCAAGAAAACCCAGGTTCACGACCCGGTCAGAACAAGGGCCTTTCTGCATAGAGTTTGCATGTTCTCCCCGTGTGTGCATGGGTTTTCTCTGGGTTCTCCAGTTTCCTCCCACAGTCCAAAAACATGCAGATTTGGGGTTTAGGCCAATTAGAGAATTGCCCGTAGGTGTGAATGTGAGAGTGTGTGGCCTTTCGATGGACCTGTCCAGGGTGTACCCAGCCTCTTGCCCTATTGTCAGCTGGAATTAGGTACCAGCACCCTCTGCGACCCTCATATGGAGGATAAAGCAGTAGATAAGTGAGTGAGTGAGTGAGTGAGTGAGTGAGTTAAGAGTGATGCTAGATGTAATCTGTAACCAGTCTTAACGTGTCCTTAAATTAATCACCTCTATCACAAACACAGAATATACATTGGTTTCATCAAGCACTTTGGCACTTACTGCAAATTTCAGACCGTTGGATGCCTCAGGTCCGTCGAATTGGAAATTTTTGAAGTCAGGGAAGTCCCCTGCGTCTCCACTGCTCCTGGGAGCAAACCTCATGTACTGTTTATGCTGAGTGTCAGGGTTCACATGGAGGGCATAATCACTCATGCTGCTGCACACGCCATCCAGGAGCTCAGTGAGATGAGCCTCTGAACGAGCAAGAGGTACCTGGTCACAAAAACCCAGAGAGATAGATAGAGAGAGAGAGAGCGAGAGAGAGAGAGAGAGAGAGAGAGAGAGAGAGAGAGAGTGGCATGAGGGTTCCAGGGTTCGGGTTTCCATTTCAGTCCTACATTAATTATGAAATATTTAGAGGGAACTACTTTGACAGCCAATCAAGAAAAGAGAATCTGTTTATGGTGAAGGAAAAAAATAACTCAGACATTTGCAAGGTGGATGAACACTGTGTGGGTCGACAAGTTGACCACTGCATTTTTTCCATTGTCACTAACAAAACCACCCTCCAACTCTGACTTTTAACCTCTATGAATACCCCTATCACCTCTCCATCCAAACTCCACTGTTCTCCTCGTCCCCCCTTTGAGGGGAAAAAAACAGTGAGTTGTTTGTGTCTAGACAGGTCAAGACAGGTGCAGCACCCTGCTCACACCATCTCCGGAAGGATATTGGGTGACAGGGGTGATGCCCTGGGTTAAGGGAGTGAGGATGGGGCAGCAAAAAGGGTGAAAGGTGGGTGCTCTTTCCACCTCTGGACCGGACTGGAGAAAGTCAAAGGGAAGAGCTAGTGTGGTGAGAAGGATGGGGTTAGTGAACAAGATGGGAGAAACCAAAGGCATCAGCAGAAGCCAAGTGCATGGTAAACAACTCATCTCCTCATCCCCTGCACTGCCTCTGCTGCTCCTTTAAGCCCATTCATCCCCCTCCACTCTCCAGTGATCAAAGGAGGAAATCTTCCTTGTCTTCTTTGGTCAAAAGGTGACAGGTTGGGGGTGAGAGGGGAAGCTTCTCCACTTTTGGGAGGGGGATACATAGCAGTGGGAGGAAGAGGGGAGGGTTGGA
>JAFBJR010000046.1:66168-130081 GCA_016785285.1 Brachirus orientalis
GCACTGTGATGTAAAATCAGTGACCAGTGATATTGAATACAACTTTAATTGTCCTGTTGGTTTGCCATTAAAAATCCATATAATTTTGAGTTAAATATTTCTAAATACTGCTTTGTACTCTAACTAAATGACAGGACTATTCAGTTAACAGTATACATGTCAATTTCACAGTAAAGCATAAACCAAAACAAAACAATGCTCTTACTTTGAAAAAGGTACAGGGTGTGTTGCATTTGTAACATATGTGACAGATACAGACATTTAAACTGGTAAAAATGATTTGCTCTATTTGGCAGTGTGGCTGCTGTAATCTGTTAACATGTGTACATACGTAAATGAAAAGCAAGACATTCCATGACACAGATATGCACCTCACACATTCACTGTGGTCTGGCCTTAGGCTGGTTCCCAGTGGCCAGGGTGCAGAGGACAATGTCAATTCTGACTACATGTCAGTTTTTCAAATTAAATCAATTTTATTAAAGTGCTAAATTCTAACAAACATTATCTAAAGGCAATTTACATCATATAGTACCTATCTTAATTTTATTGTAAGGTTGAGGCCTTACAGAATTATATAGGGAAAGCTTCGTTTATTATTATTTATTTTTATTTATTTGGTCAAAAAACAGGAAGAAATCTCTGTCAGAACCAGAGTCAAAGATGTGCAGCCATTTGTCACAGCAGGTTGGTGTCAGAAGAAAAATGGGGAAAGAGAAAGGTGGGGGAAAAGGGAGAGAGAAAAAACTGGGAAGAGATAAAGAAGTGGAAATAGAAAAGAGATCAGGAGCAAATGTATAACAGTGCATTTAAATATTGTTTGGTGTCAACTAAGCAAAATATCTGGTAGGAAACAGGTTTAATTATTTTTACATTTATGAAAAATGAAATGAATTTCTACTGCTACTAATTTGCACTACTGCAGTAAACAAACTTTTTTTGCATTCACTTTCACAATTGGCCTGACATTTTTGTTGCAAAATAACTGAATTGTTGGCTTATGTTTACAGGAAGTTTGGCGTGGACCTGTGAGTTTGGTTTATTTTATATGCATTTGAGTTTGATTATTGAGTATTATTATTATTTTTATGAACTCTAGTTCATAATAATAATAATAACAACAATAATAATAATAATAACAAGGTTGTTCAACCATCTCACAGTTAGTCAATAACCACATCCCCATCTTTGCAACTCTGGTCTTAACACACCAGTTCTTCTCACTCTCATATCACATTAAGAAAGCTGAACTCTTAAAAGACTCTAGATTTAAACTCTGCTTGTCACATTGCCCAGTCACATCTGAGGACCATGATATTATGTCTCACTGTGTCACCATGCCATTGTGCATCTGCTCATTCTCAATGCATGACTTCCCACCAGTCACTATAAGATGAGCTCACAGCTCCTACAAAGTTCAATGTCTTTGGAGGCCTTCAATATGTTTTTGTTGCAGCAGGCAGGTTTAACTTTTGTGAGAGAGAACAGCCCCATTCCCCCAGGAAGTCCTACTGTGACGAGGGCAAAGAGCAGAGACTTAAAATCTGCAAATCCTCCTCACTGATGGCATTTAAGCTGTGACATCCCTCCCTCTCCAATTCACAGTGGGTCAAATGTTGCTGAAAAGGAGGCACCTAGAAGGGCATAAGATCAAGGTTTGGCTTCTTCTCCGCTCAGTAATTTGACTGACCAAACAATGCAACAGGTGGAGGTTAGTGTCAGCTAAGAGTGGAAAAGTCCATATGAGGGAGCCACACAACTCAAAACCATTTTCTTCTGGGAAATCTTGCTTGGAAAAGAAATGTCCAAGTCCATATACTGAATTAAAAATGCTAAGTTTCAACCAGCAATTTGCAAAGTAATAGGAAACAAAAAGAACATAATGGCAGCATCAATATGGGGCATTTTTGTCCCTCAGGAGTTCTGAGTAATTACCAAGCAATTGCTAGCAGATCAACATGACTGACCACTATTCTTTGTCTATCTCTCTCCCTTGTCATTCACACACATACACATACACACACATAAATACTGGTTTCCATGACTTCAGAGAACATTACATTGACTTCCATCCATTTCCTGGAGACTTACTCTAACCTTAACCATAATTACTAGTGCCCTAACCCTGACCCTAACCTTAACCTAACCCTAATCTCAGTCTAACTATAAAATGGTAATGATCATTAACAGTTTCCATAGAGATAACTATTATTACAGTCCAAATGTGTCTGAGATGACTGTATCTAAATTTAAGGAAAGAGCTTCACTGACACTAACACCACTACACAGTGTCAATAAGTAAGTGTCAGTGTCACAGTAAGCGAGGATCTCTATCCAAACTTAACTCCCACTCAAATTGGTGATCTTGTCACTAGTACAGTAATTTCACTATGTGCAACACTAGATGCTATTGCTCTCTAAAAAGGAAGGTAATGAGTCAGAGAAGATTAGTGCTGTGGTATAACTGCACATTACATGCTTTGAAACAAACAACACGTAAGCTAGAAAGGAGTTGGCGCTCCACTAATCAAGAGGAGTCCTTCTTAGCCTGGAGGGATAGTCTGATAAAATACAACAAAGCCCTCTGTAATACCAGAGCATCCTATTATTCATCTTTAATAGAGGAAAACAAGAACAATCATAGAACAATCAGCACTGTAGCCAGGCTGACACAACCATTAGAGAAAAAAATTAATCTCATCCTGCCAACTAATAACAGATCTGTTGTTCTTGCAACCACCTGTTTCACCTCATTTAGATAACTTCTTCCCTATAGATCTCTCTGAGTTAAATTCAGTAGTAGCAGAATCACAACCCTCAACTTGTCTACTCAACCCCATTCCTTCAACATAGTCATGGAAGTTTTACGATTAACTAACAAGTTCATATTGTATCAAATAAATCTCTCTCTCTCTACTTGTAGGCTATGTATCACACTCTTTTAAAGTTCTCATAATTAAACCCCTACGTAAGAAACCCACTTTTGACCCGGATGTTCTGGCTAATTATCATCCAATATCTAACCTTCAGTTTATCTCTAAAAAAGCTGTAGCAAACCAATTATGTGATTATCTGCTCAGCAACGACTTGTTTGAGGACTTTCAGTCAGGGTTTAGAAAACACCACAGCACAGAAATGGCACAACTAAAAGTCACAAACAACCTTTTGATGACCTCAGACAATGGCCTTGTATCTATACAAGTAGTGTTAGACCTGAGTGCTGCATTCGACACTGTTGACCATAACATTTTATTACAGAGGCTGGAGCATGTTATTGGTATCAAAGGAACTGCATTAAACTGGTTTAAATCTTACTTCAGACAAATCTCAGTTTGTTCATGTTAATGATGAATTTTCTTTACCTACTGGAGTTACTTTACTTTATACATGCTTCCCCTAGGTAACATTATTACAAAACACAAGCTAAATTTCTACTGTTATGCAGATGACATGCAGTTATACATATCCATGAAGTCATATGACAATAGTCAAGTTACAAAGCTCCAGGAATGTCTCACAGACATTAAGACCTGGATGACACATAACTTCTTACTTCTTAACACTGATAATACTGAAATTATGGTGCTCAACCCTAAACACCTTAGGGAAGCTATCCCTACCATGGCCTCCAGTTCTACTGTAAAGAATCTTGAAGTTATTGTTGACCCGGATTTGTCATTTGACCCACACATACAAGTCTGTAAGTCAGCCTACTTCCACCTTCAGTTGGTTCAGAATGCTGCAGCACAGGTACTAATGGTAACTAGGAAAAAAGAGCACATCACTTCAGTGCTGAGCTCTTTACACTGGCTCCCTGTTAAATCTGGAATAGAATTTAAAATCCTCCTCCTCACATATAAAGCACTCACAGATCAGGCCCCTTCTTATCTAAAAGACATGATTATTCCTTACCACCCAGATAGACCACTGCTTTCAGTGGAGGCCTAGTAGAATGAGAGGCAGAGCTTTCAGCTACTAAGCTCCTCTCCTGTGGAACCAGCTACCACTGTGGGTCCAGGAGGCAGACAGTGTCCCTACATTTAAAGTTAAACTTAAGACTTTCCTCTTTAATAAAGCTTATAGTTTGGGCTGGTTCAAGTCAACTCTGAACCATTGTTTAGTTATGCTTCCATAGAACTAGACTGCTGGGGGGAACAGCTATTATGCAGCAAGCACTTTCACTCTCTCCCACTCTCTCACACGTGATCTCTGTCCATGTCTATGTCTCTCTCTCCCTCCTCTTCTCAACTCACTTTTATCATGACAATAACATTGTTTTCTCTCCCTCCCACTAGTTTGTGCTCTTCCTCTCTCTGTCTTATTTCACAGATATCCCTGATTCCAGAGCTTCAACAGCACAGCTCAAATATAACTATAACCATTACCATATATTATATAGCTACTCGTTACTGCTGAGGTTAATTATCCTTATCCACCCTTCACCAATGACTTGTCTTCTTCTGAGGGTCACATGAGGAGCTGGAACAAACCACAGATGGTGACAGCACATGATGATAATTGTTATTAATGTTAATGATTCTTGAATCATCCAGTCTCTGTCTTCTTATCTTTTCTCTCTCTCTCTGTAATATTTGATGTTGATGTTTTGCAAATTGTGTTTGTGATTTTGGGCTATATAAATAAATTTGACTTGACTTAAATTAGTCAGCAATTATTTTGATATTCAATTAATCTGTCTGAGTGTGTTTCTTTAAATAATTAAAACAGTTGCTTTCTAAAATCATTAAATTTTGTTTTGTGGATAAAACAAAACATGTGTGAACAAGGTTTTCCAAACCTCAATCAACATTTTTCATCATTTTTTGACATTTTTCGGTTATACGTCTTTCTCTTCTTTCTCCATACATAAACAACATAAACAATGTCATTTCATCTGATCAAAGGACATGCTTCAGTATGAATAACCTTTGTCCAGGTTGTCCTTAGCATACTTTAGTCTGGCTTGAAGGTGTCTCTTCTATAGAAGTGGACTTCTTCTTGGTCTTCAACCCCAGTCTCATTTCTGTGCAGAGCTCTAGTAATTGTCCTCTTTGAGAATATAATTCCTGACTTGCCTAAGTCATTCATTAGTGTCTTGTCAGTTGTTCTGGGGTCTTTAGACACATCTTAGTCTTTCTCTTCCTACCTCTCTCTTCCTTCCTTGCTCTATTTGAATTTCTTGATGATGCTTCTCACTCCAGTTCTTGATACTTGGAAACTCTGTGATGATGTTGTAAACCCTTCTCCTGCTTTGTGAGCATCAACAATCCTTTTTCTCAAGTCTAAACAGATTTCTTTTGTTTTTGACATACCCTCTCAAATGACAGCTAAAAACCCTTCCCAAAGATTTTATACTGTGTGTAAATTGGGAGATAACCCTCAGTTTTAACTTGATTTTTAGCATTTGTTTTGAGCATTGCACAGTTAAGCACATCATTGCACAACAGTGGTTTGTGCTTTGGCTCTGTAAAAAGGTCAGTTTTTCAGGGGGCTTATAATTTTGTCCTCAAGTATATATATATGTATGTATGTATATATGTGTGTGCTCATAAGTGTATATACCCTGGCAGAATTTAAGTTGTGATTTCCTTGGCAATTTTTCAGAGAATATGAATGATAATACAAAAACTTTTCTATCACTTATTGTTAGTGGTTGGGTGAAGCAATTTAACATCAAACAATTGTGTTGGCTCTTTTTAAATCACTGAAAATACTGAAACTACCCATATTACCATAATCAAAGGTTTTACATACCCTGGAGGTTTTGGCCTGATAACAGTTACCACGCAGGTTTAAATGGCTAAAGGTAACCATCCTCAACTGTGATCTGTCTGTTTGTAATCAGTGAGTGTGTGTGTATAAAAAGTCAGTGAGTTTCTGGGCTCCTGACAGACCCCTGCATATTTCATCCAGTGCTGCACTGACATTGCTAGAATCCGAGCCATGCGGAACAACAACACACAAAAGAATTATCAAAAGATCTGCAGGAGATATCCAAGAAATTGAGAATGCCAACCAGCAGTGTTCAAATTCTAATTAAGAAATGGATTCTGCTAAGACCAAGCCACGGTCAGGTAGATAAACAAACATTTTAGCCACAACTGCCAGAAAAATTGTTCAGGACGCAAAGAAAACTCCACAATTTCCGCTGACATACACAACTCTCTAAAAAAAAAAGTGGTGTGGCTGTTTCAAGATGGACAATAAGTGGGTACTTGAAGAAAAATGGGCTGCATGGTTGAGTCACCAGTAGAAAGACATTACTACACGAATGCCGCAAAGCAGCTGCTTACAATACACCAGACATATCTATGTAAATGGATCCACTTACATAGATAAACAAACATTTTCAGATATGATTTTTACAAATCCAGGTATAGACCATCTCTTATAATCATCTGTCAGCTGTCCTTCACATATCAAATCAAAACATTATTTATAGAGCTATTTTTGTACAGTACAAATGCAGTACAGAGTGCTTCATATAATAAAAACAGAATCACTAACCACCCTTCCCTTCCACTCTGTCTACTCTGGAACGAGTGATAAAACACAAGGGATAATAATTCAAATGGTTGATATGGCACAGAAGAACCAGAGAGGAAACACTATTAGAGGGAGCCATCTGCATAGGGAGGGGGCTGCCATTTCCCCGGAACTCAGCCGTTTGGCAGAGAGCCACAACCCAACCGCAGACAGGGCAGAGAGCCAGACATTAAAATTGTACAGTGGTGGAATGGACCCCAGCACAACCGGAAGAGGGCGGACCCCGTCCAGCATTGCAATATCAGACACAGTGCAGAGAGCTCCCCTGAGGAAACACTGGAGCTAAAAACTAAGCTAAAATAAGTAACGTAAGATACTGCAGTATAAAATATCTAAAGACTAACTAAGACATAAGGCAATAGATACAAGTAAAAATATGCTAAGCAACAAGACATCAATAGCTAACCCAGAACTATATAATAAAAATAAAAATAAGATAAGATAAAAAGAGGACATTAGCTAAAAAGCCAAATTAAAAAGGTGAGTCTTGAGCCTGCTTCTAAAATTATCTGTGGTCATCAGGTTCTCCATAGTGCATAATGCATGAAGGGTGCCTCACCATGTGGTCTAGTATTAACAATGGGAATATTGGCATATAAAGGCCAGTGCCGGAGGATCTCAGGGTCCGCGAGGGTTCTTAGGGTTAAAGCATAGATGATAAGAAGGTGCATGACCTTCTTATCATTTAAAAAAAACATTAAAAAGGAGCCTAAAATCAATCCAGAACCCAATGTAATGTGAGCCTGCCTTCTGGTCCTCGTCAGTACGGGAGCGACGGAGTTCTGGAGTAGCTGATGCTCTGGAGTGTGAGTTTTTTTTTTGTTTGTTTTAGAAAGACCAGAAAGCAGGATATTACAATTGTCAATATCACTGGAGATAAAAGCATGCATCAGTGTCTCTGTGTTGACCTGAGAGAGAATTGGGCAGACTCTGGCAATATTCTTAAGATGATAAAATCCTGTTTTAACTACCCGCTTGACGTGTGTAATAAAACTGAGCTCATAGTCAAAAATGACCCCCAGTTCTTTTACTTGAATAGATGTATTTAACCTCAGACATTCAGTCTGACTTCAGTGCACTTATTCAAGCCCCACAGACTTAATTTTGCTCACTGAAAAAGGAAAAAAAAAAAAAACAGCAAATGGTTTGACCACAAACAAAATAGCAATGGACTTTGTAATGTTCATGTAATGCTGGTGAAAGGCACATTTGTGCCATAATGTTGGCATTTTTACTATGAATTCTTCACCTTTTTATTGCTGATTTGATTGAGCAATTGAGCAAACATTAATTCTTACCAATTGCAGTTTGTCATAATGATGCATTTACGTCTTTTTTATAAAGAGATACAATTACAAAAATGTCAACACATGCTTGTTAATAGAACACAAGTTAGAACTTTATATTCTACTCATTTTAAGTGATACTTAAGTGTTGTGGCTGCAACATTACATGGTTCTTATACTATTTTCATGGAATGCTGTGACTCTATAATCCAAATGCATGAAGTATACTGTATTCTTTAGATTAACCTGCCTTGTAGATATAAGATAAGAGCTGTGTCATGGAGTATGTGGATCTCCTTCTTTCTGGCAGAATTGCCATTGCCATGAAGGAAAAACTATATGCTGGGAAAACTCACTACCCTTCTCCTCCTCCCAGGTCTCACCAGCCTTCCAGCACGCTGCTGCCCCCTCCATGCATACTGCCACGTCCATCGCCTTCTCGCACACTGCCACCTCCTTCCTGCACAATGCAACCTTCTTCCAGCATGCTGCCACCTCCTGTCTGCACACTGCCACCTCCTTCCAACACACTGCCACTGCCTTTCAGTTCTCATTAACAACCCAGTATGCTCCCACTTGCCAAGCATACTTCCACCTCTTCTTTCTGCACACTCTTTGTTAAGAAATTGCCAGTCCAGCAAAGCCAAACCAATAGTGTACAAAAGCTGGTGTCCACCTCCACATTCAAAGTTTGCAAGTTAAAATGTACTTGTTTAACACATTTTTTTAAATATTTTGTACACCTGCTCAGTATACATGAAGTTTGTTTGTTATGTTTTTGGTTTTAGCTTTGACCCTGGCACATAGAGAGCTGGCTTCACCCATCCAGCTGTGTCCACTGAGGCAGCCACAGGGTCCTCACTGGCTGCCCCCAACCCCTCAGTGCCCACCGAGTTGGATGACGGCACATATGGCACATATATTTACACTTATTTAAAAAAATACAACTCAGAAATGTCTGTGAAGATTCTCAGTCATCCAGGTCATGGTATCCAAAGTGTAGTAAAAAAAGGCAACTGGACTTAGTTGAATTTCTTGAAGACGTTTCGCCTCTCATCCAAGAGGCTTCTTCAGTTCTGTTTGACTGGTGGAGAGTCTGGGACTTATAAACTCTGTCAGGTTCTTGGTCCATGGGGTGTGGTTTGGATAGGAAAGGGGTTGTGAGTTGTTAACTAAAAGGTTAGATGAGTCATTAGGTCGTCAAAGGGTCGTTAGATATTGGCTATTGTCTGTTTTAGTTTCACCTGAGTCATTAGTTATTGGCTTTTGTCTGATTTAGTTTCACCTGAGTCAACAACTGTATTTGACTTGCTAAAGCACCACCTTCCAACCTCACCCCTCAAGAAAGGAAGGCCCTGACGTCTCTGCAGAAGGACCAGGACATCACCATTCTGCCAGCGGACAAAGGGAGGTGCACAGTAGTTCTCAACACAACGGATTACCACACCAAGATGGTCAGTCTCCTGAGTGACTCCGTCACCTACGAGCCCTTAAAACGGGACCCCACCAGCAGATACAAGAAGAGGGTCATTGACTATCTATCACAACTGGAGAGAGACAAGGTCATCAATGTACCGTTTTACCGCCGACTGTACCCTGGGGAATCAATTCCATGCATCTATGGACTCCCCAAGATCCACAAGGAAGGAGCCCCACTCAGACCCATTGTGAGCAGCATCAACTCTGTCACGTATAAAACACCTCGCTACCATCCTGGCACCTCTGGTAGGTAATACTGGTCACCACATCAGGAACTCACAGGATTTTGCTGAAAAGATCAAGGATTTGAGACTCGAGGCAGATGAAACCCTGGTTTCCTATGATGTCACCTCCCTCTTCACTTGCATTCCCACCACAGAAGCTGTGGAAACTGTAAGGAGGAGACTGGTGCAAGACCACACGTTACATGAGCGGACCAACCTTTCTCCGGAACAGTTATGTTCACTGCTGGACCTCTGCCTTAACACCACCTACTTCCAATATAGGGAATGTTACTATAGGCAGAAACATGGTTGTGCCATGGGCTCACCTGTGTCTCCCATAGTGGCCAACTTATACATGGAAGAAGTAGAGAGGAACGCTCTGGACACGTTCCATGGATCCCCTCCAAGCCATTGGTTCAGATATGTAGATGACACATGGGTAAAAATCAAGAAGCAGGAGGTCGACCCCTTCACTGAGCATATCAACAGTGTGGACAACAACATCAAATTCACCCGTGAAGATGCTAAGGGGAACCTTCTGGCCTTCCTAGACTGTTCAGTCCACATTGAAACCGACGGAAGTTTAAATGTGGAGGTCTACAGGAAACCCACCCACACTGACCAATACCTCCTTTTTGACTCTCACCATCCATTACAACACAAGTTAGGAGTAATTCGGACCCTTCACCACCGAGCAATGAGGGTTCCCACCAGGACAGAAGGCAGGATGAAGGAACAGAAACACATAGTCAATCAGAACTGAAGAAGCCTCTTGGATGAGAGGCGAAACGTCTTCAAGAAATTCAACTAAGTCCAGTTGCCTTTTTTTACTACACTTTGGACAACTCAGAAATAATTATTGCAAAATTTACTGGTCTGTGAGTGGTACTAGTGATGTTCTTTTCTATTCCCATTTTTTTCGATTTCATTTTTATTTAATAATAATAATGTTAGAAAATACAGTAATCTGCATAGAGCACTTTTCATAAAATACATGCAGCTCAACTTCCAGTGTGGTGCTACAGCAAGATAGACGTATAGCAGTGAGCTCTTTATAGTAGGTTTGGATAAAGTACCTCCTGTCATAATAAATAATACTGAGAACATCTTAGATGAAGTGCAGCAAAACTCAGAAGTGACTCAGAAGTCTGCTGGACATGAGGAAGACTAACTGAGAAACAATTCTAGATTAGTACTAGCTGCTGCATTATCTTAGTCAAAATGTTCTACTGGAAACTCTGGTGTCCCTCTGTAAAGAGTTAAAAGACATTAAACAAGACACGAGATAGAACCTGGGCTAACTGAATTGAAACTAAGTTTGTGAACTATTGCAGGGATGTATATAGCCAACCTCTATCTGTGAATAGTCCACATTAAAGCTTTTCTTGAGGAAATGGACTTAACAGCAACTGGAAAAAATCTGAATGACTTTCTGAACTCACCAATTCCAAAAGCAGCGATAGAAAAAGCAGTGAATAAAATAAAAAAACAAACTTCCGGCTGTGATGGCCTACCATTTAAGTGGTATACAGCATTCAGTTAACAACTCATAGAACTACTTGTATTGTCATTATATATATATATTAAATGACATATATATATTTAATATATATTGGAATATGGAAGGAAGCAGTAATATCAGTTATCCCTGAGGAAAAACTGTGAGACTTGTTAAGATTATAGACCTGTATTGCTACTCATTATAGACTAGAAATTGTATAACTTGATTATTTCAGAAAGATATGCACAAATTATCACTGACATTATTGATGAAGATCAAACAGGATTTATTCAGGGACGCCAAGCCCAATATAATGTACGGAGAAGCCTACACAAAATCAGCAATATTCAAAATATGGCTGATAATGTGCGGCCTTAAGAAGCCTGGATGCAGAAAAGGCATTTGATACATTAAGTGGACTTTTCTGTATTAGGTACTTTTGGAACCAATGACAAATTCATTAAATGCATTAAAATACTCTATTAAAGACCTACTGCAAGGATAAGAATAAATCCCAAAACATGTCTAAAATATAATCTAAATTGGAGAGGAACAAAAATGAAATAGCTTGGGGTCACTTTAACATTAAGAGCCAACAAAATATATGACACTAATTACATTAAAATGGATAAGAAAATTAGGAATGATATAGATAGGCTATTCTTCTATTAGATATTGAGGCAAATACAAAATGAATGTTCTTCCCTGGGTGCTTTACCTGTTTCAATTGTTGCCCAGTGAGATACCCCAAAAAATATATAAATATATAATAATAATAATAATATCTACAATGTAAGGCCACTTGATGGAGAGAAGAAGAAATACAACCATATACTCTATGGAAAATTGAAATGGGAAAGAGAACTAGGTGTAAATATCTCTGAAATTGAATGACCATGCTTGGAGAACACAACAGTCATCTACATCATCATGTGTTTTGAGATTATGTTGCTGGAAAAACTTTGTTACACTAAAAATTAAAGACAAATACAAATCTGTACCACAGCCATGGGGATAAAATGTGGGGATATAAATCTAGACGATTCTCATGTTTTGTTTTTTTTTTGGCTATGTCCTATATTCATAAAATATTGCAAATGAGCATGATCATGGCCAATGAAGGTTTTGGTCTTGGGCCAATGATTGAAGGGCTAGCCTGAGGGTTTCTTTTGAGCAAGAATTTTCCAGTGGAGACAGTGGCTTAAACTACCACAAAAGTTACAGAGGAAGTGACTATCATGGATGGATCATGGGAGGGAGGTGAGATTTGAGACCTAAGAAATGGTTCACAAGTTAAAACAAAATGATCAGTTACTGGACCTGAAGGATCTTGGATGCAGGCCACATGCTTCCACTGGGACTTCCAGATCTCAGTCATATGCGGAGAGTTAATCAATGGGAAGGCTTGGATCAGGCTATTAATCAGAGTGTGGGTTTCCTTGGTCCCACAAGCGCAATGCAGCACTAGCTTGTTTACACCACAGCACAGCAGCCTTGGAGGGTTGTTTGTGCTCCATTTCCAAATCTCCATGCTTTGCCTCCTTCAGGACCTGAATACAGCTGATTTACTTTTCATGAGTAAACTGCTCCAGCTATCTCAAATTAGAAGAGTGCCTTCTCAAGATTGCATGTTACAGCTTGTTCCACAGATGTTCAATAAGATTTAGATCAGGATTCATCAAAGGCCACTTCAGAATAGTCCAATATTTTGTTCTTAGCCACTCATGGGTCTTTTTAGCTGTGTGTTTTGGGTCATTATCCTGTTGGAGGACCCATGACCTTAAAGTTAGACCCAGCTTTCTGATGCTGGGCAGCACATTTTGCTGGAAGATACATTGATACTCTTGAGATTTAATTTTACCCCACACAAAACAGATGATCCAACCTATCTGGACAGGACTCAGCTGTCCACCTACATCTGAAGGACAAAGGGACACTCTTCTGAGGATGAGAAAGTTCCCATTCTGGCCAGGGAAGACCAATATTTAAAGCAGACATGAAAGAAGCAATCTAGACAAGACAACAACTACCAGCCACCTACAATGCTGTCCTGAGCTCTCTTGCTAAAGGATCAACAGGCACACACGGAAAAAAGAGAAGTCTGAAAAGCTTCAGCTGAATGGATCCAGGCCACATATTCAAAGGAAGCCGGTTGGCGAAAGATCCGTTTATTCAGGCAAATGAACAAACAACATCAAAAGACAATGTGTTGACGGTCCTCAAATAAAAATAGCAATTGGAGAGTTTTACGAAGCAAAAATGTTCTCTTGAAGCAAAACTCTGTTCTCTTGAAGCAAAATTCTCCTACTGCCCTGGGATTTAACAGTGACACTTGCAAGCTGTGGACAGGAAACAATGTATCAAAGTCGCCCACATCTCCTTCGATGTGTGCAGCAGTGAGGAAGGTTTTGTCCTTGTGTGTGATGCAGCGACTGTCACGGATGGAGAGAATGTGTGGTGTGGAGGTCATCATTGTCAGGACCACTGTAGCCATCTGCCTGGTATACACTGCTGGTATCATTCCCATGTTGTGCCAGTTGCAGCTGGAGTCCAAGGCCATGTCTGTAACACACAAAAAGAGAATGCGGCAGTATACTCACGTTCACAAAACACTATAAACATACAGAACATGTCTAAAACATTTCTAACAACAAGGTTCTTTAGAGCAGTCTTGAGATTGCTAACTCCCTGTTTGTGTCTGCATTGGCTTTATGAACCTCTTTCTGATTCTGCGTCAGCTGAGTCTGGTTTTGCTGTAGCTGAGCTTGATTCTGAGACAGCTGGGTCTGTGTCATTTGGCTCTGGTCCCGTATCATTGTGATATCGACCTTCTGCAATTTTTCATTGGTCTTCTGAGTCTTTTTCTGGGCCTTCAGCTCATTCTGGGTCTTCTGTGTAGCTTCCAGTTTTTCTTGAACTTCTCTCTATGTGTTTAACTCTGCTCTGGATTTGTTCAGCCCATCATGAGGTTTACTCAGCACCTGCTTCATCTTCTGGTTTGAAGCAGTTTTGCTCTCTGTGTTTTGAGAGTTAATAAGAGCAGCCTCAGTTTTGCCCTTGTGTTCCTCTTCAGGTGTTTCTGCAGCAGCTGTCTCTTCCTCAACCTTGGTCTCTGAAGCATCAGAATCAGAAGTCCTTCTTGTCCTCTTTCTGGTTTCACTCATATATATATATAAGGGTGTCCCAGGAGACAGACGTG
Organism: Brachirus orientalis; assembly: GCA_016785285.1. Classification (NCBI taxonomy): domain Eukaryota; kingdom Metazoa; phylum Chordata; class Actinopteri; order Pleuronectiformes; family Soleidae; genus Brachirus; species Brachirus orientalis. Next base: position 80,404 of record JAFBJR010000046.1, read on the forward strand.
TCATTCTCCTTTTGGGATCCTTGGTGCTACTAATCAGTTTATCTGCCTTCTGGGGCTTTGGCTCTTCTTAACTTGGCTTTTTCTTCTCAGCTCCATCCTTAAGTCTCATCTGTAAATGTAGTGCTCTTAGAAGAAAACAGTGTGGGTGACTTTGCTGGTTTCTCACCTGCGGCTTCATCCTCTCTATCAGAGGACCTTTATCAAAGCTTCTTGGGTGTCTCTGGTGTCTTGAAGGAAGGCCAGGCAATGATGCCATCTTTCTTCTCTCCATCAGAGGTAGCTTTGGCATCATTTTCTTGGCTTGATTCCTTCTGGGTCAACTCCACAGCAGTGGCATGCTCTCCTTTCTCCTCTTGAGATGATGGTCCACTCTCAACCTTAGGCGTTTCTGCTGAGTAAGCAGAGGGCTGGTGTTGTTCAGCTGTCAGGTCTCCTGACTTGGCAAGTTTGCTCTCAGTGTCTCCCTTGATCATCGGTTTCTTAGTTGGCACCATCAAGTTAGCTCCTGTAAAGAGTTCTTCAGGGGGTTACCCTGTGGCTTTTCCTTCTTCTGTGGTTGTAACGGCTCAGTCTCAGAAGTCACTTCTGCAGGGATCCTTTCCTCCTCAGTGCTACCTTTTGCTTTTTCCTCCTTTCGTTTGCCATCATCAATTCAATTCAATTTCAATTCAATTTTATTTGTATAGCGCCAAATCACAACATACATTATCTCAAGGCACTGTACATAATAAGGCCAAAACCTTTACATCATAACCTTTACAGTTATCATCAGTGATAACTGTTGTAGGAGCAAAGTTTTTAACAATGATCTCAGGGTCTGGGGTTGCTTCCCCTAGAGTAGTTGACATTTCCTCCTTGGACACAGATTGTCCTTGCACTGAAGTTGCTGGTGTCTTCTTAATTTGTTGTTCTGTCTCAAGTGTCTTGTTCTTTTCCTTCACTTTTGCAGTAATTTCCTGTGTCTTCTCAGTGGTCGTCTCCTTGGCCTGCCTCACTGCGGCTGTAAGAGCACACAGTGAGGGCTCACTCAGTTTCCCTGAACCACAGAGAGAAGGGTTGATCTCTGATTGTCACTTCGCATTCTAAATTGTTCATATTCACGGTCATAGTGATTGCTATGGCTGGGGCCATTTTTCCTCTGCCTGCCAGATCTACACTCCTTGGCCCAATGACCTTGTTTGCCACATTTATTGCATGTATCATTTGGCTCTGGTTCCTTTCCTCACTGCAGGTCGCTGGTATTTTGATCTAGGCTTATTTTCACTTATATTTAAAACTCTCATCATTCTTTCCTCCTGATCCTGGTCACAGGTGTTAACAGACCTAATCTTCTTGTTCAATGCTGCGCTCGACTCTCCTGGCTGCTAGCATTTCATATGTAAATGTAGTGTCATCCCATGCTGGGGATGTTAACTTAACAGCTTGTCTCAGCTCAGGAAGCAGGTTTGTAGCATATTAGCTTTCAATGCACCATTGCTACTATTTCCTACATTTTCCTCAGTTAAGCCTGGCATCCCTGAATGTTTTAAAAATATCTCAGTGAACCTGTGTGCGAAATCATCAACCCATTCATTAGCCTTCTGAGCACAAATGGATATCTTTGTCCAATCCGTGGTGGCATTAGTCACACCCTGGATCCAATCACGAAGCATATTCCAGCCACTCTCTAGGTCTTGAAGATTTTCCCCTAGACTGGTATCGACTGCATGTCTCACCTTGTTTGCTTCAGAAGTATTAAACACAGTACACAACATAACCACCCCATCAGATGGTTGCAGCTGGTAGATATTACGCAAACGGTTTATCTTGGACCAAACTTCCATTCCTGATTTCCTAGGATGCTGCAGATCTTTAGACCACTGATCTCTCTCATGTGGTTTTGCCAACTTGTAGGAATGCAGGACTCTTCCATCAACTCGTCTGGTCTCAACAGGTCTCAACTTCTACTTTGTTAGCGACACTTTCACATTCATCATCACTATCAGGGTCTGCTGTTAATGCCTGCAATAACTTGTGTGTCTGAGTTGCTTCTTGCATCTCCTTGAATGGATACAGATTTGCTTGGTTAACACATACATTAAAACTTCTACCAGATTGCAGTTTCAGTCAGATATTTGTCCTTAAATTTTGCAAACTTTGCCTCATGCTCAGCTTTCTCAATTCGCAACAATTTCACATCCTCAGCCAGCACTTTTTTTTCTGTTTTTTTCAGCCATTAGCTGTCTAACAGTTTCATTCTTCTCCCCTTTCAGCTTTTACTAACTCTGTTGTCAAAGCATCTTTTTCCTGCTGAAAAAGACGTTCAGCATTCACTCCACATTTATGCGCAGCTTGGTTTAAAATTACCACAGATAATGAAAATTTGTTATTTCCAGACAAGCGCTACATCTTCCCCCATGCCCGCTTCAGATCATCTGAACTCCACAAGTTGTCACTATCAGGCACAATGTGATATTTAGCTTCAATTTGTTTTTCAATAGTGTCAACCTTTAGATAGGTTCTCAAAAAACCCTTTTACTGACTTTATCAGGCTTTCCTCATCAATCTCAGGTACAGCCCATCCACCTTTCTCTGTGGTAGGAATCTGACAAAACTCCATCATCTTTCCGGCCATTTTGTACCCTGTCTTAAAATCAAATAAGATTAAAAACTTACAATCCTAGATTTCCTAAAACAAATGCTATTTTTATTGTATTAGCCTGGTTACCCTTATGAGATTCAGATACTGATGCAAGGTTTATCTTAACAATAACCTCTAGTTACGTTCCAAAAGTTTGCGTAACCAAATGAAGCTTAACACTTCTCTGACCAGCACACACTCGGTCAGCCTCAACTGCTATTTTAAAATTCACTAAGAAACTCTAAAATGCCACGCTTTGATCAATAATTGCTTTCAGCACACCTCAATTGTCTGAGACAACGCAAAAAAACTCTGTAACACTCTAGTTACAGCCAACTCAGTTACTCACTTACTACAGCCTTTGCCTAAACTCTGTAATAAAGAAATACTGAAATAAAACTTGCACGAGGGATTATAGCACAAACAACTATTATCAAGCAAACACTGGCTCCTCACCGGAATTACAGTACTGTCCCTTAATCAGTGGTTACTTTCTGTAAATAATCTCAAAATTTAGGCTAAATAAACATGTCAGACACAAAACACACAATGATAAATGTTTCGGCTTACAAAATCACTGTGGGCACAAATTTCAACTGAGTCCTTGCTTTAGATTACAATTTAATCTCAAATGGCAGTTTTTTGGCTCTTTTCTTTCCAGTGCAGTAAAAATGAAACTACTCACCGTTAAAAGATGTTGTCGTCTTTGTGTAGGCAGAGTCTTCACTTTACTCCATGGAAACCGGGCGGAAACACCAACTGAAAAACTTTGGCTGTTTGTTGGGTGAAGAAAACTTCTTGTTGTTTTTCTCCAAAGAATTTCTTGCAGAAAACTGAATGGATTCAGGCAAAAGACTCGAAGGAAGCCGGTTGGCGAAAGATCCGTTTATTCAGGCAAATGAACAAACAACATCAATACACAATGTGTCGACGGCCCTCAAATAAAAATAACAACTGGAGAGTTTTACTAAGCAAAACTGTTCTCTTGAAACAAAACTCTGAATTCTATGAAATGGAAATAGTAGTTATATTTCCATTTGGGGGAGTGGTTTTTTCAGTCTGAGTGTTACCTGTCAGGGAGGTGTAACCAATAGGAGAGGGTCTGTAGGTGTGGCTAGGGGGGAACCTGTGAAGGTTTGAAGATGGGTGAAAGGACAAAGGATGTATATTCCACATAGCTGAGTATAGCCAGTGAGCAGCAGGGGGTTGTCTGGAAGGAGGTTTGAAGTGTGAAAAGAGTAGAAAGGCTTTTAAAGTGTACATTCGTTAACACTCATTGCTGATGGATGTTCAGATCCTGGCAGACATCCTGGAACTTAAAGTACTGAGAACCACCAAAATCTAGAGTCCAACACAAAAAATTGAAGAATCTGTCTCTCAGGTGACCCTCATTCACACTTTGTCTCAGGTAAAACCAACAACATGAAACTGGAAGGGGTGAACTATCTGCAATGTTCATCTTAATGACTTTCTAGACAGGTATCAGCCTCAGAGGTTACCTGTTTTTCCCACCAGTTAGTCAGAACTGAAGAAGCCTCTTGGATGAGAGGTGAAATGTCTCTAAGTCAACTCAAGCAAGTCGAGTTGCCTACAGCTACTCCAGAAGAAGACTATGACCTGGATGACTAAGAATCTTTGTGGACAAAAGTAGTACACTCATTAGGATGCGAGGCTGAAACATCCATTACTTGGTAAAAAGAAGGAGGACAACTAATCAGTTAAGGTCACAGCAAAACAATGATTAGTCAGGACAAGGCCAAGGGAAGCCACTTTCACTGCTTAGGTTCTTATTAGTCAACTCATTTAAATGTGTCAACATCCCTGAATCGGAATGAGCTTCACCATGAGCAAACAAAGTTGGGAAGTAGATGCATGGAGGGAATTTTTAGTCAAAAGCAGTTTTACTCAGACTCAGACAGGAAGGGCGGGGCTAGGCCATTGAAGGATTTAAAAACAAAAAAGAATTTTAAAATGAATCCTGAAATGTATGGTTAGCCAGTGGAGTGAAGCTAAAATTGGGGAATGTGCTTATATTTACCACTGCCAGTTAAAAGATGCGCAGTGGCATTTGGTACTATATCTGAAGACGAGTAATGGATGTCCCACTAACCCCCACATATAGTGCATTACAGTAACCCAGTCAAGAGGTAACAATGCAAGGCCTTCCCTGAAAGAGACGTTGTCTAGATGGAGCATACTATGCTGCTCTAAAACCTCTCTGTATTCCTCAGCATTGATGGTGTCTTTCCAGATGTGTAAGCTGCCCACGCCATAGGTACTAAGGCAACCCCATACCATCAGAGATGCAGATTTTTGAACTGTCTGCTCATAACAAGTTGGATGATCCCTCTTCTCTTTAGTCTGCAGGAAATGGCATTGATTCATCTAACCACAGACCAGTTTTCACAGACATTTAAAAGTTCAAAAGTCGAAATTTAAAAATTGTTTAAAATAGACATAATTATTGTCAAAATTCCCAACATGACTGCATCTAATAAAATCAGCTTAAATCCATATCTATTTGCTTTCATATTCACACAGTTAATTTTTGAATACTGCGATGAAGGGTTAGGAGTTATGGGCACATAACAACAACATAACATGTTAGTAAAAAAATTCAGCTGGGACCTGGTGATCCAGGGTTTCAGTCATATTATTAGATAAAATTCTTTGTATTGCCCAAAGTTTGTATAACTATACACTTTAAAGTGACTGTTACAAACAGCATTTCAGGAAGCTTAGCAGGGATATTACTATCAAAAATGAAAGATATCCACTGCTCTTGTTTTCCTCAATAGAAGGGAGTCTATGAAGTGTCTGGTGTTGTTTTTGACAACCAGCAACAGAGCAACAATGAACTGAACCTTTCTTCTGAGACATGTTGCTCTCAACAGATACAATAGTTGTAATGGGGGAAGCGATTCAGCTTCTTCTTCTTCAGGTTGAGTGTTCACACCCATGACCGGGAGTAGCTGTTTGGGGAGGGTACAGTGCACGGCAAATGTGCTAGTTGTGCTAGTTGTGACTTTTGAAAACTGCTTGTTTGAGCACAGGTAAACAGAGAAGTCCATTTTTCTCAAAAGTGGTTTAAGTGTTTATTGTGACACTTTAGTGATGTTTAGATACAGGAAAGGGCATGAACGACAAAACTGAGATCATATTTCATGACACACCACTGTTCTTTACCTTTTTGTCTTGCATGGTCCCATCAGGATTTAGTCGAAAGCTGCCCACATTAATGGTTTTCTTTGGGTCAACTTGACTGATTGAGTAGTTCATTTCATCCACAATTGCTCTGCAGGCTGAGAAACACAAAAATAACAGTAGAGGCATTAAAACTACACAAACTATCATTAATAACACAGGAAAAAATATTTTCAAGGAATTTAAATGTATTTGTGTTGTTTATGGACAAAACAACCAAGATAAAAAATAATAATACTGTGTAATATACTGTACACAGCTGGTGTGGCTTCTGTGGTTGCAGACTTAAATCAAATTTCCAGCATGCAAAAAAGATCAGGATCTGCAAAGCTTCCAGGTGGCATCGGCAGGTCTTCAAGAGCGATGTCTTTGAATATTCCACACTTAACAAATGACAATTTCATGCCAAATAACGGTGATTAGCCACATTATGTAAAATTCTCTCTCTAGCAGTGGTGGCAAAAATGATAGGGGGTGCATTTTATACAACAACAAAAAAACAAAAAAAACAAAACAAGTGCTACTTGAACATAAATTAGGTGATGACGAATGGAAAGAAAACTTCAGCATGTTGTGAAGGTGTTTCTACAAGTTATGTGGCATAATGAAGCCTTAATGTATTTCTACAGACTGATCTGCAGCTACAGCAGAAAAGTTGTTTATGAATCGAAAGCAGAAAAAAAAACAGCTGATGTGGTTGTAAGTGACAAGCATGTTATCAATTAAAGATCAAACATGATGATTTGGGTAATGCTTACTGGGATAAGCTATTTATACATGAGTCACAGGCTGGCGTTACCAGAATTCTTCATGTGCATGTAAACATAGTCACTCGAGTAGGTATGTACGCTTGCTTTAGAATTAGACAGCAGAGACAGTGTCAAGTCATTGGCCAGGGACGCAGAGAGCTGCAGAGGACCTGGATGGAACCAATGACAGACCGGCATTTGACCGGCATCCAAGCCCATGAAGTGTGTATATTTACATAGAAAGTAATTCACTAAATACAACCAACAGTGTGCGCACAACCAGGTGCACAGCATTAAATTATGTTGTTTAACAGAAGTTACCTTCTTTTGTCTGCATTGTTGATATATACACACACACACAGACATTATAAATTAGCCCCCTGGATCAGAAAGTGGGTTCAGTTACAATATTGAATGAATTTAAATCTTCCATTGAGAGCCACCTTACCAGAACAGTAGAGCACCTTGTCCCTCTTGCCCTGGCTACTGCTGATGAAGACAGATAGCACCATCACGGTCATCTGAATAATCCATGAGGCCATACTGCTGACCCTCTAGACAGGCAAACAGTATGGATAAACAAAATAGATCAAATTAATCAAATCTGTTAAATTTTCTCAAGCAGCACATGTAGGCCTTCAACGTTATTTTTTTTCCTTGTAATTATGTCAGAGTGATAATAGTTTTCCTTTTCTCAATCAAGTATCAAATTGATCTCACTGACTTTGTTCACATATCTGTCAAATAATTTAGACAGATTGGATGACAGTGATCCTTTTACGACCTGGTTGGGATTTCACTCTAGATCTAAACAGAGATAGCTCAAATAACTCCTGTTAAAGAACCACTGCAGAACATCTGTTGCTGCAATGAGGAATTCTGAATAATGACCACAACACTGCTGGCATCAGGTACAAAATATAGCAAACTGATCATCATCAGGTCATTTTTTTTAATTCCATTTTCAATTTCACTTTAAGTATTTCATCTTTATAGTGTAACATATTGTTTGTGTCAGTTCACTGCACTAGCAGTTAGTTGCTGTATTAACTCTATTAGGCTCTATTATGTTCTTTCTGATTGTGCTATGCAAATTAAAGATGTCATACAGGACATACCATATACACCACCAAACATTCATTACATTGTGTATTAATATTCTCTCATGTTCTAAGTGACCACCGGCTGAATTGCTACAGGTGCAGGTGAGGTACAAGTACAGGTCTCACTTACTTGGGGTCTTACCCAATAACATATGGTGAACTTAGGGCCCGGCAGTATATCAATATTTTGTCTATACATGATAAGGTCTTGTCACTCTCTATTTTGATATATCTCGTACATCGTGATACAGCCGAAGAATATTGTGATATTATTAATCTTAACCTCACAAAAAAAGCAATGCAATACAAACAGTATATGAAACTAGTGTAACAAATGCATTGCTGCGTACAGTTGCAGTGCACATGTATGGCTCCACAAGTATGTTTATGTTAGGTTTTCTCTCAGCAAAGAATCTGTTTCACTCATAGAGAATATTATCAAAAAAAAGGCCAGCAGTTCACTTATATCACTTAACATTCTCTTCCTCTAAAATGCACCTCATACAGTCCTAGCACCCTAACCCTAAAGCTGCACACAGGTTGTTTCTCTGGACTCATCTACAATTTGCTTCACAAACGAGAGTGACAATACACTATGTATACACTCTAAAATTAAATATCTCTATTAGTTCATTAAACTATAGTTATTATCCTTGGTTTCAGATAATACCTGGTTTATTTCATTGTTTTTTTTTTTAAATGTTAAATGAAGGATATTTACATGTGTTAAAATTTGGTCAAATTCTGCTATAACACAGGATTACGCTTAAAATTAATGAATGGTATTAAGTTACTTTTTAAAATATAGCTTTGTCAATAACATGTATTTTTTAATCAGTATATAATATAGTGCTACAGAGACAACACTAACCTCAGTGGTAAATCAGTGCTTCTCAATTATTTTCTGTTAAAACATTTTCCATGTTGTCCCTTAAGGGTTTGTATACTGCACTTTGCTTGCTCGGTGCAAAAATAACCCTACACCATACAGCTAATACTCCCTGCGCACACTTTGATAACGAGAGCAACAGTGCCAACTACTGTAATGGATGTGCAATTATTTCTAGTACGGCAAAAAAAGCATTATCCCCAGGGTCACACGCGCCCCCCTCCGGCATCCCACTATTTGAGAAGTACTGGTGGTAAATGATTTGTTATTAACCCTAGATTCAGGCTCAACATCTGTTCTGTTGCTATTATACCTTACTGCAGCTTTTGATACAGTAGATCAATGTATACTTTTAGATAGGCTGGAAAGCTGCTTTGGTATCACAGGTCAGGTCAGAACAAACTCATCGTGTTCTTTATAACAATGCTCAGTCTTTTTCTGTTAGACACTGTGTTCACAGGTCTCCGTCTAGGTCCTCTATTATTTTCACTGGATCTAGCACCTTTGACTCAGATCATACGCTCATTTAGGGTTGATTTTCATTTTTTGCTGATGATGTGCAAATATACTGTACATTCCAGCTGTCACAGGAAATGGGCCTAATATGGACAGACTTGCAGGCTGTTTTACGGCCTGGATATGAGCTAACTTCTTGCTACTTAACTCAGCTAAGACTGAGTTGATAGCTACTAGACTGGTAAAATTGAGTCACCAGATTGATAATTTTATTGTCCCTTGATGATTGCGAAAATCTTTGTGTGCTTTTTGATCAGGCTCTTTCATTTGGTGAGGTCACACGAGAAGCATTTTTCCATCTGCGGAAAATTGCAAAAATCATACCAATCCTTTCATTTAAAGATGCTGAGACTCTTAGCCATGCTTTTATAACATCCAGGCTGGCCTACTGTAATGTGCCACTCTCAGGGTTGTCCACAAAGAGTTTCAGAGGCCTGCAGATGGTCCAAAATGCAGTTGCTTGTATTTTGACTGGAGCAGCTTTATAGAAAGAAGATGGTTGGTGAGTGTGCCTTTTCTTTCCATGCTCCCATGTTGTGGAACAGTCTTCCCCTTGCCCCCTGATGTCAGGCAGGGGGCAAGGGGAAGACTTTGCCCCCTGCCCCCTCTGTTGAGTTGGCAGACCAACTCAACAGAGCTTTTAAATAAAAATTTTAAATAAAAATTTTAAATATTTTAAAATTTTAAAAATTTTAAATAAAAATTGAAGACGCGCTGTGGTTTATCAGTCTTAATTGGTTTATTTTATACTTTTTTTTTAGTTTTTTTTTTTTAGTTTTTCCCCATTCTACAACTGTTGTTTTTGTGTGTCTGTAATTTTATTAGCACTGTTTATTTGAAACTCCTTGAAATGAATCACATTTTTGAGAGACTAAACATGTTAAAAAGTTTTGCACACATCACACCTGGTGAAAATGTATGTCTGAAAATGGTTTGGTGATTGGGCATTTAAAAAAAAAGGAAGTGGGAGGGGCTAAAAAGTGATGCAAAAATCTTCAATCAGGTCAACTGCTGCCATGTTTCAAGTACATGAACAAAAATTGGTACACACATTAATCAGGTAGGGATAGTCAAAAAAAAACCATGGACAAGCTAAACCAACAGGAAGGTGGCGATTTTGGTTTAAATGACAACTGGGAGGCCATTTTGGTGAAAAAATAAAACAAACTGTTTTTCGAGGGGATCATGGAGGTTAGGTCTGGTGAAAATGTAATAATTTCATAGTGCTCGAACCCGTGCACTGCCCAAAAGCTCTATAGCGCCCCCCCAAATTTGGGTCAAGGCTAGACAAATGTCCTCAGATTGGGACAGAACTCTGTAAGTTCATTCTGCTCACCTGCAAGTCGACCATTTAGAGCTAACGTTTTAGCTAGGTGACCCATTTGAACGAACTTGTCTGTGTACAGCACTTTGGTCAACTGCGTTGTTTTAAAGTGCTTTACAAATAAAGTTGGATTGGATTGGAACTAGTCTGGGCAGCTTTGTAGCAGCCATGTCAAACTCTGGCCATATGTTCTCCACATGAAAAACACTATCAAAGGATTTTTTTAATGTTGAAGGGCATGGCCTCAGTCTTCCAATAACATTTGTCTCCAAAGTTGCTTAAATTGTGATGAAACTTGCTGAGATTTGTAGAGAATTTTTGACCAAACAGTTAACTAAACTGTGCAGTTAACTAAACTGTGCAAACCCATGAGAAACAGACTCACTATGATCTGATTCAATTAACTTCCCCCTTCAAAAAATAATTTACACTGATAAACGAGATTTGGTTGTTTAAACTTATGTAAATATTTAATCATTATTCAGTCATCTACCAAAACAGTTTGAATTGAGAAATGTTGCTCATTGTGTTAAATACTGATATGTGATTGTGATTAATTAATTACATAGCCACTAATTAATTAATTAAAAATATATATTTTTTAATCAAGTCGCACCACTAGTTTCATTATTTCTGTTCACGCCGAGCAAAAAAAAAACATCATAGAAATTTACGCAATTTACACTAATTTGACTCTGCAAGCTCTGCAGTGCTGTAAAGAATGACACTTTCTGACCTACGTTATGCACATATATCATATTGGGTCAGTGCTGCCTATAGCCACAGTGAATCATTGTAGCCTCTGTTACCAAATACAGGCAAGTAATTTAATCCAGTTAACCAATGTAACGGTAACTGTGACCATTGTAAAATATACATGCAATTTTACAGGTATATAAAAAAAAAATCCTGTCTTTAAATAGTAGCAAATGATAGTGAATAACTGCCCGCAGGCAATGTTGATTTGGATTAGAGGTCTGAATAGCTATTGAATACATCATATTTTGAATTAATAGACTTATATTTGAGCTACTGTTGAATCAGCCTCACTGTCTGTATGTCATAAATGCAGCTTCATGGATTATTAAATAACTGTACATGGGCTAAATAAATACTAACCTTTTTTTTTTCAACAAAACAAATGTGGAACCATTCAATTATCATTTAATTTCTGACTTCACAAATATGTAAAATAATTCAAGATTGGTCTTAGTTTTGAGGTCTGTTTGGTTCACTCGCTGACTTGTTTTAGTTGGGTATTTTTATACAGCTGTGTGCTACAAATAAAGGATGTTCAGATTATGAGTCACATTGTTGAAATCTGATTCAATAGAGATCAGATGTGATGGTCCACATTCTTTACTATAAGTGTCGCAGCTGAAAGTGTCTGCCCTCTCAAATGGCACACAGGCGCACAAAAGCTGGAAACATCATATTTTTGAGACAATTCAGTATTATATAGTGTATTGTCACTCTTGTTTGTGAAGCAAATTGTAGATGAGTCCAGAGAAACAACCTGTGTGCAGCTTTAGGGTTAGGGTGCTAGGACTGTATGAGGTGCATTTTAGAGGAAGAGAATGTTAAGTGATATAAGTGAACTGCTGGCATTTTTTTGATAATATTCTCTATGAGTGAAACAGATTCTTTGCTGAGAGAAAACCTAACATAAACATACTTGTGAAGCCATACATGTGCATTGCAACTGTACGCAGCAATGCATTTGTTACACTAGTTTCATATACTGTTTGTATTGCATTGTTTTTTTTGTGAGGTTAAGATTAATAATATCACAATATTCTTCGGCTGTATCACGATGTACGAGATATATCAAAATAGAGAGTGACAAGACCTTATCATGTATAGACAAAATATTGATATACTGCCGGGCCCTAAGTTCACCATATGTTATTGGGTAAGACCCCAAGTAAGTGAGACCTGTACTTGTACCTCACCTACACCTGTAGCAATTGTAACCACTGAATTCGAGAATCGACCAACTAGAGAACAAGAAAATAAACTACAAATAGTTCACTTTAAATTTCAAATGAATATGGCAACAATTATCCAGTTCAGAAGTGTGACGAAGACGGCGTTATGGTAAAATGTACACGAACACGAGACAAAGTTTCTACATATTTCATCATGTCCTGGAAAAAACCCCAGATTAAGTTGTATAGCAGGATTCTGCGGCGGGATTATCATGGACTGTTGGGTGACTGCGGCTGGCAGAAGTCATTCTTACCTGTTGTGGAACGAAAACACAGACGTGTTAGTGAAGAGATCTTCCGCATGCTCAGTGACTGTGCTCGGGTCAGTACTCTGTCACTGAAACACACTGCAGGTTTGCACTTCCTGCTCCTAATTTTCAAAGTAAAATATTGACCAACATTTTGAAACAGTTGAGGACAGAGCACAGGGGATGAGACAATAGTAAGTGCGTGGAAAGCAGTCCACAGTAAGTGTAGGATGTTTCTCTTCCACTGCTTCATCGCAGTTTCTATTGGAGGCCACTCGTGCTTTAGTGAAGGAGTCAGTCAGACTTTTTATTCTGTTGCTTCTTTGTGACTTCCTAACGAATGGCTGTGGTTTAGCCACGTTCATTTATCCATCAGCCAATTACGTTCCAGACTCCAGAGCACCGACCAATGGCATACCTGCAGTGGCTGAGGGGGCATGTCTCGCTGGGACGCTTTCATTGAATCAGGACCACTTGTGTCCCTAAAGCCTGAAACCTTACGGACTGTAATGATGTCATCTCCTACGTGCCTGAATGTGAGAGGCTGAAAGGGCTGTAAATGATACAACATGTCCCATATTACTTACCGTAATGTTGCGAAAAATGTGGCCTAAATTAGTAAATTTGGTACTTATTTTTGGTTAATCCTGTTTATTTTCTGTTTCAGCTTTTCGAGAGATCGGAGGTTGAGAGAATATTGATGAAACATAATTAATTCACTAATTTGTATGGAAGCCCATTTCCGCCAGTATAAAAAAAGAGGAAAGGAATCGGGCGTAATGAGAAGAAAAATGCTCATATTAATAGTAGAAATCATTAGAAATCATGAGAAAGAAGTAATAATGATGAGATACTAAGTCAAGGTAGTCAAAATTATGAGAAAGTAAGTCAAAATTACGATAGCAAGTTGACATTATGGGACAGCAAGTCATAATTTTGAGACAATACGTCAAAATTATGAGATACTTGGATCAAAAATGAGCATGCGCATGACACACAGTGATCTTTGCACACTTTTCACAGCCGATTCTGAATTAATATTGCTGCAAAGGATCACATGCTGATCAAGTTTACACTATGCAAGCAGTTTCCACCTTTATTTTATTCTGTTTATTTTACTATTTATGTTCTTCAAATGTGAGTAATTTATGGTACCTTTTATTTGATTGTGGCTAGTCCAGATTTAGAGTCTCAAACTTTTAACTTTCACGCCAAGAATACCACACTTAGAGTGATGTCCACTTGTTGTCACTTGCTCTACATTATAATTCTGCTGTAGTATGTAGAATACAATCAGCCCGAGACCAAGGGGGCACTGGTATGTAATTTCCATTACACTATCTTACATTATCTTCTTCTTCTTCGACCACTTTATCGTTCACATGGGGGGCGCTGCATGGTGCCTAATCCCAGCTGACATAAGGCGAAAATAATTTCCATTAAAGCAAGTTTATTTAAGCACCAAAATTTCTTAGAAACAATGCAAAAGGGATGTCTCCACCCTGTCTCTGCTACTGTACCAATCATTCCTTTACGTTTTACAAATGAGTCACAACAACACAACAAAACGGTGGAAGAAGAAACTTGTCTTTTCTCACATACCGTCAGAACCTACACACGGGTACCACCTGCTGTCTCAAAATGTTATTACCAGTAAAACACTGAAGCTCAAAACAGCCATTGTTCTATTTGAACAAACAGAAACAAAATGTTAAAATAACGATGTGAATTTATAAATAGCATTCTATATGAATGCATTCTGGGGTCCCCTATTTCCCAAAACAACAGGCTCCATAATACTGAACGAGAATTAGGTGGAAGCTCATTATAACAGCATCTCGTAATTATGGGTGGAAACATTCTTTGTGCATTCTGAGAAGTTTTGGTGCATAAATAAAATCAGTTCAATGGAAATGACATCCCAGCCTTCACTCATGTCTCAGGCTGCACCATACTGATTGTATTCTGCACACTCCAATATATAGAGCTCTATACATAGAGCAACTGACAGTAAGCGGACATTGTTCAAAGTTCACCACCACCAAAGCCATAGCGCTCGGGTTGATTTAAATTAATATGTTTAAGTTTGTAATTCAATTTCAATTTAATTATTTATACAGTGCCAAATCTCAACATACATTATCTCAAGGCACTGTACATAGTAAGGCCAAAACCTTTACAATATTACAGAGAGAAAAGAAACCCAACAGTTCACACAATGAGCAAACACTAGGGGGCAGTGGAGAGAAAAAACTCCAGCCTCAAAGATGTGCGGTCATCTGCCTCGACCGGTTGGGGTGAGAGGAAAATGGGGGACAGAGGAGAGGTGGGAGACAGAAAGGGGGGAGAGAAAGAAAAAGAGGGAGGTGAGGGAGAGACAGAAGAGAGAGACCAGGAGCAAATATACAACAGTTGTATCAAGTTTAGAGTCAGTTCTGTCATGTTTATAGAACTACAGTGTCATTTATACAAGCAGCAGCAAACATTATTGATAAGAAATTATACTTATGAACCTTTAATCATAAATAATCAACAAGGTCTCCAAAAAATATATTACATATCTATCTCTTTATGATAAATATACAGGTTTGATAAAATAGGCATTTGTTGTTAGAGCCCCTCTGTTTAACATGATTATATTATTCTACCTATTCAACTGTTCAAATCCAACAAGAAGAAAAACTAAAACACAGATAAAGAAAAAAATGTTTAAACCCGCATCCAAAACAATTCGGAATGCTGTGTAAACTGTAAATGTATGTAATTGTTTTAGGAAAGAAATGTTGTCTCATTCCTGTCTGATTTTTTTATTCTTGAAAGGTCTGGACTGCAGGCAGGCCAATTTGGGACCTGGACTTTTCTCCTACAAAGCCATGCTGTTTTGATGGATGCAGTATGTGGTTGAACTTGCTGAAATATGCAAGTCCTTCCCTGAAAGAGACGTTGTCTAGATGGAACATATGTTGCTCTAAAGCCTCTATGTACTTTGCAGCATTGATGGTGTCTTTCCAGATGTGTAAGCTGCCCACACCATAGGTACTAATACAACCAGGCTTTTGAACTGTCCACTGATAACAAGCTGGATGGTCCCTCTCCTTTTTAGTCCACAGGACATGACATGGTTTCCAATAAATAATTTGAAATTTTGATTAACCTGTCCACAGAACAGTTTGTCATTTTGCTTCAGTCCATTTTAAATGAGCTTCTGGATTGTGTTCACATCAATCTACACTCTCGGAGTTCCGAGAGTGTAGATTGATGTGCTTGACAGAGACATGGCTGTAAGAGATATTCCTGATGACGGCGCATCCATCGAAGGCTTCCACACTGTTCGGGCCTACAGAGACAGTGCCGCGAGTGGGAACAAAGGTAGATGGGCTTGCTTTTCTTGTTCACAAACTGTGGAGTAACCCCACTCATGTCACCATCAAAACTATTACTTCATGAAGACCCTGGAGAGAGTTGTCAAATGCCCCTCATGTTGTTTTTGATTTATGGCATTTACTTTACCAGTCTTTTGTTGCCTCTGTTCCAACGCTTTTGAGATGTGTTGCTGACATCAAATTCAAAAGGAGCCAAACCATGGGTTTCTGAGATTTACACTAAATGCCCTTGTATCATGCACTTTAGACCATGGACATTTTTTTTTACATACAGCCAATTAATGATATATAAAAGACCCTTGAGTGTGTAATGAAAAGCTGGCACTGGATCAAACATGACAGGCAATCTTCTTTAATGCTGTGAATACTAAATTACAACCCTGCTACTGAAAGTCAAGGTTAATTCTATCATCCAGTGTAATGAAATGATTCAACATGACACCTCCAATTGGTGCCTTTCAAGCCCTGCCCACCACAGGACGTCAAACTAGTTTTAAAAGACATAAAATGAAAACTAAACTGGCATGGTGGAATGAACCAAGTAAATGAAAGCCCTTTTGTGTTAGAAAATTGTGTTTGACTGACATTTTTGGCTCAAAACTATTGTCTGTGCACACATACAGTACAGAGACGCACATACTATATGTTTGCATATGTGTGTGCCTGTATAGTTATTTTATCAATTAATATCTACGGTACTGTGCAAAAGTCTGAATCCACCATTAGATTAGCTGTTTTAGCAGTGCTATAATGACCACATAGTATAATTACTTTTCAATCACTTTATGGAATCACATTCACAGAAAATATAGGAAACAGTATTTTAATAAATAAAAAAATTGGTAAATTTGGTAAACTCTGTTTTTCCTACTATTTCATGTGATTGTTGTACTTCAGTACACCTTTAATGTGATATTTCTTACTAGACACCTATATTGTTAATTTGGCAAGCACATCCACACCATCCTGTCAATAACTCAGCCCTTAAATGCTCAATCAGCCCCCCCACCCCACCCCACCCCACACACACACTTTTTGCAAACCTCAACCTGGCTGTTCTTTGCTTCTTGTTGATGGAGGGATTTGTTCTAGCTTTACATGATTTGAGCCCTGCCCCTTGGAGCTAGTTTCAAACTGTTCTTGCCATGCACTTTACCCCAGCTGCCATTTGCCATTCTTTTTTAGGTCAGTTGATGTCATGATGATGCCTACAGTTGATGAGTGACATTGGAATGAGTTGACATTCATCCGGGTCAATGGGGAGTCATGTTCGCCCTCTGCTGGTCCGTAGCTTTGTTGTCCCCAATGTTTGCTGCTCAACCTTGTTTTTATGAAATGCCGTCTTAGAAATTTTAAGGAGGAAAGCAACCTGACACTCACTGTATCGTTCTGCCAGTAAAGCCAGAATTTTCTCTTTTGGCATAATCTATAATCAATGACTATTTTTTTGAGGTACTACTACTAGCACTGTTTTGTCATCCAACTAGTCATATTCCAAGAGGATAGTGTTGACCACAGCAGTGTTTTTTATACTTTTCCTTGTAAAATAAGATTTGGTTTAGATGATCACCTGAGACCTGATATCACCAGTACCACATTGCGTAAAATGAGGTGTGTTTGTGTTGGAATTCAACAGACACTGGAATGGAATGGTTGTCATATATTTAGAGATGATAATTTCAGAAAAGAATTGCAGTGGTCTCATAATATTTTTCAGAGCTGTAAGTTGGAAATATCTTTCAACAAGAACTAGCTTACATGATAGACTTCCATGACGCCCCTCAGCAGCAGCAGCCCCCACTGACAGTGAAGAGGATGCTGTCATGAGTCTGCTCTGCCTCCCTCTCTCCTCCTCCCTCCTGCTTGCCTGTGTAATCAACTCATCTGCGCTGGAGCGCACCTGCCAGTAATTCCCTCATCTGTTCCGGCCTTTTTATACTCCTGGGTTGCAGAGACTCATCGCCAGTTCGTTGTTTTCCCTCCATGTGGTAACGTGTATCGTTCTTGGCTTAACTAAGTTTCTCTGCTTACACACGCATTGGATTAACGTTGATTTCGTCCTTGTCAGATCCTGGATATCGCCACTGTTCCTGTTTGCTCCACTGATGTCTTCGCTGTGAGTTATTGCCACTGTGTCCACTCTCCTGCACTGCTGCACTGTTTCACTGCCTCACTCACCGCCGCTCATCACAAACACAATTTACCTCGAAGGGCTTTACAGTCTGTACAGCATGTGACACCCTCTATCCTTAGACCCTCACAGGCAGTAAAAGGCAAGCAGTAAAAGATGGATGGATGGATGATGGATGGATGGATTAATGGACTTACCATTTTGTTTTTAAAAGTAAGGTGTTTGTTTTATAAGCAGTGAAAATGCTTTCATACATCAGGAAAAAATAATTATAATTGTAAACTTGTGTTTGGTGGCGAAGTGGTGCCAGGGCCCAGTAAAATGAATGCATCTGTTGCTGTTGGTGAAGGCACATGAGATGTTGACTGTAGTAATTAGTTTATATTAATATCCCTAGTATTTGTAAGCACATGCCACAAGTGATCTATTATGCTTTTAAAAATCAGTAATAGCATAGTAATATTATAATAAATATTCTACATCCAAAATTGAAAGGGAATATCTAAACAAACAGTATATGAGATGGAATGACAGCTTTATTTTAGTAGCCTTATATGAGTCAAATTGCAAACT
The DNA here is from genome assembly GCA_016785285.1 of Brachirus orientalis. Taxonomy (NCBI): domain Eukaryota; kingdom Metazoa; phylum Chordata; class Actinopteri; order Pleuronectiformes; family Soleidae; genus Brachirus; species Brachirus orientalis. The sequence continues at coordinate 99,132 of JAFBJR010000046.1, forward strand.
TGAATTTTGATGAAATACAGCATAAATACAAATGTTGTAGAAAATTGAGTACTATTTTGTATTTACAAACTAGTATAGCAAGTTATATGCCTTACTAGGTGGATGAGCTAAGTGCGTTAGCCATGAGTCCGAGGGAGTTCCGAGAGTGTAGATTGATGTGCTTGACAGAGACATGGCTGTAAGAGATATTCCTGATGACGGCGCATCCATCGAAGGCTTCCACACTGTTCGGGCCTACAGAGACAGTGCCGCGAGTGGGAACAAAGGTAGATGGGCTTGCTTTTCTTGTTCACAAACTGTGGAGTAACCCCACTCATGTCACCATCAAAACTATTACTTCATGAAGACCCTGGAGAGACTCATCCTTGACCAGGTCCCAGTTATGCATCTGGACGCCCTTCAATTTGCTTACCGGCCCCACCTTGGAGTTGAGGACACCATCATCTACCTGGTCAATCATGCCTATCACGCCCATCTGGATCTGACGGCCAGCATCATAAGGTCATGTTTTTTGACTTCTCCAGTAAATACAACACCATTGTTGACCACTGATGATTCCGCGGTAGTTGGATGCATTAGTAGGGGTGATGAGACAGAGTACTCTGCTGTGGAGTCCTTAGTCATGTGGTGAGACCCATCTGCAGCTAAACGTGAAAATACCATGGAACTGATTGTGGACTTCAAGAGGTCAAGACACCAGCGACCCCTGTTACCATTCAGGGGGTCAATGTGGACATTGTTGAGGACTACAAATACCTTGGTGTTCATATTGACCATAAACTGGACTGGGTAAAAAAAAAAAAAAACAACACAACAGCACTGTACAAAAAAGGGGCCAGAGCTGGGTCATTCAACATCTGCCTTACAATGCTCAGGATCTTTTATGAGTCTGTTGTGGCTAGCGCCCCCATGCTGTTTCATGCTGGGTTTACAACTCCCCCATTTAATACCAGTGATCACACATAATAAATATCTGTACAGTTTAACTGCATCGTGTTTTTGAATTATCATATTGATAATGCCTTTATCTGGTGTGTATTGCACAAATCTCATAATATACATAATATACAGTATATATATTGTATTTAATATATTGTCCAATTTAAATATTCAATAAGTAAATATTCATATATGTAATATGTATATAAAATATATTTGTACAGCAGTTAGATAAGCATTATATATATTTTGTTTTTCATATATATTATACCTGTTATCATATTCATCATATTTCTGTTATTATATTGTGTTACCTCCTCTTCTTTTAACTTCCTTCTTGTCTGTAACTGTAGCATGGAGCAACTGTGATTACACAATTTGCTCTAGAATTTAAAAAGGTAGTCGGATTCTGATTTACACAGAAGAGATAAGGGGGGAGGGGAAGGTTAGTGAAGGGGAGGTGGGTGAAATGGAGAATTGCATAATAATGAAAAGGAGTACTGAGTATAATAAAGAGAGAATAATTTCATTTCTGTGTGCAAAGTCAAATAATGGAAGCTTCCAAAATAAAACTAGAATGTTTGAAAAAGCTGTGTTAAAAATATTTGCTTTGTTAAACAGCACATGGGAGATAAAAAAATAACATTTTCATCGGGGCTGATAATTTCATCCTCAACTGCATATAATACTATCACATAAGCTACTGTACCTTGTCTGAAGATATGGCTGTTGCTTTAGTGTTCATGGTATCGTAGGTTTGTCAAAAAAATTTATGACATACACTACCAGTCAAAAGTGTGGCCACACCTTAGTTTTTGCAATTTTCCAGACTGACTGACCTTCAGTTCTTAAAGTAATGATGGACTGTCATTTCTCTTTACTTAGCTGATTGGTTCTTGCCATAATATGAATTCTAACAGTTGTCAAATAGGGCTGTCAGCTGTGTACCAACCTGACTTCTCCACAACACAACTGATGGTCCCAACCCCATTAAGAAGGCAGGAAATTCCACAAATGAACCATGACAAGGCACAGCTGTGAAGTGAAAACCATTTTGGGACACGACATCATGAAGCTCATCGAGAGGAGGCCAAGGCTTTGCAGCGCTGTCAACAAAGCAAAGTGGGGCTACTCTGAGGAATCTAAAATATAAAACATATTTACAGTTATTTCATGCTTTTGTTTACAACACAATTCCATATGTGCTCATTCGTAGTTTTGATGCCTTCAGTGAGAATCTACAATGAAAATAAAGAAAAACCATTGAATGAGTAGGTGTGTCCAAACTTGTATCATGTATCTTTTACGACAGTTGTGACAGACAGTACCATTTTCCAACTTTACAGGGACACCCCCAAGAGCAAATACTTCATTGTGTTGCTTGAATAAGAATTGTTATGACATCACTATCATCTTCGTCATCTCGTCCAAGATGTGAAACTGCCATGTACGAGATAATGGCTGGATGTCTAGAGGATGTCAAGTAACATGCCTGCATTTTTGAGAGCAAAATGATCTATTGGGATAATACAGTAAGTGAGGTCTTAAAATACATTGGTCCTGAAGGTTCATGATAAAGAACTTTGCACATATGGAAAATGATTCTAAGTTCTGTTCTGGATTTTACATAAGCTAATGAATAAATACAAATATGGGAGTAACAAAATATGCTTTTGTTTTTTCGATCCTGTCACGACTTTTGCTGCAGCACTTGTTAGTTTTCTCAGTTTTACTGATACATGCCGATAATAAAGGGTGTTGTCCATTAAGAAAACACACTGTATGATCTGATTAATAGAATTAAGTGTCTAAAATCTGCTCATTTTCTCTTCATTTTATTTACTCTCAAAGCCTTTTACATTTTTTTGAGTAGAGGCAGAAGTTTGTGCCACTTTGTAAACCTCTCAATCCACACACCAAAGTTCATAGTTTTAATCATCTTTATTCATTTCACCTTTAAAAAGTCTGTAAGTCTTAACTTACCCACATTTATAGAAGTCCATCAGTAGTATGCTGTTTAGAAATGTGAAAAAATAAAGAACATGTATCTAACCAACATGGACTATTTTAATGCTAACTCTACAAATCCTATATAATTCAGGTCTTTTGCATTGTTCCAGTGGCAGAATCCTCTCAGATGCAAATGTGACCAAATAAATCCAAACTTTTTAGAGTGATTTTGTTGTCATGAAAGTGGATAGGTGAAGTGACTGAACATATATTGATCATTTAACTTAAATGCCCACAACCCTCAAATAAGACTAAGACAAAAGCAATTGTGACAGCTATAGCCACTATGCTAACATGCCTACTCTACCTGGTCACCAATGAAGATAAGTGATAAAATATATTTATATATGTAATAAAATGTACTCACTGATATGATGTTTGTCAAAGCACGTATGAGTCCAGGAGGAGAAGAGCTCACTCAGAGACTTTTTAAGATCCTTTGCAACTTGTAGATCTCTCAGAAAGGTCAGATTATATTAACCCTGGTCTTATCCCATGCTTTGCCTGAAGCCAAAGAGCAATATTATCTTTTTAAGCAAATCTAGAGAATTGCTGGAGGTTTAATAGTGCACACAAACACACACACACACACACTTCGACCAACCATAGCTCTAATCTTGACCATAACAAATGAATGCCTAAACCTAATATTTATCTACCCATAATTCAGAGCTTAGTGCTTAACTTATCTATTTTCCTGCAAATTTTAGATTCTCCCTCATTAGGACCAGGTTTTGGTTTCCATGGGGGCTACTGGTCCTGTCCGGGTCAGTATTTATATCAGAAAGGTCCTAAAGAGCTAACTAATACAAATACACTTATACACACACAAAGACCTAACTGAGTGAGTGTATCGGATCGTTATGACAGGCAGTGAATGAAGATGTTGGACTGTTCAGCAATGTTACAGCTTCTCCTGCTGACAGACACACACTCAGCAATCTACAGTGTTGACTGGAATGCCTTGGTTACTGTGTGTGTGTGTGTGTGTGTGTGTGTGTACAGATGTAATGTGCTGCATAAAGCCCAAGGACTGTATCCTGTCACTGTCATCAACTTGCTTTGAGTCATGCAGGTGCTGACACTTTTATTAATCTTCCCATAATTGCTATAACCATAGTGAGAACATAACATAATAAGAGTTAAAGAGGGCATGACAGACAAAAGGAAAGATGAAAAACACAGCACAATATTATTTTCTCCTTCGGCCCAACCAATCATGGGTCCTAGCTCATTTATGTGCTTATACATCTTTATTTCATAGTTTACATTTGACACTGATAATCACTTTTCACACAATTTTCTGAAAGAATTTCATCACCCTTCTCCTGTCTTAAGTGCTTGAGGCATAAAGAAAAAAGAATTAAACCAGCTACAGTTTTGAGGAAAATAATTTTAAACACAAAGAATATGTATGAACCATAAAAATTAAGACACAATATTTGTGTTACTTCACTAGCATATATATCAGGTCTTATTATTATTATTATTATTGGTATTATTGTTATTATCATTATTCAGTGAATTGATTTATACATTATAAACAACAAAGTAAAACCATGTGTTTTACTTTGGTTACATCTAACAGAAATAAAGATACAGGTATGACATTTCTCTAGTATTCTTCCCTTTTTATCATGATTTACATTGATCAAGATCCCCTATGTCTCTGATGTTTGTCTTGCAAATTCCATATTTCTCTTTCAGAGATGATCATTAAAATAAACCTCTGTACCCCTCCTTTTCATGCAAACTCTCACACCTCTGTGAAGATTCTCAGTCATCCAGGTCATGGTATCCAAAAGTGTAGTAAAAAAAGGCAAGGAATTTCTTGAAGACGTTTCGCCTCTCATCCAAGAGGCTTCTTCAGATCTGTTTGACTGCTGGAGAGTCTGGGACTTATAAACTCTGTCAGGTTCTTGGTCTATGGGGTGTGGTTTGGACAAAAAGGGGCGTGAGTTGTTAACTAATCGATTACATGAGTTGTTAAGTCATCAAAGGGTCGTTAGTTATTGGCTATTGTCTGGTTTTGTTTCACCCGAGTCATTCACTGTGTCTGACTTTAGGTGTGAATGTGTGTGAAACCTCCTGGGGAGGGAGTCCACAACAGCACTGACACCAACAAGACACCAGCTATCAGCCACCTACAGTGCTGTTCTGAACTCCAGTTGCCTTTGTTTACTACACTTTTGGACTCTCACACCTCAATTTTGTGTTTTCTGCTCACACATCTAATATTATTTGTATAGTGTGGCAAACAGCAAATTTTTTAACGTCAATTAGAATATCCCAGTTATTGAAGAAGGTAATGATTTGCTGTTCAAGCGACCGCAGTTTATCCTCACCCTCTTTATTAATTAGTAGTGTTGTCATTCTTCCCTCAGGCCATAAGGACCCTGAACTCTGCTCCCCCCACATAACCACTCAGCCCTGCCCCTAACACACACACAAACTAACACACATACAATGCACACATGCACTTTAAATACATTCTTGGTCTCTGCACTGGGAGCAGCATCGCTGCCCTCTGTTTGTTTTTTATTACAACTTCTTTTATTTGCATTTGTGCACATATATATATATATATATATATATATATAAAAAGAAAATTGTATATACGTACATATGCATATATACTTTTCTCAATGCTACTTTGTTTGCTCTTATTGTACTTTATCTTACTGTGTATATTGCTTATGTTTTTTTATTTTTACTTGTGTATATTTTGTTTATATTTTATTTTTATTGTTTATATTTTCTACTAGTTCTATCGTACTTGTATGTACATTTTGCACAATTGTGAGCTGCCACACCTTCATTTCACTGTCATTGCCTGCAATGTCATGTGACAAATAAAGCTTCTTGACTCTTATGTGCTGTTCCAAATGTTAAGCCCTCATTTCAAGCCATTCAATCTTCATTTACTTTCAACAATCTAAACCTTCACTTGCAGCACTTTATCAATTAAATCCAGTAAGCCCATCTGTTGTTTTTCCACCTTACTCAGAGACTTTTTAAGAATGCAGCACCCGTGCTGCTGTATTCTGAACCAACTTATTTGAGCATCCTGATAATAATGAGTTACAGTAATCTAGTCTAGATGCAACAAAAGCATGAACAAGCTTTTCAGCATCCTTTAATGACAGGATGTTTCTAATTTTAGTTATGTTGCACAAATTAGGTTGACCTACAGACTTCTTCACAGATTCTTCACAGTAGAACCGGAGGCCATGGTAATGCCAGAATGGGTTAGGGTTAGCAACCCGTCCAGCATGACTAAATGCTCAGGTATAGCTTCCCTAAGGTGTTTAGGGTTGAGCACCATAATTTTATCAGTGTTAAGAAGTAAGAAGTTATGTGTCATCCAGGTTTTAATGTCTGTGAGATATTCCTGGAGCTTTGTAACTTGACTACTGTCATATGACTTCATGGATATGTATATCTGCAAGTCATCTGCATAACAGTGGTAATTAAGCTTGTGTTTTGTAATAATATTACCTAGGGGAAGCATGTATAAAGTAAAAAGAATTGGATCGAGAACCAAGCCTTGTGGAACTCCATGATTAACTCCAGTAGGTAGGGTTAGCATAAACAAACATAAACAAACTGAGATCTGTCTGATAAGATTCACAATCACAATATTACAAAACATATTTTTCAATATTGATATTCATGCAGGAAGGAAGGATGATTATCCCTGCCTTATTTTAGTAATAATAACTGTGTTTGCCTTGACAGACTCCTTTAACACGTACAGCGTACTGCACATTGGCCCTGACAGATGTGTCACTATAAAAGTCCACAGAGTCAGAGTTTTTGGACAGAGTTCATGGATCACGCTGCTAAAGGGGATGACCTGAGGGTTCCAGTGCTGCTTTAATTGCTAGCCACTCTCTGAAAGTACCCACAGGGTGTTCTTAAATGTATGAAGACAAAAAACCAAAAACAAGAAAACTTTTGAAGTTGCTGGATGTGTTTCCAACAACTCAAGCAGAAAACCAGTCTTTCTTTTCTGCAACAGTATATCAGAGGACTGGATGATGCAGGTCTCAGATGGATGTTGAGGTTTATGACTGAGTCAGATGTTGGTTGAAATAATATTTATTCCAATAGATGGAATGACATGACAAACAGTCGCACACACCTATGGGCCAGCTCTGGAAATGCCATGGACAGAGGCAGAATGATGGCAGAAATTAGCCAGTTAGCCAGCCGAACAATGTCCCTTCAGTCTTAAAACTAACCTCAGTCCTTTTTAGTGCCTTAACCTATGAGACAAAAACAATATTTTTGGACTCAGTGTGATCAGGAATACTGGCGTGTCAACACACATGTTCTCAAAATGTCCACAAATTACATTCTACTAAAGATGAAAATTTGACTTAATTCTCAAATTATATGCATGGGTTTTGATGGATTTGTAGAGCAGTGCCACACAGTGTCCCCAACCAGCCTGCCAAGGGTTATATTAATCCTTGAGGCTCATATCAGGCAATACCAGTGTTTACTAATCATTTCAGATAGCAAACAAACATGGCACAACTCTCTCTCTTTCTGTGTGTAAATGTGTGTGTACAGAGAGCAGCTGCCACGCTGCAGGTCTCCTGGGATGACAATTTGAATGTGTGTTGTTTTAGTGTGCAAACATGTATGTTTGTTTTTAGTTTACACAATATATGAAGGACGCTTCAATGAGACACCAACAGAAGCATCCAGACAAAGGCATATACACACATGCATGCACGCACACACACACATATGTTTGCACTTCTATCATAGTGAGGACCCTCATAGACATAATGCATTCTCTAGCCCCTTACCCTAACCTTAACCATCACAATTAGATACCTAACCCTAACCCTAACCAAGTCTAAACCCTGAAAAAGCCCCTTTAACCAGTGAAAAAAGTGAGGACCAGCCAAAAAGTCCTCACTTTGTAGGGTTTACACGATCTTTGGTCCTCACTCTGCGGCAAGTACAAGAACACACACACAGATGCTTTGTAAAATGTAAATAAAAACAGAATACAATGATTTGTGAATCTCACCAACCCATATTTTATTCCCAATAGAACATAAACAACATATCAGATTTTGAAACTATGACATTTTACCATTTCATGAAAAATAGCTCATTTTAAATTTGATGGTAGCAACACATCTCAGAAAAGAGAAAACAGAAAAGAAGCAAAAAAAGGCTTGAAGAGTAAATGGCACAAATCAGAAACTGAAATCAAAAATTGAGGAACAATTTCAGAGAAACATTTCTCAATGTAAAATTGCAAAGATCCCACCAACCATCTACAGTATATAATATCATCAAAAGATGCAGAGAATTAGGAGGGATCTCGGTGTGCAAGGTGTGAGGATATGGTGGGTGTATGGACCCAAAAGGAGTGGAGTTCCGAACGACAAAAAGGTTTGACAAATTTATTTAAATGGGTGAAACAAAAAGGGGCTGGCTAAGGTAACCAAAGACGAGGAGACCGGCTGGACAGCAGAGCGAAAGCCTCCTGGGCAAAAACTGAGGGGAAGAGGAAAAACCAGGATTAGAACAAGAGCAAACACAGAAATCCAAACATGAGCTAAGACACGAGGTGTGCTACTAGCGTCGAGTTACCACTGGCAATAGTTTACGCGCTGACACCTGCCGTTGTCCAAACCAGTGTATAAGAAGGGCTTCCAGGTGATCAGGGAATAGCCGGCAGGTGCGAGGCTGGAGGCTCCGCCCGGCCGACCAGACAAGTCTCATGAAATACAGGTGAGGGAAAACAGGAAGCAAGCAAGAAACCAAAATAAAAGCACAACACCAGAATAATAACAAGAGGCAGGAAACCAGATCCTGACACAAGGGTCAAGGCCAAAGGTAAACATCACCCTGTTCCAACTTTTTTGAGATGTGTTGCTGCCATCAAATTAAAAAAAATTAGCTAATATTTGAAATGAAATGGTAAAATGTCTCAGTTTCAACATCTAATATACTGTTTATGTTCTATTGGGAATAAAATCTATTTTTTAATTTCATACAATATTACACAGCATCCCAACTTTTGGGGGGGAAGTGGAGTTGTATATAGACGCTGACATTTGCTTATTCTCTCAACTCTCTTCACATATTTGTGAAGGTGTGTGATCTTATGCATCAAAAAAATATATAGCAGATTTTTATGGCAAGTGGCATCAGTATTGTTGCATTACTGTCTTCCTCTGGATTCTCCATCCAGAAGAAAATGGAATATAATGATTTGGGAATCAGTGGACCATCAGTCAAGTCAAGTCAATGATATTCATACAGCCCACAGTTTATTTCAAAGGGCATTACATTGTGTACAGCACCCTCTATCCTTAAGGCCCTAGGGGACTGAGTTGTCTAACTCAAAGGTTGTGGGTTCAATTCCCAGCTCCTAGTCTACATGCCAATGTGTCAATGGGCAAGACACTTAACCCCACATTGCTCCTGATGGCTATGCCAGCAGCATGTGAATGTGCATGAAAGATGAGTGATAGACAATGCACTGCACATTGATGTGCTTACACTGTATAGTTGTGAGTGGATGGGTGTGAATGGGTGAATAGTAAAAAACTGTAGTGCAAAGCAGCTTTGAGTGGTCATCAAGACTAGACAAGTGCTATATAAATACAGACCATAAACTCTCATTTCCAGTGAGGAAAAACTCACAAAAACACTTGTACATGGGGACAAATAGGAGGAATAGCCACAGAGGAGGACAGACAGGCATGCAGTAGTTGACCATAACTCCTGCTTTGGAAAGGAACAGCAACTTATGGATGTTATGAAAAGCATAATTTTTTTTGTTCCAGATCTTGTGTATGTAACAAAGCCTCCTGTTCGGTATTCAGTAAAAAGTCATCAAACAAGGTGTGTGAGCTCCTCAAATGTGGCATTTGAGATTTTACACTACACAATAGCCAGCCTTCATAGAGGAGTCTTAAGACTCTGGAGAAGACCCGTGTATATCTCTAGCAAAGGTTTTTGATGCAGTTAAAACATTCTCTAAAGACAAGGTGCTGGGTATGGATGATATTTGCCTGGAAATTCTAAAGGCTCTGCACATTCAGTGGTAGAAACGGCCATCTTCCAACCAAAAGATGGAGGGACACCTCTTGTCTACATGCTCATGTGCTTGTGATTTAAAGCAGACCATTTATGCTTCTTCATTGTCACATGGAAAACTGGGACATCACCTGTGGCAGGGCAGAGCAGAGTGCTGGCTTTCTGTTTTCAAGGATTCAATTATACAGGGCAGAATCATAGTTTACATTATCTCAAGGCACTTTACATGGTAAGATCAAGACCTTACAACTATTACAGAGAAAGCATGCACTTGGTAACAGTGGAGAGGAAAAAAAACTCTGACAAGGAAGAAATCTCTGACAGAATTAGACTCAAAGTCTACAGTGGCACCAGAGACTCAGAGACTAATCTTGGATCCAGTGAACAAGCTATTTCATGGCTGATTTACACTTAAGAGGAGCTGAGACGCACACATACTCATGCACACACACACACTGACATCAGATCACACATATCCATACATCCTTCCCCTTCTCTTCTCCTGGCCATGTGCATTTGTTTTCCACTGAGCTGGGCAATACAAGTTGTGGAGCCATGTCCATACCAATGGAAAAACAGCCATCAACCACCGAAAACAAACCAGCAACAGACATCATTCATGAAAATGGTTAAGCAAACACTTTTAAAACAATAGTAAACATCAGGAAAGTGCAAATACTCATACTGTAAATGCACAGAGAACAGAGAATTTATTCCAAAGATACTTACCAGTGCAACATTAAGAATGCCAGGTTGGCATCCATTTTGCATGCTTTTGTGTTTTTCTGTGTGGCCCCTCGCTCAGTCAGACATTCGTTTCCTCTTTTCCCTTCCTTCGACAACTTTTTCTCCCTCTGGACAACTGGAGAACAGCTGTACACACAAATAGACACAGACACATAAAAACCCCAACACTGACTCCTTTCCTTTGAACTACTGCACAGACTGTCTGGATGCTCTGTGTTGTCTGTTCCTCTTGCAAGAAGACTAAAACTCACAAAGACAGCTGCTGCTCTTATGTCCTTATTTCTACACTTACACATTGTCTCAGAGCTATGCCTCCCTCTAGTGTTTAATATCTGTCGGAAACAGACTGCACATTAGCCAACAATAGATTATCATAACATAATTTGTTTCTACATAGAAACATGTAACTTACTGTATGTCAACCTGGGGATGAACCACTAAAACCTTCAGGACTTCAACTAAAGGTTGTTTCTTCAGCAGAGAGGAATAACGCTAGTGCGCTAGTGGTACATAACACGTGCAGGCACATGTTGTTTATCCTCATTGTATTGGATTGCATTATGCATTATGCTTTTTTGCATTATATGATTATACAAACTCCAATTCAGAATACACAGTGGTGCACAATGAAGCACAAAAATAAAACAAGAGACCCTGGACTGTTGAGCAACTGAAGTCGTACAACAAGTAAGAATGAGAAAGAATTCCACCTACAAACCTTCAACAGTGAGTGTCTTTATTCCAAAACGTTATTGAGTGTTCTTAAAGGGAAAGGTGATATAACACAGTGGTAAATTGTAATAGAGAAAATAGTCAATGCAGACAAAGTGAAGTATTTACAGCCTAAGTGAGGCAAATGTGCTAGTTATGTTTAGATACGGGAAGGACACAGGGACAAAAAACATCAGAAATTAGATTTTCCAGTGAACGTCCTCTTTAATGCATGTGTGCATGTTTGTGAGAAGATGTGTGTGTGTGTGCTATTAGGAATTCTTGGCTCATGTTCCTGGTCAACGCACTGGGCTCTAATTTCGTGGCACAGCGCAAGGTGCTGCAGCTCGTGCCATGGTTATTCTGTCTGGTACAACACCATGCGTAGCGAATTTGGCAATTTGTCAGATCAAAGGCGGTAGGCACGTGTAATGGAATTTCATTAACGAACTAAATGACTTCACATCTCTCTCAGCCAACCACAAACAGCCTTGGCATCAGATAGTGAGAATATATTCAGCTTTTCTCATCTCTGCATTCTTTGTGGCATGTTGCATACTACACAACACAGCACGCAACGTGCAGGCAGAGCAGCAGAGTGCACGGGTGTGGAGAGATCACCTGGCTGCACAGCTCTGTCCTGAAATGTTCCTGTTTATATATTTTTGGCCACAATTTACTCAGTCATAATGATTATAATTCAGTTGGGTAAGACAAGTTCATTTCACATGCAAACACTAGTGACAAGGGCCAGACCACAAGAGAGAGATATACTCCACACCTTTGTCGGTTTTACGACTTTGACCTTTGACCTTTGACCCCCCACGTGACACCCCCCCCCCCCCCCCCCCCCACACATACACACACACACACACACTCGTCACATGACACACATACACACACACACACACACTCACCAGTGACACGTGTCACACACACACACACAGATGCAGATAAAACCCCAAATGTTATAGAAAAAAAATAATAATAAATATGAGAAACAACCAAGGGTTACACATACACACAGACACATTACATTAATCATTAGAATGCGTGACTGTAGTGTATATGGAGTGCATATGAAGTGTATACATGAAAAAACTTGCCATGATCTCTCCCTCTGTGTGAAGATAATCATTCTATAGTTTTTCTGTCTGCATGAAGAATAAGCATACGATAGTATTTATGACCTCTCTTGGAGAAGTGGCAGGAGGTTTTGCTGAATTTTATGCCTTTCTCTCTCCAAATGGTTCTGTCCCATGGCCCTTTGCCATCTCTGTCTAGGAGAAGAGGGAACTACAATTTGGACAATTCGACTTGAAGATTTGACTTAAGAGATGCATCTCAAACTCACTAGTTTCTTTGAATAAAGTCCTAATTATTCAAGTTAAGATGAGTTGTGGGTCTTTTCAAGCATCCACAGACCGACTTCGGCAGCCATGGAAAATACACATGACCACCTATAATAAATATGAGAAACAACCAATGAGGAAAAAGGAGGAGTGGAAATCACTTTGTGTGTTTCCTTTAAAACGAGCGTGCGTCCGAGAACGACTCAAAAACCGTCTCGGTGAAAAAAAAGAAACTCATCATGGCACGGCAAAGATCTAAACGCGCCATCACCAACAGCAGACAGAGACGATGATGTTTCTGACTCGAGCAACGAAGAAATGCAGAATGTACAACAAACAGTGGGGCCTCTGTCTGCCGTAGGGATGCTGAGTTCCAACGACTTGCCAGTGCTGAGACTGGTGACGCCAAATCACTCGACCTTAACCAGCCTGACTGGGCATCCTCCGGATCAAGAAGTTCCTGTAGCCACTAAACAGCCCAGATTGGAGGCCGAGACCAAGACCACTTTTACCGCGGTTTGGCAGTTGAGAACCTGTCCCTCTGGTCGCTGGTTCTTACGCGCCACTGTCCAGACATCCAGAGAGAGAGGAGATACGGAGCACTTTCTTTCAATTCTGACTGCGGTGTATTCCAGACACTGATAGACCTGCCGGGAGCTGCGTGGAAGGAGAAGGTGGAAGAAATTGGAGAAAAAATTACATCTCTGTTTACCAGCTGTCGTAAATGGAATGATGTACTGGCTGTGAAAAAAACTCTGTCCTTCTAAAACCATGCCCCCCTCATCCTTGCAGCGCTTAAAAAGGAGACACAACAGCAGGCCTACCAGCACATCCCGCCGACTGAAAGACATGGACGATTTTAACCGACGCTACAGCCGGAGACGGGTCCTCACCACATGGACCCCCGTGCCTCAGGAGCCGGAGGCCTCATCCTTCCCCTCACCCGGCCTGGCGACGATACCCGAGGCTTCGCCCGGCTGTGAAGTTTCTCCTCCGTCCTCTGCGACTCTGCCATTCCATTCGTCTTGATGAAGATGCTTTTCACTCCTCACTTCATTTCTTCCATCCAACGTCTCCTGACCGCACGCAAGATCCGAGAGGATGATGGCAGAGTCAAAACTGTGTTACATGAGCTCCGATTCAGGGGGAATATCCAGGATGCCATCAACAGCATGTATGACGAGCTGATTGGCCAGGACATACTCAAAAATCGAAGAACTGAGACTGGTGGCAGCGAGCTGGGGAGGCAAATATGTTTTTTTCTCCTGCGTCTGTTTTTTTTTTTTTTAAATGGGTAATTATTGGAGAAAACTTGTAACCTATGTAAAGGAGCGGATGATTATCACCCATTTGATTGAGGTTTTGGTACAGGATCTTTGCAGCAGAGTTTCAACAGACAGAGTCGCTGTCACAACAGCGGCAGAAATCAGACGACTAAGCAACATTATGGACAGAGTTCGTTCTCACGCCGGGCATACAGCTTGGGAAGTCACGGTGCGGTGTATGAGCGCATATGATTTGTCAGAGACCTTTGAAAAAATTGTGAAAGAATGGATTAAGGATTCTTTTGTCATAACACCCTGTAATTCATTCACTCTGTACACCTTGTTTGTGGATGTGTTGATTCTGCATTTGAAGAATAACACGTCTGTGAATATCCTGACTTAATTGAAAAGATTACACAACATTCTTCAGACGAGCCTACAGCACTGTGTTTTAGTTGAGGCTTTAAAGATGATTAAAGACTAGCCATGTGTCCTTATCATTTATGTATCTTAAGAACTTGATGTATCCTTATCATTTATGTATTTTAACCTCTATGTATTTTAACCATCGATGTATGTATCCTAATACAATCAAATCAATAAAAAAAGAAATAAAGAAGCGATCCAGAGTGGTGTGTTTTTCAGTAAACCCCGAGAGTTTGCTGCAGGCAGGCAGGATGGCAGTGAGATGGGTCTTGAAAAGAGTGTATTACAACCCAGCCTATCCGGCTAGTTTTGGAGGTGTAGATCGGCTCCGCCGGGGTGTGCAGGATGAAATGGGAAAGAAAGTCAGAGTGGATAATGTTAAAGATTTTTTACAAGAGCAAGATACCTGCACTCTGCATAAACCAGCCAGAATCCATTTCACCAGAAACAGAGTTATTTCCCTAGCCCTTTAAACCAATTTCAAGCTGATCTTTGTGACATGCAAGCCTTGGTGGAACATAATGACGGGTTTAAATATTTATTGACGGTCATAGACTTATTTTCAAAAAATGCACATGTGCGTGTTTTAAAGAGAAAAGAGAAAAACCGCGGGAGAGGTGGCGAAGGCCTTTGTGTAGGTCTTCAAAAGTCACAGTCAGATCCCGGAAAAGCTACAAACGGATGCCGGTAAAGAGTTTTTCCAACAAGAGTTTTGACGCTTTGATGAAGAAACACAACATCGTACATTTTGCCACAGCCAGTGATCTGAAGGCCACTGTTATTGAAAGGTTTAACCGTACGTTAAAAACTAAAATGTGGAGATATTTTACGGCTAACAACATGAGGCGATATCTCGACGTTTTACAGGATTTGGTGAAAAGTTACACAGTATCACAGCTTTCATAAAAGCATAAAAATGGCGCCTATGTAGGTGACCTCCGAGAATGCCTCTCAAGTGTTTCAAAATCTGTACGGTACGTTTCCTACCCGACACTGAGACGCGGTGCGGATGAAATTTAAAAAGGGTGATCTCCTCAGATTATCCAAGGTCAGAGGGGCGTTTGATAAAAAATATGAACAGAGTTTTACGGACAAAGTGTTTACGGGGGAGGCCTGCATTCCTCGTACTCCCCCTGTGTACACTCCACGATTATGATGGAGAGCCTATCGAGGGCTCCTTTTATGAGGCGGAGTTGCAAAAAGTAAACACAGTCAAAGACAGGACGTATCATGTAGAAGAAAGATTGAAACGACGTACCGTCATGGGAGAAATACAGGTTTTGGTGCGCTGGAAAAACTGGCCCGAGAAATTCAATAGCTGGGTCAAAGCCTCGGATCTGAAAAATATATAAAAACCACGCTCACCGACCCCAGAGTGTTCATACTGTCATCGGCTATGGAGACAGACGCAGGATTTTACGTCACCTTACCCTCCAACGCTAGTAAAGATGTGTTTAAAAATAACACCAGCTCAAATTAAACGGTGGATCTGGCCAAGGCTATCAAACTGAACAGAGAATGGGAGGTGGGTCTGTGCAAAATCATTTATCCCCACACCTGGTATACTTTACCTTGGGAGAATGCTTATATCGAGATAACTGAAAACAGGAAAGAACCACCTCATATTGTTCCAATGGGGGAACAAAATAATAGAAAACCTAGAGATGCCCTGGAACAACCCGTATCGAATCCCACAGCCGACCCTCATTACGCCACGGTACTGCGTTTGTTTCAAAAGTCTGATCGGGGAGCATATTATGACAGGCCAAAAGAGCTCCTAGATCAACTCGTCTTGAAACTCATAAATTATGACCCCACAGCCAACGCTGAGCAAGTGCATCGATTTCAAAGGCGGCGGTCTGTACAAAATCCAAGCACACGCCCCTTTGGCATACATGCTGGGTGTTAAAGCGGGTGAGTGGTGGACCCCCTCTCCCCGTATGGCTCCCTACCCGTGCAATCTCAAAACGGGTATTTATGACCTCTTTGTGTACACAGACATCAATCAGTATCAACAGGTCGGTGACAGCCGTCAAAGGTGGTTTTGGAGACGTGCTGGGTCTCAGGTACAATAAGGTGCATTACGTATGTGTGTCTAAAAGTCTTATTGCGTAGATTAAGGAGGAGGCCGCCGCAGGACCGTGTTTTTGCATTCCCTCATGAACATGCGAGTCGTAAAAGGAAAAAAATCAGTCGGGAGAAGCAAGCCTAAGGGGAGGAAGTCTGCCAGAAGCGACGATATCTTTTAGGCCGAAATAATACAAGAAGAAGTAAAGAAATTAAGAGAAATTTAAAAAACAACGACGAAGCAATATGGCTCTTTTACACCAAAAATCACCCAAGTGCACCCTGGTGGAGCTGGATTTATTTTCAGCTCCCATGACTCAGTTGTCCATCGAAGATAAGATCTACAATGAAATTCTTCCTCTATCGGCCATGGCCGACGGGGGCCACATAGAGTTCGTTATCCCCGGAGATGGTGAAAAGTATCTGGATTTGAATGATACCTTGCTGCATCTGCATGTGAAAACTACCAACGCCAACGGTACAGACCTCACAAATGATACCGCTGTGGCTCTGATCAATTATCCTCTGAATATAATTTTCAGTCAGTCCGACGTTATTCTGGGGGATAGATTAATTTCACAGTCTAGCGCTACGCACTCGTACAGAGCCATGAGCGAAACCCATCTCAATTACTCTGAAGATACACTCAAGAGTCAATTCAGCACAGGCCTTTTTTTCAAAGACACAGCGGGAGCCATGGACTCCATCATTACCAACAACGGTCCTAACCGAGGGCTTAATGCCCGAGCAGCCTTCTCTGCCAATTCCCGGGAAGTACACCTGTTTGGCCCCCTCCACGGGGACGTTTTTTGCTACGAGAGACTCCTTCTGAATTCGGTGGATATGAGAGTCAAGCTGACCCGAGCCAACGACACCTTCTGCCTCATGAGAGCTTGTGCCTCTGATTACCGCCTGAGAATACTGGGGGCCTCGCTGTTTCAGTCTCCCCCGCGATCTGCCTGGGTCACGCAGCAGCCCTGCTGAAGGGTAACGCGCTGTATCCCCTGTTGCGCGTCAATGTAAAAACCTACTCCATACCAGCAAATTCCAGGATATGTAACCAGGAGAACCTCTTTCTGGGCGCTATGCCAAAATATGTGGTTTTGGGTACGAAGCCCTTACAGGAACCCTTCAATTTTACCCACAACGACGTGAAATATCTGGCCCTCTGTCAGGATGGCAGACAGGTCCAGGCTAAGGCTTTCCAGCCCCGGTTTAATGAAGGCATTTCAGTCAGAGAGTTTTACAACATGTTTATCGCCACGGGAAGACACCTGAAAGATCTACCTCT
This sequence comes from Brachirus orientalis, assembly GCA_016785285.1. Classification (NCBI taxonomy): domain Eukaryota; kingdom Metazoa; phylum Chordata; class Actinopteri; order Pleuronectiformes; family Soleidae; genus Brachirus; species Brachirus orientalis. The sequence goes on from JAFBJR010000046.1 coordinate 117,014, forward strand.
GAGCATCAGCCGTCAGGAATTTAACAACGGATACTCTCTGTTTGTGTTTAATCTCAGCCCGGGTGACGACAATGACGCTCTGTCCCTTGTTTCCAGCGGGAATTTAAAATTGGAAATGAGATTCAGAGTACCCTTACCACACACCACCACTTACCCTTACCACACACCACCACTCTATTAAAAATGAATAATCATGAACTGGAAAATCTTTTGCATCGTCTGCTAGGAGATGTATTCTGAGGCGTGTGGGCTTCTGATCAGTTACCTTTACTCACACGTTCCTCTGACACGCCAGTCTACTTTATCGTCAACACACACCCTGCACACCTGCGTGGTGAGCACTGGCTCTCTTTGACTTTGGAAGAGGACGGGGTAGCCACCTTTTTTGACTCTAACGGTTTCGCCCCGGATTTTGCTCGTTACCCCTCAAGCATCTTACAGTTTTTGGAGCAGCGTTCTGACCGGATATTGTACCACAATCGTCAGCTTCAACACAGCCTGTCCACTGTATGCGGTCAACACTGCATGTATTATCTCTGCCATAGGGCCTACGGTGAAGCCTATGAGCAACTGTTGTCTCTGTACGATGACGATGTGATAAAAAATGATCAGACTGTATCACACTATTTTAAGAAATATCAACGCTGTATCAGAAGCTCCGGATGTTTTAATCATGGTTCTTTACAAATGTTTAATCAACGTTATAACCTGTGAATTATCTGAAATAATTATTAGACATGATGTATATCATGAAAATAACTCTCTTTAGACTGAATGTGATCAATAAAGCCTTTACTGAGAAAACAATTTTTCCACATTTACAATCATTTAGGGAGAAAATGGGATCCAAGATTAATTCTTTTTACGCCGTCTACGTTCAGGTTCTTTTGGGATTTCTGTGGGTGTAGTCCAGTGTGGGGATAAGGTTACTGTCCGTTTAGAGCTTTGTTTTAGCCTCTGGAGCAGATCTTATGTTTTGGTCTTCTTCTTTTTCTTCTTCTCCTCCTCCCTCTCCTTCTTCTTCATTATCGCACCCCTCTGCTCTGCTCCAGTGTGGGGAGAGGATTATTTTCCGCTTCTCAAATCCGCCCTGGATTTCACCCGATTTGAGGCGACGATATTGATCGCAAAGCTCGAGGGTTATTCACAGAGGATAAGGGAATGTTGAGGTCTTTCAGAGTATTTAAGAAACTCATCCAACCTCTAGGTGACGGGGTTTAGGCTTTTTTATAAGGGAGGGAGAGGTTTTTGAATAAATCAATCATATGAGACCCTTTCACGGTTTGTCCTTTATGGATAAATTCACCTTTTGAATTCCAACCCGCGTTACTCTTGGAAAATTTCTTCATGATGTACTCATGATGGTCACGTGGGGGAGGCTTTTTATGACCTCACTCAGCGTGTCATCTGGATTGGGCCGCTCCGTGTCAGGAAGATGCTGCGGTTCGGCTTGGTCCGCCACCTCGTCTCTCGGGTCGCGTTGCAGAGTTAAAGTGACCCGACGCTCCTCCTTTTGACCTTGTTTCATCAGGGTGAGATATTTCTGCAGCAGGGCATCGCATTTTTTAATTTTTTCATAAGAACTCAGCCCCTCAGAACTCAGGTTGAGTCAGGCGGTTTAACTGATGGGGAGTGACAAGAAACATATTTTGCGATGTTCTCAGAGACATGTCTTTTCTTTCTTTCTTTTACTTTCTACTAATAAGTCCTCCTATAAGATTTCCAAGGTTGGGCACCGCAGCCAAAAGCAGAGGTAAAATAAAACCTCCCCACTGTTTCATCAAGGTTCGGCGTTTCAGATTTAAACCTGTCTTTTTATCAGCCAGCAGTCAGAGGAATGTTCCCTTTTAAAAGATTCAAAGCAATCTCGCACAGAGCTTGGAGAAAGTCTGGGGAAGAGTGGGCAAGAATGTCTTTACGTTTACGAGGCGTGGCATGGTACAGAGCCTTAAGTAAGGGTGACAAAGACTTACTTTGTTCTGGGAACATATACGGTAGAGGGTGAACACCAATTTACCTTGAGGTTTTTCGTAAGGTAACACGGGGAACAAGAGCCCTCTAGGAGGGTGGATAGTGGCTTTGATGAACCCAAAGTAGTTTTGAGGGGCATTAAAGTCTTTGTGGATGACGGTGGGGTGACCTAGCAGGTAGGAAAAGCTATAATTGACATATGGGTACAGAGAAGTGACATCTACTTAGTGCACGGTCTCGTGTACCCCAGCCTCACAGCGGTTGTTCTACCCCCAAAGAGAGCGTCACAGGGGCGCAGCGGTTTGGGAAAAGCTTTTATGCCTGTGTGCACATTTTTCATAGTCAACCACTCGTGCTCCCACGTGACAACCGTCTGAACACCGTGAATAGATTTCAAAGCCTGAATTTTCTCCTCACTAGCCACCTACAGCTCCTCAAAGGGGATGCGCCTCAGAGGGCATGTGTCGTGGGGGTTGAAAAGAGACGGGCAACCATGGTAGAAGCAGCCCAGAAACTCCCAAGCATACACCACACTGTCTATTTCGGCATAACCATCAACAAAGTAAGGTCCTACCCGTTTCTCCCCCGTTAACGCATTCTGGATAAAAACATTGTTGCTGCGCGCTACCCACTCCAACCACTGGATGGAGCTGTGGGAGTAACTTTTGGTCTGGCACCTGTAGTTATCTGATGAAGGTATGGCCAGTGTTTTAGGAGGGAGGAAATTGGTAAGAAATACCTTCATGCAAGCCGAGGCAATGGTGATGCAGCTGAAAGGATCTACGCCTGCGTCACAGAGGAACTGGTTTCTGAACATGACACAGCCCTTGGCAAGAATGTACATCTGGTACATCGGCCTCCTGAAATGCAAGAGAAAGTCCCTGACACAGTTCAAACCATAAGACGACCACCGCACACCACTCAACGTTTTGGTACAGACAAGAAAAGCTTTGTGCGCGCCCTGCTGAACGACAAACATTTCAATATCATAGAAAATCAATTTCTCTGCATGAGCCGTCGGAGGCAGAGGTTGAATGAAGCAGCGGTGCTGATTGTCAGCGTCTGAGACTAATTTCTCTCCACAGATGTTGCATTTAGGCCACGTGCATTTGTGCTCTCCGGGCTCTTTACTTTTAGATGTATAGTATTTTTTTTCTGCATCGCTTACATTGTTTTATTGTTTCGCATATACTGCTATTTGTTTCACCCAAAGATATTTCTCTAGGCTCTTCGTGTCTGTCAAAACACAACGCCGTAAGGCACGTCCTGTTACAGTCGCTGCATGCTACGGGTTTGAGCTCCTGCTTAGTGCAATCAGGGTCATTACAAACGGAGCGGTGACCTTTGCATTGGTGCGCGCAGGGTTTCGTGTAGCTTTTGTAGCAGTAATGACAGACGCACGGAACCCTAAGAAAGGCTTTGAGATCTTTTATACCGTAATAATGGTTCTGGAATAAAAAGAGAAGCAGAGGATCGGATCTATTGGCAAAAGTCATCTCAAATTGAGAGAGCGGTTGCCGGTCTGGGTTTCTGTAAAAAATAACTATTTTGCGGGTCAGAATTTTTTCAGATTTGCGCACATCAGTTTATTATTATCTATTTGGATGACGGACTGTTCAGTACATATACAATTCAAACGTTTATGTGCTGTTTGTATAATTCTGAAGTGTGCCATTATTACATTCAATCAGTAATAATTGTGGACTAATTGATGTTTTTATGTGGTTCTTGGGTGTGTAAGTCAAATTCAAGGAGTGGCAGACAGATTTCTAACAGCCTGCAGGCGGTCTGCCCCTTTTAGAAAAAAAGGTCAAGGCAACCATGCTCACAAGAAAATTTCTTTTTGATATGAAAGAATTTTTTTGCTGCATTGAATGATTCCAAGAGAGATATGGTCTTTTGTCATTTTGTCATAGAGTGTTTCATTGTAAAAATAAATATATATGTAAAACACTTTTGAAGTGAGGTAAAAAATAAATACAATTTTACAAACATGTATACAGTATATACACAATCTAATTTATCTTAAGCAAAGCCCTGTGCTAATATGCATTTCTAAATCTTAATATACTATACTTTTCTTTATTTCTTCTCAGACTGTTTCAAGTGTGGCTGGTCTCAAAATTGACACAGGACTATGGGCCAGATGGACAAAGGCTGGATATTACATAACTGAAAAAAATTAATCAGTTCAAGAGTGACATCTAATTAAGGCATTTTAAATGGAAATTGGTAGGGGAAAGATGTTCATGTTTTGTTATTCCAATTTGCTTTTTCTTGTTAATATTGATGTAGATGTTTTCTTATTTAGTTATTTATTAAATTAACAGACTGTTCTTAAACTTCAATTTGTCTTAATTTTGGTAACTGTCTATTCTGGTCCAGCATAGACCAGACCAGCATCATGCTGGTCAGACCAGCATAGACCAGCATAGACCAGCATCATGCTGGTCAGACAAGCATAGACCAGCATAGACCAGCATCATGCTGGTCGGACCAGCATAGACCAGAATAGACCAGCATCTACCAGCTGGTCTAGACCAGCTGGTCTATGCTGGTCTATGCTGGTCCGACCAGCAAGATGCTGGTCTATGCTGGTTTTTGCCACTTTTCCAAGAGAGGTCATAAATACTATTGTATGCTTATTCTTCATGCAGACAGAAAAACTATAAAATGTTTATCTTCACTCAGAGGGAGAGATCATGGCAAGTCACTGTATTTCATGTATACACTTCATATGCATCCCATATTCATTTGTAATCTTAGAAAAGATCAATGAAACACCATAGAAGGCCTATAAGAAAATACACTAGAGTCACGCATTCTAATGCTTAATGTAATGTGTCTGTGTGTATGTGCAACCCTTTTGCTCATTGGTTGTTTCTCATATTTATTATTATTTTTTTTTCTACAGCATTTGGGGTTTTATCTGCATCTGTGTGTGTGTGTGTGGGGGGGGGGGGGCTGGTGTCACATGGGGGTCAAAGGTCAAATTCGTAAAACTGTCAAGATGGGGTCAAAAAGGTGTGGAGTATATCTCTCTCACAAAAGGTGTGGAGTATATCTCTCTCACAAGCTTGGCAATGTGTCCTTTATGCACAGGTGCTTCTGATTTCATCCCCATTACACACGGTATTTGGATGTTATCTGTGCACACTACTCCTTTTTATTACACAGGGTTTAAATATATAAGTTGCTAAACATGAGTGTCTTTATAAGTGGAAAAATATGTTTACTTTACTCATAATGCCAACCTCAATTCCACCAAAGCCCTCGATGCTTATGGCTGAGAGGGTGGAGGGTGCAATGTCCTCCGCCGAGCTCATGGCCACACTGTTGGAGGGGCCGTCATCCGGCCCCTCCACTGTTGGAGGGGCCGTTTTTTTACACTAGGCAACGGTTCTTAGTATGTCAGGGCAAACCTGATTAATAATATTGGTAATACTTTGCATCATCAGCCCGTGCAGGTCTGTTCATTTGACCATAATGCAGGACGTCGGTTCACGTAACGTATTGTGTCACTTCCTGTTTCCGCTGGTGTTACGCTCAGTGTTTCTCCTGCTCTCTACTGCTGGAAAACTAAATTCACAATCTAGTCTCTGAACTAGCATTTGTTCTGTTAATCGTTTATTGCTTTAAGCTTCTGTTAGCGACACCTTCGCTTTAACTCTATCTCTCACGTAGATTCACACTCTGTGGTTTTCCTAGCTCAACAGTTAGCTTAGTAGCGATGGCTTCTCTCTCTCTCCTTCTCCCTCTCCTGCTCTCTCCTGTGTTGTGTGCCACATGTTTAGTTACTCCTCTGCCTCCTTTAGTGATAATGGTACTTGTAATAAATTCAATTCAATTCAATTCAATTCAATTTTATTTGTATAGCGCCAAATCACAACATACATTATCTCAAGGCACTGTACATAGTAAGGCCAAAACCTATTACAGAGAGAATACAGAGAGAAAAGAAACCCAGATCACACAATGAGCAAACACTAGGGGGCAGTGGAGAGAAAAAACTCCCTTTTAACAGGAAGAAATCTGTGACAGAACCAGACTCAAAGATGTGCGGTCATCTGCCTCGACCGGTTGGGGTGAGAGGAAAATGGGGGACAGAGGAGAGGTGGGGGACAGAAAGGGGGGAGAGAAAGAAAAAGAGGGAGGTGAGGGAGAGACAGAAGAGAGAGACCAGGAGCAAATATACAACAGTTGTATCAAGTTTAGAGTCAGTTATGTCATGTTTATAGAACTACAGTGTCATTTATACAAGCAGCAGCAGAGATTATTGATAAGAAATTATACTGATGAACTTTTAATCAGAGCATAGTAACAATGACAGCAGTATTATTGTTACTGATAATAATAATAATAACATCATCCAAACTGGATCTGGATCCTGCAGCCTGCAAGATGAGGACAGAGGGAGAGACATAGACTTGGGAAGGGAGAAAAAAAATAAGGTTAATGACACATAATGTAGCTTGTTTGCCAGGATGGAGGTGAGACTTTGCAGGGTAGAAAACCTGGCTCCGCACCATGGAAGCTAAATCAGTTAGCCAGTCCCCTGTAACCGGTGCGGACCACATAGCGGTAGCATTAGCTTCCCCAGCAGCTCCCGTGCAGCCGGGAGATGTTTGACTTTCCGGTCCAGTTGGACCGCGGGATCCAACGACCCGGTGTGAGTGTTTGGGGAAAACACAATTAGTCAACAAAAACTAGGAACACCAACTTGGAGTGAAGTCAAACAGGAGTCTTTTATTTGTGTACACACTTACAGAGACCTCTGTGGTCTGACAGACAGGTCACCTCAAATGGATCGTGTCTCCCTCGCGAACGGACCCCGAACAAGGAAAAGCAAAAATATATATATGTTGCTGTCGTTGCTCTCAGTTCCCAATAACTGTAAAAAATTTACTTTTAGTTGCCCAATCATGATACCATATAAGGAGTTATTTAGTAGATTTGACATTTAAGCTGTCACAAGGTGTCTGAGAGTGGCGAGAGCAAAACAGAATGTGTGTGTTAGCTAAAAGATTCCGTTCCTCTGTATCCTTAAAGAAAGATGTGTGTGTGCAGTACAATATTTTAACAGAGATCAACAGGGTAGCTGGGTGACTGTCCGTAATAATCCTTCCAGAACATCAGTTTTCCTCCGTCTGACGCTGCAACTGTCTCCTTCGTTCATGGCGAAATGAAACTTGCACTGCGCCACGCCGCGGCGCATTTAAAGGTGAGGAGAGGAGCTCATTTGATTGGTGAAGACTGTGTTAAACCCAGTCACGCCTTCTCTCCCTCTCTTTGCTACTTGCTGGTAGGAGAGACTGAGGCGGGACAGAGGAGTAATCGTGCTCAGCTGTGCCCCCTGCTCTGTGCACAAAACTTGCAAAATGCACCTGCACACACCCCCTTGGCACGGCGCACCTGCGCTGCGCTGCGCCTGGTCTACGAAATTAGAGCCCATTGTCTCCATCAACAGTCTGGCAAATACCAACATTTTAACATTAATCACTTTGAAGACTAAAAAATATTCTTATTGGATCCAGTAAGTTGAGTTTCTTGTTTGTTTGTTCTCTGACCTTTGACTTTTCCCAATATAATTTCACTTCCACATATGCCCCCTTTCAGAGTGTACACTCCCATAAAAGACTCACAAACATATTAGATATGATTTATCATATGTAAGCCCAGTGACATGTAATACACAATAAATGTATGCAAAAATTGATATACTATGTAATAACTAGACTCAATGAATACATAGTAAAAATATCTGTAACCACTCTGGACTGTATTGTGATAATATTTACAAAAACATAGTAATAAAGCACTATTAGTGTGTAAGAGCAAAAACCTGTTATTTTTTCACTTTTATTACAGGAAAAATTACCCTCGCTTGGCGATCACACCATGGGCACGTTGATAGTCTGATTGGAACACATTTCATCCCCATCATGTGGATAAACAAAGTAAAAATGAATATTGCTGCAACATTTAACTGACAGTGAATGAAAACTGATCAAACTGTAGTGAAGACAAAACACAATTTTAAATGTGAACAGCATCAGTCTAACATGACTAATTCGAAATGATAGAGTGTCATTTGAGAATAGCTTTGTTCCATTGTCATATAATTATTTGATAATTCTATGAGAACAACAGCTGAATAGGTATGTGTTTGAATGATTATTCATGTGAAGATGATGGTGTAGTGAGACAGTATCCATCCTTGATGCAGTCTGTCATGTGCTATCAATCAATCTTACAACTCTTCTTCCTTTGAACAATTAGTTTGTTTGGAAACAGTTCTTTGTTACCTCAGAGTCCATCATTTTGAACTAGTTCCAGTCCCTGCTTAGTTCTGGAGCTGTCATCTTTAAATAATCAGGAATAGGAAACATGTTTGGGTCCCCAGTCATCATTTAAGCAATTTTACCTCTGGCTTGTCACCCAGATGAAATCATATTCTTCATCTGAGCCATTTGGAGTCCCCCTCTGTTTTAGAGTATGTGCAACAATATTGGCCAAACATCTGACTGAGCCTCCTCTGTCTGCTAAAATTCAATCTAGGGCCTGTCTATTTTGACACACCTTCCAACTTGTTTTATGAAGTTGTTCACCAAATGGCCTGACTAGGTTGTAATAAACATATTTAATCCAATTTACATTTTTGTTAACTGTAATCCATGGATGTATGGACCCCAAACCAGCCCTAATGTCATCCTGTGGTTTGAAATCTTCAGGAATTCCAATCAGTTAGTTTATACTATTTAAATGAAGTCTCTAATCTGGAAGATGTCTTTTATGTCTCCAATTTCCTTGCAATGGTGCATCTAACTTAACTACATCTTGTACCCCATCATAGAACACTAACACTGGTAATGTCATATGTACCAATGTACAAAGTTCAATCCATTGAGATAAAAAACATTTGGCAGAACATCTCCACACATCCAATAACTGTTAGCAATTGAATTTGTTTGCTAATTTAACAAGAGTAGAATAAGAAAAGTCATAGTCATATTCTCACAAATCTCACAAGGCTCAAATAGGACTGCTTTTACTAGAATCAATGAAAAGGAGAGAATATTGGCACAGTTCAAATTTAGGAGCAACTGGTAGGATTGACAGTGTTTTGCCTGAGAAGTGATGCCATTTTGCCTGAGGACTGAGGATGTCCTAAAATGTACACCGTACAGCTAGCCAACTTCAGTCAACAAATCATCAACTAACTCAACAATACGACTATTTACATTTACTTTTAACATTTATTAACAATTATAAAAAAATATGGGATATAAATATTTGCATTTAGACTGTTCCAAGTATATTATAGACACAGTAAACCCTCTGACAATTAAACTTTGCACACACACATAAATGTCACCCTTAATTCACATTTGTGTTGCCTTTTTATGTGCTCATCTTTCTTTTTTTCTTTTAGTTACAGGACTGCAAATCAATATGTCATTAAAAAAAAACAAACTCAGATTGTCCACTCGTTTAGTTTAAATCTAACTCTCACCAATAAAGGCAGCATAAAGACTTCAGCCAGGACATTCACACAAGTGTTACAAACTGTATATCAGGGACTGAAGAAGATCCCACTGTCCTCCAGTAGACTAGGTCTAAATTATTTGCACGTTTGAAATTATGTTTAGAACATACTATGTCCAATCAACACAGCATTCACATCACTCATGAAATTCAATAATGTTATCTGTTTTCTGATTGTGGTTGAGTAATTACGCCTGTGGAAATTACGCCCCTGCTTACATCGCAACCACAAACACCTGATTCCAAAAGTCAGTATCCACACTTCCAGTCTTAGTTTGCAGGCTCACAGCCTCATCCCAACACAAAACAACACACCCCTGGGCACTGCAGTATTTAATTCATTCATGTAAAATAGCAACAACAACTCAATTTCTTGAGAACAAACTTATTTTTCCAGGAGGCCATCACACCTCACAAACACACACACAATCACCTCGTCTCTGTCTAGATAGTGGATGTGTGGTTCTCTTTCCCTACACATCAACAATTAACTTACCAGCAAAATAACTTAATATTACAAGAGGACATTTTTTTACTGAATTGAACAACAGCATAAACTTCTTTTTCCAAGATGCTGCTTCGCTTCACAAAGGCATATAATCCTCTCTGTGATGATCTATTTCATCATGATCTATTTCCGGGCTCTTATTTTTGTTAACATTTTTATTTCCTGTAGAGTGTGTTTCCGTTTTGTATTTCTGGAGGCAGGCTGGGCGGAGTCTCTGAGTTATGCACCTGCAACCCATCCATTCATCAGTCCACGGCATCTCATACTCTGATTTGAGGATCCACAGTTGCCAGTGCTTCTCTTTATGTCAGTCATTAAACATTTAATGCACCTTGTTACTCCGTGCTCTTTAAAAAGGTTCAGTTATTTTTGTTTAATTGTTAGTTTTTTTTCTTAACTCCTCGTTTCTTCCATTTTTTTTTCAGTTATGCTGTTCAGAGTTCTGCCCAGCAAGCTGGCCAGTCTCTGCTCCCTTGCTTTTGTTATTTTTTGAAGTCTTAATCTCATAGTGTTCTCCTTTATCTCATTGTGGTTTTCCACTTTTTTTGGGTTCAGTTAAGTTATTGATTACAAATCATTACAGTATGCACTGGCCACAACTATGCACCCAGCAGAATACGAATACCTGTGACAAGCGTTTGCTGCTCAAGGTGTTGCACTGTCTCACAACAAACAGGTTCTTGGTGAAATCATGGATGCCATTCTCACACTCATTAAGTGTTGGACATATTATGTGCCAACGTGGTTACAGCCACTTCCTAAAGCAATGTAGGTTAGTTTTTGATCATCAACCAAGCACTTAAGCCTCTGATAGCTCCTGTTTAGCGTTTATCACAAGTCTGGTCAGGGGTAAAATAGCCCTATGGATTAATGCTCTGTGGGAATCTAACTCCAGTACTCTTTTTCTTCCCTCTCTGCAGAGATTGTAAAGGTTTTTAAACCCTGTTCAAAGACTCTCGTGTAAAGGTCTGGGCGATGCTGATTGGATTAGCGCCTATGCAATTAACTACACTGTTATGCTGATGAGATCAGGGCTGGGGAAATTCCGTTATCGGGCTGATTTCTGTACTGCAATTGCATGCTTTGTTTAGATTATCTCCACCTCTATGTATCCCTCCCCCTTGAAAAGTAGAAATTATACAGTGCTGAGCTATAGTCAGGCTTGAATGACTAGAGTGACACACAGTGAGTTTTCAATAAAGAGTAACTTCTGCTTGAAAGATATCCCAACGTCTCTTGGTCTCTGCTTCGACAAGGAAAAAGTTTCCAACACCTGCTACCGTGAAGGGGTGGTTCACCCGGGGAGAGGAGCATCTAGGTGAGCAAAACAGCTACACAACCCCACTTTTCCATCCATATTAGCTTAGCTGCTTCACTTTCTAACCTGCACTCCCCACACTCGTTTCACATTTTGATAGATCCTGGTTCTGACAACAACTTCATTGACTCTAATTTCTTGTGACAATTAGGCATTCCTGTGACTCCCGTTGAGCCCACAGACCTGTTTGTGCTATAAATGGAACCACTCTCCTCACCGTTACCTAGAAGACTGTTTCCTTTTCTGGTAACTAGCATGAGTTGATATTGTGTTTGGTTGTTTCCTCACCTGTGGCGTTAGGTCTCCCCTGGCTTAGGCTTCACAACTCCCACATAGACTGGTTCACTTCCTCTGTTGCTAGCTGGAGCACTTTTTGCAACTCTCACTGTCTTGGTTTATTTTATTTGTCTACGTTTTATTTTAGCCAATGGCAGACTCCAACCTGACCCCAAAAAGATTAAGGCTGTAGATAATTGGCCTGTTCCCCAGAATCACATACAGTTGCATCAGTTACTTGGCTTTGCCAATTTCTACCACTGGTACAGTAAGGTAAGCCTCTCTCCTCACCATGATAACCTTTGTCTTGAAGCCATTCCATTGGACACCAGAAGCGGAGGCCACCTTCATCGCAAGAAACTGTTCACCACAGCTCCTGTGCTTTCTAGCCCTGATTACTCTCGGCAATTCGTGGTGGAGGTTAACGCCTTGGACAGAGGCATTGGCGCCGCTCTCTCCCAGAACGATCCACAGGACCAGAAACTTCAACCCTGCGGGTAATATTCACTTAAGTTGACTCTGGGTGAAATCGATTATATTGGTAACAGTGAATTGCTTGCTGTGGTGGATGCCTTACAGGAGTGGAGACACTGGCTGGAGGGAGCTGAGCAGCCATTCATTGTATAGACAGACCATCAGAACTTATCCTACCTCGGAACCGCTAAAAGACTGAATTCGAACCAACCATGCTGGTCCCTGTTCCTAGTCCCATATAAGACGGCGCCGGTGTGTGTGGCTGGCCGTCTACCTCCGTCTCTGTGGTTCGCTATTTTGTTGCTTTTGATGGTTGTCACTCCTCAAATCAAGTCTATACTGGTGTATGATCGACAAACTCTCCTGGATCTTCGGCTTTCTGCCAAGGATCTGGTCTCACCTGACGATGCCGGACAGAAAACTTTGCCCCCGCTCCTGTCGGGGATCCCGGCTCACCTGTACTGGCCCTTGGATCCACCTCCCCGGCGTAGGCGTCACCGTCGTCGCGGTAAGCGTAGAGGGCGGCTAGTGAAGCTCAAGGTCTGCCTAGCACGCTCCAGAATTAACCATGGATTACTCGCTGTGCCGTGGCGTTTCCTGGATCCCATCTATGCCTGCCTGATACCGGTGACGGGCTTGGATGAGGGCTTCCGCCGCCCCTGCTCTCCCCGACTCCGCTGGCACGGGGTGCATCTCCACTTCCTGGAGATGCACCCCGTGCCATCGGGCTCCCCGGTCCGATGGACGACAGGTCCCAATCCCTGCCAGGATTGGCCTGGTAAACGCTAGATCGCTGGCGAACAAAACTTTTTTCTTCAGGGATTTCTTCATCTCCCGTGATCTGGATTTCCTCTGTGTGACGGAGACGTGGCTAAGTGTTGGTGAGTCTAGCGCTCTTTCCGAGCTTTTACCGGCGGGCTGTGGATACTTCAACTCCCCGCGAACGTCGGGCCGAGGAGGAGGAATTGCGGTTGTT
>JAFBJR010000046.1:147485-193105 GCA_016785285.1 Brachirus orientalis
AGATTTCTTCCTGTTAAAAGGGAGTTTTTTCTCTCCACTGATGCCTAGTGTTTGCTCATTGTGTGAACTTCTCTCTGTAATATTGTAAAGGTTTTGGCCTTATTATGTACAGTGCCTTGAGATAATGTATGTTGTGATTTGGCGCTATACAAATAAAATTGAATTGAATTGAATCCCCTTATATAGCCTGGTGGTGTGTTTGGGGTCAGTGTCCTGTTGGAAAACAAACAAGGTGGGATCGCATGTTGCTGCAGAAAGCTCTGGAATGCTAGTAAGTGTCACCAGCAAAGCACCCTGACAAAACACCCATCACACCTCCTTGCAGCTTCACGGTGGGGAACCACACATGTAGAAATTATCCATGATCACTACTACATTTCTACATGTGATTGTTGTTTTTCTTCAGTGGTGGCTTCTTTGCAGTAATTCCACCATGAAGGCCAGGATTTGTCATGAGCCTGCGCCGCCTCCCCCCTCCCTTCCCGGCTGTGACTCATTCATTTCACCTGCGCTGCTACACACCTGCCGGCAATCAGCGACGGCCTTCTTAAGCCCCAGGTTTCCCAGGAGTCATCGCCAGTTCGTTGTCTGCTCAAGAAGTGGTATACGTATCGTCCTGGCAATAGTTTATGCTTCTCTGTGTGCCTTACTTTGGATTAACTGTATTCTCCTCTTCTCAGAGCCTGAACGTCTCCTCTGGTTTCTGCACTGGTTCACTGAAGTACTCACTGCCTGCTTGACGTCTTTGCTGCAGTGCTCTCTGTAACGGATCTTCACTGCCTGTCGTTCCACTGCTGCACTGCTGGGATTAATTCACCACCGCCGGAGCGGATCCCCTCACCAGCCTTTCCACTCGGAGTCTCCCTCTCCCCGGACAGGTCCGACGCCACCTCCCTCGCCCTCTCCCCCTGCACATTTTTGTGACTGTATAATAAACTGCTTCACTCACTCCCTGTTCTCGTCCTGTCTGCATCGGTGTCCTGCCCCGTCCTGCTATCCGCGACAGGATTCACACAGTTGAGATGTGTGTTTCTAAGGCTGGAATATACTGTATACAACCAAGCTTGGTCTTGGTCTTTCATGGGATGGTGCTCATGAGAGCATCACAGTATTTGATGGTTTTCGTAACTAAACCTGAGGATACATTAAGGGCGCTTTCACACTAGAGTTGTTTGTGCCACATTAAACAGAACAGAGTTCATTTCCTCAGATAGTCCAAACCAAAGCTGCCATCAAAGCAAAAGGTTGCTACTTTAAAAAAAATCTAAATTATAAAACATACTGTGGTTTAATTAACACTTTCTTTAATACACAATTCCCTATGTGTTCTTTCATAGTTCTGATGTCTTCAGTATTACTCTATATAAAAAGTAATAAAAAAAGAAAAAACATTGAATAAAAAGATGCGTCCAAGCTTTTAACTGGTACTGTACATTTATTTACACCTGTGTTCCTAAATATGATGCAAATAGTATTGTAAGTGTCACAAATATTACATGTTTTGATTTTCAATTAAACTCATGGATGGCATTGTGTCTCAGAGCTCTTTGGATCACTAAAATCAATCTCAGGCACCTGTGATAATAAGTTTGCAAGGTGAGTCCAATTAAAGGAAAAACTACTGAAGAAGGACATTCCACATTATTAAGCAGAACACCATTTTCAAGCAATATGGGGAAAGAAAAAGGATCTCTGCTGCCGAATGAATGCCTTGGATAAGGTATGAAAACCTTAGATATTTCACGAAAACTTAAGCGTGATCATCGTACTTGTCAGTACGATTGTTAATAAAAGACTATTCCTCCTGCTAAATCGACCTGGCTTCCTCACCTGCTTTTGGTCCATACGCATCCCACACACCAATCATCACAGTACTGTTAAAAGGTTTGGGGCTGATTCAGAGCACACACAGGTTCATGCAGATAAAGGCACAACGAGGAAAGTTTCTGCCAGACAAAATACATCAGATTAAGAGAGCAGCTGCTAAAACACCATTACAAAGCAGCAAACAGGTAATGTAAGCTGCTGGTGCCTCTGTAGTCCCGCTAACATCAAGCTGTAGGATCCTCCAGAGGCTTGCAGTTATGCATAAACCTTCTACTCACCCCACCCCAACCCCAACCAATGTTCACAAGCAGAAAAGGCTGCAGTGGGCCCAGAAATACATGAGGACTAATTTTCAAACAGTCTTGTTCACTGATGAGTGCCATGCAACCCTGGATGGTCCAGAAGGATGGAGTTGTGGATGGTTGGTGGAAGGCCACCATGTCCCAACAAGGCTGCGATGTGAGCAAAGAGGTGGTGGAGTCAGGTTTTGGGCCGGAATCATGGGGAGAGAGATGCTTGGCCCCTTTAGGGTCCCTGAAGGTGTGAAAATGACCTCTGAAAAGGATATGGAGTTTCTGATTGAACGTTTTCTCCCATGGTACAAAAAGAACTGTGCTTTCCGTAAGAAAATCATCTTCATGCATGACAATGCACCATCTCATGCTGTAAGAATACCTCTGAATCATAGGCTGACCTCAACCCTACTGAGAACCTTTGAAGCATGCTCAAGTAAAAGATCTATGAGGCAGAGAGGCAGTTCACATCCAAACAGCAGCTCTGGGAGGCTACATCCTGCAAAGAAATTCAAGCAAAAACTCTCCGAAAACTCCAAAATTCAATGGATGTAAGAATTGTGAAGCTGCTATTGAATAAGGGTCCGAAATTTAAAATGTAACTTGACATGTTAAAATGTTTTGAATTGAAAAAGATTTTGATTTCAGTAAATATGACCTCCTAATGCTGCGAAATCAACAAATTACCATTTCCAGCTTTTTACAACCTATAAAATGGTTTGGAACGCTGTTGTGCATAACAATTTGGAACAGTGTATGTATACATACAGTGTATGTATATGAACTGCGTACCAAATATGTCAAATTACAGTATATACCCAAAACATCGTCTAGTGTGGCAGATGCAATAACAAATGCAACTGATGGAAGGTCTGCCAAAACACGTCATGTATTTGTACACATGTT
The DNA here is from genome assembly GCA_016785285.1 of Brachirus orientalis. Taxonomy (NCBI): domain Eukaryota; kingdom Metazoa; phylum Chordata; class Actinopteri; order Pleuronectiformes; family Soleidae; genus Brachirus; species Brachirus orientalis. The sequence continues at coordinate 150,512 of JAFBJR010000046.1, forward strand.
GTGTATTTAGGTTACATTTAATACAAAAGGAAAGTAATTTGAGTTGCTAATTGCAGGCATTCAATGATAGTAAATGAATATGAGATTATAAACGCTCAGTTCCTTACCTTTTCCTGTGGATAAAACTGGGAGTGACAGCAATCATGAGACGGACATTCTGAACTGCATCCTGCCTGGTCCCATACTGGACTCAACATAACGACTGACCGAATCTGAGTCTTCTTTAAGTAGCCCTCCTGTGAACCCTGAACCCAGGTCAGAAATTCTGTTTAACAACATTCTAGCCTGCAGCAGGGTCTGAGGTTCTGTCCATATGAAAGACGTCCTTACCTGGACAGGCACCCAGCTCCAGCTGTCTCTCAGCTGCTGTGACTGTTGCACCAGGAGCTGGCAGCAGTGATAGAAGGTTTCCTCCAGCATGCCAAAGCTAATTTCTGCAAATATGGTGGAGATACATTATCTAAATTGTTAAAATCAGATGAATGTATTGATAGCCAACACATCAGTTATTGCTGGCCATCAGGACATTCATCTGATAGCCATCATTTATTGTTCTTCCCAGATAACATTTAAAGAATGGCTACCCAGACATTGAGACGATTTCAACAAATAACATAAAAAAGGTGTTTCCATCACAAACTCAGGTTGGTTGGTATACCTCAGTTTTCTGTTGAAAAAGGCTAATTTGTGTCATTGCAGAATTTGCTCATTTTATGGGCAATTTCATTGTTTTTAACACATATGAATATCCTCCATTTAACATGAAAAAGGCAAATAAATAAACAAGGTATTACCCAAAATTAAAAGGTTCTAACTATATATTAAGCATTTAATAGAGCAGCAGCTTTATATTTCCATATATCGCGTATATTGGGATATAGCCAAAATAAATTAATATATCCAGATATGATTTGTAAGTCAAATCTCACAGCCTTACCGAAATACTGATTTTTTGATTTATATTGTGATATATTTCATTATCAAATGATGTAAAACAGTATATCGTGATATGATTTTCTTCCCCAGCCTTGTATTAAGTTAATACATAAAATGATGATATGAGTCATCAGGGATTAAGGACATTTGTTAAACTGAAATAATGGCAAAATCATGGATCAAACGATTACTCGAGAAAACAAATGGCAAATGGTCTGTATTTAAACGTGTGGATAAAATTACTTTGTGTGGTTCAGTGTGGTAAACACCATGATACCAAACAATATAGTAACTACTTTTCACCCTTTAAATAGGTAAACTGACTGATTGCAATTTTGCAATTAGCAAATGTGATGCTAATTACATGTTTAACATTTCCCAATAGTTAAATTATTTTCAATCTTTTCTCAGGGTACCTTCATTTTTGTCCAGGCCAGTTTAGTATGTTTTGTAAAATAACTCGGCTGAACCACAATTCAAAAGCAATGTCTGATTTTCATGTAGGGCTGAAACAGTGCCTCGAACAATTCGAGTAATTCGAGTACTAAAATTACTCGAGGCAAATTATCTGTGTCGAGTAATGGTTAAATACAGTATTACATTTAGCGACAATGTTCTGCCCAGACGGTTATTTTAGTTACACAATGCGCTCACTTACGCTCACGTTCTGCCAGGATGGTTATCAACGTGATCACCAGAGACCTCAAGACACATACATTTCAATAAGTTCACACACTCACTCACCACACATCATTTCTCACACTGTCACACACTCACCGCACATAAATTAGTAATCTATGAATGGATGATGCAAAGGCAGATTGCTCTGCATAGTCCATTCATACAGCTGTCTTCAATTAGCAACCTATCAGCCAATCAGAAAATAGTATTTCTTGTTGCCGGGTAAAGTCTGAAAATAGGTACTCTTTCCACGAATATGCACGAAAGCACACGAGTGCAGTTAATGTGTGCACAGGTTTCAGACGAGATGGAAGAGAAAGAGCAGAGTCAGGTAATCGCTTCAATTATATCACTTCATTTATTATAAAAGCTGCTTGTTTACACTGTTTGGCTCATGTATTTAGATGGGGGAAAGAAGCAGAAAACTATTCTTTCATTCTGGACAGACAATGGTCAATGCTGTTTAAGGGGAAAATTTGGGGCCAAATGTCTCTTTGAACCATTTTTCTTTTTGTTCTGAAAGGCAAAAATAAAATAATTTATTTGGTTTGGTTACTAATTATCTTCAAACACTAATTAACCCCCACCCCGTTCATCAACACCCCCTCATCTCACTCCACACAAAGTGCCAACCTTGAGAGCCCTGGTGATCACTGAAGATGAAGTTAGATTATCCTGCTAACATAACTAAAGCGTTGAAGGATGAAGGCAGAGGAGCAAGGGGAAGATATGCAGTGTAGGAAATGACAAAAAGTATCAAATGTATGGGACCACTACAAACTAACTGAGAAAAAAAAACACAGTACAGAATATAGAATGACCCAGTTTTTTAATCCGAATACTAGAATAATCATCAGAATAATTGATAGATTACTCGATTACTAAAATATTCAGTAGCTGTAGCCCTAATTTCATTAGTTAATTTAAAGTACATTTTTATGTATTATTACTTTTGTCAGTTTCAATGTGTGTATTGAGAGCTTGATGAGCTAGTCAATGATGATGAGCAATCAAAGCTGCCTTACACTACAGTTTTACCATTCACTCACACATTTATACAGTCCATCTATGTGTAGCACATTTTCTATCACATATGTTTCATACCCATTCACACGCTGCGGACACAGCCATCAGGCCCAATGTGGGGTCACATGTCCTGCCCAAGGACACATGGGCATGTACACTAGTGGAGCCGGGAATCAAGCCCACAATCTTCAAGTTCTACCACTGAGCTACAGTTGTTTCTTATAATCAATACTTTCAACATTTATGAAAATAATGATTAGCTGCAGTCATTTTTGCATATATTAGCTTTAAGAGGCTAAAACTGGTTTTAATCGTGTCCCACTGGCAGCCATGTTCTCAGTTAGGTGTCTATATCCCTGGCTGGATCTGGGGAAATGGCAGCAGACTGGGGATGTATGCAGCAAAGTCACCTTCTATCTACCCACAAACACTTGGTTTGCCACACTAAGGGCCATCTCAAACTAGGACTGAACGATCTATCGTTTTGGACCGAAAATTGTGATTTCAGACAAACACATGACAATTTTGGGATCGTCATGTTTTTTTTTTGCAGTGCTCCTAACTGACCCAGGTTTTGCTTCAACTATTTTACACCCCGTGACCCTCAGTCGATAAAGCGGTAGAAAATGAGAGAGAGTGAGTGAGAGAACTATTTTACACACATATGCCGCCTCCCTACCATCCTGCCAAACTCACCAATCAGAAGTGACATGCAAAGACAAGGTTGTGAAAGAGCTAGAAAATGTGGAGTATTGTGCCACAACTACTGATATGTGGTCAAGCAGTGGTGTCTTTGTTTAAAAAAGGTGTTCACTATTTTTGTTATAATTTATTTTTAAAGCATTAAAAAAAATTCTACAGAATAGATTTCTGTAATATTTTCAATTATATGTCTGACATCTTTTGCAGGTGGGAAAAGATAGGGTCATTTTATTTTGAAACTTGATTTGAAGAAAATCGTGAATGAAATCGAAATCTCAATATCTGACAGAAAAAAAAAATCGCAATTCAATTTTTTTTAAAATCGTTAAAATCAGCCCTATCTCAAACCATGCAGTGGTGACTGTAGTTGTAGAAAACTTCACCATCAAGCCTACATATCTTTTTTCCAGCAACTGGAGGTGCTTCATTCACTTCCCCATTCCCCACACAAGTTGAAACCCTTCCTAAACTAAACATTTATAAGTACAGTGGAAAAAATGAATCAACATTTACTGTAGATGTTTCATATTGCAGCTAAATGAACTTTATAAACTTTATAATTTAAAAAAAATGCATGAAACTAGTTAAGGAAAGTTCCATTCCAAATTGTACAATACCAAACCAAACTGTACCATGATGAAAACACCAGAATATGTTCTGGAGTGGGAGTGGAAAGACACCTGTTTTAGAATGGCCTGGTGTGTCTGTACCTCATAGATCCACACTTAAATAACTGAACTATCCCTTCAACAAACATATGCATGTGGAGCAGTGTGTGTACATAAACACTGACCCTGTAAGCACTAGTAGACCTCGGAGACCAAAATCTTGTCCTAATGAGACAGAACCCTAGGACCCTTAATTAGGGGACCTAATTAAGTTTATGGCTAAGATTTGAATTGTAATTGAGAGTAATAGCTGTGCAAAGGTATGTATGTGTGGGTTTTTTTTACCCTGTTCAGAGACTAAGCTTTCTTGGTCTGGACCGACTACGCGTACATATATGTGTGTAGTTAACTTAGTAACCAAAGCACATAATGGGCCGATTTTACTAGAATAAAACTCTCTGTCTATCTCACTTCAGAACATTCAAACAGACTGACAGCGCCATTTTGTTTGGAACTTCAGGCAGCTTCGTGAACCACATGACTGCAATGCGGTACTTCACTGTACAACCAATCAGAGGAAGGTTTAACTTTCCCCATAAAAAAAGAGCAAATCTTCCTGGACAGTAGGAAACATAAGTCGCTCTCCCTGTCACTGAGACTTTTCAGAATTTACCAGCTTGGCTTCCGGTAGTGATGTTACCTCTGATACCGAGGCTCTGCATCGTGCTTCAAACTCGATAGGGTGTGTTTCTGAAACACTGTGCCGGAGCTTGCTTCAAATCGTGATAAACCAAGTGACTGATGACGTTTGAACCACTTCACTGCTTCACTCTGCCTGAATCAGCTGACCAGTTTGGTTCAATAGGCGGAGCTTTGAAACAATGGCGCGATTCAAATGTGTTTAAAATGGATGAAACAGCGCTGCGCTCCTTTTTGGATATATTTTGGATACAATCACACAAGCACACCCAGTATACACCAAGCACAATTAAAAAATAAATAAATAAATAAATCTTAAATAATATTTAGCATTAATGACATCCACAGCTCCATCGAACCCTGTAAATATTTGTTCAGTCCAGTGTGTATTTTTAGGTCAATAATTATAAATCTATTTCAAAATTGTTATGAACTATTGGGGGGGAAAGATACTTCAACAGTAATCAACAGTTAATTTAAGATACTTTATAAGGTAAGGAAGAATAGCAACCCTCACGTGTAAAATTAAGTTAGACTTTATGTAATTTTCACAATACAACAAAACTCAAAACAAAGTGTATCAGCGTCACCTTTGCAAGGCTGCAGTACAACCAGTGTGCCAGCAGATGTCACCCACGCTCAATGAATGAAGCTTCGAGTAGTGAACCACTTTTCAATACAAAGGTCCAAAAGGGTTCAAAGCTTCAGGAAGCCTCGTTTGGCCATCACTAGCTTCCGGTCTCGCCTGAATCCCCGACACACGAACACCGGCCGCTAATTCCTTCAGGTCTCACAAACACAGGACGGATCTCACACCCCTTTCAGATGCTTCTTCTCTATTAATTCAAAGAACGCCAGCCTACCTGTCTGTCCGTCCGTCCGTCTGTCTGCAGTGCGACAGTTTGCTTTGATGTGTCACTATGCCATGCACGTGATACTGTTGCAGTCCGCTGTGGACGTGGACGCGGTACAGCACGAGTATTAGTGAAAATAATGAACTGCTGTTGTCATTACCCGATTTGTTCTGCGCATGTACAAAATGTCACTACTTCCTGTCAAAACATTTATTGCAGGTTCAGGGATTTTCATTAAAATAATGTTATAGTACATAGTAAGTTTTTTTTTAATTAAATTTATGCATGTACATTTGTGAGGTATTCTTTAAAAAAATAAGTAACACGATTGTATTTAAGATTTAGTATTTGTGGTCATCCTTATAAAATAGACGTTGTTATAATAGCTCTCATTTTAGAACTTATTTAAAAAAATAAAAATCATACCCTGCAGCTAAAAACAAAAGATACGTGGAGGATCCTTATATGAATCAGTTACCAGCTGACCGGACCTTTTTTTCTTCATACACAGTAGTTATTTAGACGTAGCACCATTCATTTCCTTTCAAAATGGCTTTCAAAATAAGAGCCGCTGACTTCGTGTTTTCACTTCTCGTGTGACATTTTGCCATACCCGCTAAACAATAAAAAGCAGCGTACAATCTGTATCTTCAAAAAATAAATGAATAAATAAAGAAATAAAAAATACAAGTTTTTACAATATCTTTGACTAGTTAAATATATGAAATAAAGTACACGTTTTTTATGTTTCTTCTTAATGTTAGTCGCCATTCCACAACTGTCATTAGCGGTTACAGGAAGTAGTCACGCGCAGAACAAATCGTGGCAAGAAATAAAGATTACATTCGTGATTCTTATAAAATAAATACACATTTTTATTTATTTTTTTTGTTTCGTTGTAGTAACTACTACATTCTATAAAATGAAATACACGTTTTATGTCAGCCGTTTTTTTCTTCAAAGAACTTTGAAGAAAAAGAAGACTAACAATTATTACAAAGTATACAAAACCCCAACAGATAAATTAGAAAATTATATACAAAATACAAAAAACGAAAGTTTTTTCCGTTCATAGAAATATATCTAAAGCAGAGTTAGTTGTCAAAGTGCCATCCTGGAACAGTCCTTGTAGAAGATGTTGAAAGTTGGGTTTAGAGTCAGTAAAGTGTTTCTCTTTCTTTGTGTCATATAATTTTGAACCTTCACCCGATTTTTTTTTTTTGTATTTTGTAGTTTAATATTTAACTTTGAAAGTTTCAAAGCTTATTACCTCTAGACCATTTTTAATTAATAAATAATAGTGATTGTTCCTTCAAATGAAATTGAATTTTTGTTTTCAAGTTTAATAATAAATTGGTGATGACAGGAAGTAGTCACTTTCGCACATGCACAGAACAAATTGGGTTTCTGGTACAAATCAGGCAAGGACAGCTGTCCCTGTGTCTCAATCCAGGGTCTGGACAAATACATAAAATAAATAAATAAATAAAATTTACTCCAAAATAAGAACAACACAAAAATAAAATATAATTATGATATAGTAAGGTATAATTGGTTTTTAGAGTGTAGACATACTTCAGACCTGGTATAAGGTATAAGGCATAAGGTAAAGTATAAGTTTTTTTTTTTTTTTTTTTTTTATCATTTAATATTGACAGGGACTTACTAAGTAATATATATTATTACTTATATTATTTATTATTTGTGTATTAAAGAGTAACATTTCATTTCCAAATGTATCTGAATAATAATAATAATTATAGGGCTGACTGCATTGGTTTATTTGACTTAAATATATAATGTTATTGTTAAGCTATTGTAGAAATAATGTTTTATATCTGTACAAATTCTACCTGATCACACACCAGTGTCATCTACATTTACTCCAGTATTACATGAAATGTTTAAAAATAAAATAAAAAATCTTATGAGGGTCCATCAAAACTAATAAATTACTAGAACTGACCAAAACTTAAATCAGCAGTCAGACTTCAGGACTTTGAACTGTGGAGGGCAGCGTTTAGCCCCTCAGTATACAGAATGCCAGAGTTCAATAGGAGAAGAAGGAAAAGCCATGAGTTGTACAGGTTAGACTGTCTCATTTCACACAGTAGTGCATGACTTCTGTCTCCTCATCCTCCTTGAAAGGATCCAGACCCTGAATTGAGACACAGCCACAGTTGTCAAGCCATGTGACCACCGCTTGGCACATTTTCTTTTTCTTTTGTTGGGGTTAATTTGGCGGTAGGCAGCATTACTGTCACCTACTGGACTGGAGTATGAGTTGTGAGTTTGTGCGTTTACACAGTCATATTATAAGGAATTGTCTTCCTTATGGGGCACAAAAATGAGACAAAAAGTTCTCCATAACTTAATTACTACATTTTAAGGTGAAGACATGTTTTAAAGTTAGGCTGAGGTGAGGGTTAGGTTAAGACTAAGGTCAAGGTTATGGTAAGAACACAAATAATTATGGTTAAGGTTCGAGTAAGTTTCTACGAAATGAATGCAAATCAATGCAATGTCCTCTGAAGTCATGGGAACCAGTCTGTGTGTGTGTGTTCTTGTACGGGTATCTTTGTGAGGACCAAAAAACTTATAAACCTACGGTAGGGAGGACATTTGGTCATATGACCACATGGGCGTAGAGGGGAATGAAATCCTCATGATACATGATAAATAATGTCCTGTCTGCAAGATGATTTCCCATATTAAATGGTTGTGAGTGCAGGAAAAACAGAAATAACAATATTTTATTTATTTTACTTCCTTCTATCCACTTAAAGGCTGAATGTGTTGCAATTAGCTCAGTTGTGTAAACAGAGAGGTGATCTGTTGTTTTTTGTTCTGGTCCCAAGCCTTGCTGAGCACACCATGGTTTCAAGAACCAGACTGAAACACGAACGATCACTCAGTGAAAAAAACACATCTGCCAGCACAGGCACAAGGAACAACTTTTTTTTTCACTCACAGATAGACTCGTCTGTTAAAATGTATGTTCTGTTAAAAATGTATGCTCAAAAGATCAAAAAGATATCATAAGAATGTGCTTGCTGATTGATATATTTCTATATTCGACCAGATCTGCAGAGCTAAAATTTCACTCTGCTAATCACCTGTTAAGTGTGTTCACAGTGTCTTGTTAGATTACAGTTTGATTTCAAGAATAACGAAAAACACATCTGTGGCAAAATATGGCAAAAAGACATTTATTGAAATAATGCAAAAGAAACTAAACATCAACATGTGCTATGATTTTTTTTTTTTTTGATTGTTTTAAATCAAACAAATATGATAGTTTCCATATGGCAAGCACAACAGCAAGTCTCTGAAGCAATCCAGCCCTACTGGGGCAAAACAGTAGATTTTTTTCCCTAAAGTTTTTAAACGTAAACCTTCAGACAGAAAAACTGAAATCCAACACATCACTTTATTTACATTTTCTTACACCATGTACAGATAAAAGAGAAAGTAAAACAAAGAAAGTACCACAGAAGAACTCTATCAGTCAATCCAAACTAAAAGGAAAAAGAAACCACACAATGGAGACAGACACTGAAACTTGATGATGCTGCCAATGGTATTGTCTTTATTAATGCTGATGGGGACGAGCTGTAGGGTTTCCTTGGATGTGGCAAGGGCTGGAAGCAGGCAACAGAATTACTGGTCAGTGTGTGACAGGTGTTGGACATGCTGAGGGCCGAGTGAGAAGGAGTCTCTCTCCAGGCAGGATTCACTTCAATCTACATGACAAATTAATTTAAGTAGGTTTTATAGGACAGTTCTGGATTCTCTTCAAGCTCATCTTCTTGATACTATATTTTAATTCACATAACATGTAAGACTAACGTGTTATTGGGTTGTGGTAACCATGCTTCCTATCAGTACTAGCCTGAAGGTCTCAAGTATGACTACACAATAAAGGACAAACTCCACAGTTCTTCATATCCTGTGCAGAGAGGCTTAACTCTGTGGTTACTAGTTTGAGTTAGAAATATCAATTAAGCATCTTCCCTTTATGTTTCTGCAAACAATGAAACCAGACTCATTAAACTAAAACTCACTAAACAATTTACTTAATATAGACTGATGAAGTACAACTTATAGTTCAGGTTTTATGTCAACATGTGGTTATATGAGGTACTGACACACAGTCAGCACAAACTGAGGTGTACTTGCTTATTTTGCCAAGAAACTGCATGAAACAGGCGTTTGTGCAGGAAAAACAGATTATGGCCTAACACCCAACAAAAGGCTCACCTACATAAATCTACATCTGATTGTCTATAATGTCTTACAACAATTGTTGCCACTTTATCTTGGTGTTAAACAGCCTTTTCTATTTAGAAAGTTTGTAAACTGCTTGCTCTCAAACCCAAAGGTCCTGAGAAAATTAGCATTTTTAGCCTGCAGTGACACAGGATTTGCAGGTCATTTCTGCATTATTTAGTTATTGTCATGGAGGTAAATCTGGACAATGGATTTCAAATGTAGGAGTCACAAAATAACAGGGTTGGACTTACTGATTGGGGCAAATTTGGTGTGGGGAGTAAGCGCATTACAAAGGTACACAAACTTTGTTTTTATCTAGAAAAGGCTGTTTACAGTGACATAAACACATTCAGAAGATATCATAGTCTTAATTTGGTGTAGATTTTATAAAGTGAGCCTTAAAATAAGTCTCTACATCTCATGTTGCTGGCTTCAGTGATGTCAGTTCCACAAATGATCTCACTAACCATATGCATCAAACTTGTTGCAGGGAAAAAAGTCAGGATGTCAGGATAAAAGATGTAACCATAGGCTCAGCTTTTCTTTCACTCAACTTCTTCTACTTTCGACTTTATGAACATAAATAATGAATCTGCTCAGAGGTGGTACTATATCCAAGATCAAGTATCACTCCCTAGCTTTTACACAGGGAGTGCAAAAGCTAGTTTATAACACTACAAACATGGTAATTTCATGGAATTAAGTCATATACAGGTTCTGATAAAGAATATCTGAAATATATTTTTTCTTTGATCATATAAACTAGAAAGTTTACAGTGTTGGAATTGTTGTACAGTAAATGTTTTAGTTAACAGTGGGGCAATCAGACCAAAGACCGCATCAATACCCAGCCAACATGTCCATGTGGGCCCATGAGGGATACATGCATATTCTGACAATAGGCTGACAATATGAGTCCCAAGTGGGCGTGTACCCACTTATTCAGTGTTATTCATGGTACAGTTTGGTTTGGTACAGGTACTGGTACTAAGTGGGCAAACATGGGTGGGGCCCCCATGGAAACCACAGAATAACTTGCTGGGGATTGGTTACATTTTCATTGCTCTGTTGACAATTCTTCAGTTTCGTGCATCTGATATATTTTGGTTTGTAAAGCGTAATAAAAAACATGTTGCACATCTCAGTTGATAGGAAGTTCCAGGTTATATTGGACAGGCCTAATCAGAAGAATGGTCAGTCTAAATGACATTTATTGGTTGTAAGGAAAGTAGTTGTGTCAAGAAAAACAACATTTTAAAAGAGAGGTTCAAAGTCTGCATGCTTCAAGACAGTCCAAACTGTTGAAGATAGATTTAAGAGTGAACAACTGTCAAATGTTTTATCCAAATTCCACTGTTGTAAATCAGGATAGAAGATTTATAGAGTGCATTGAAGAATACTAAGGACTTTCTTTTAAAGATTTTAGCATAGAATAAAGAGTTAGGCAGATTGATCCCTTTGGTTTAAATGGTAAATTAGCATTAAATAAATATACAGTAAACACATAAATAATGTATGGGGTACACCAAGCAGATATTCCTGGAGGTGTTTGGTAGAAAGACACAGTGACAGATGGAAAACACTGACTTCAGGCCTTAAAAGATTTTGTGTAGAAAAAAACAAAGGTGAGGATGTAGGGGAAATATTATCCGCTGTAATACACCCTCATCATAAACAGGTGGAGAAAGGCTGTTCATAATTGCCAGCAGCACAACAAACTTAATGTTTTGTGGCTTTCCTTTGTCACAATCATTACACAAGTAAGTTGACTGGATCAATTAGTCATTTAATAGTCACCTATAACAAATCTGCCGGCATAATATCACACAGTGTACAAGCATTGCTCGAGTTCAGGGTCTATTCTAATGAAAGACTTGCTATATTTGTTTGGCACAATGAGGTGGATGGCATTTTCAAAGTGGACCTTTTGACTCGTCATTCCACGAAAAGTACAGATGGAAGACTGAGACATGACTGAGGGTGCATTTGTTTATACAGTATATCAGTAGCACAGGGGCGAATAGGGGCAAGAAGAACTTATCCCATCAAACTGCTGAAAAAAAGGGGTTTATGATTGGTAGAATTCACTTCTTAAACTTTATGTGAGCACATTTGGTATCATCATACTCCTGTTTGCAGTCATCTCACTTCACTAATGCAGTGTTGTTGTTGCCTCTGTCTTGCTTTACACAACACAAATCAATCATGGCACTGGGCAAGAGAAGCACAGAAAAAGTCACGTGGAGCTGATAGACGTAATTAGTATTGTGTAAACTCATTCGTCAATCGCTTGAATGTAACAGACACTTCTTTATATTTTGAAGTTACACACTACAGTTTTAAGCTCTGCACACATCTAACAAATACTGTGTGATGTCTACAAGTCAGATTATAAGTAATACAACTTTTGTGTTCCACTCAATAACCCACTGAGAAAAAAGTAAAAACATCACAATCTAAAAACGTGAATGAACAAAATGATGCATCTGCTGTGGCACTCCAAATTAAGTTTTAGTCCATTCTTAATTATTTAATTATCCTTAAGGGGTTTTAAGAAATTCTTTTGAGTCCATATGTGAACTGAACAGGCTGGACATAGGTGAGAAAGGCACAGAGCTGTGTAAGGTCTGAAACCTAACCCCTGGTGCGCTAGAAGTGGGCTTAACACCATGGCGACAGAGAAGTGATGCTTTTGTATACATCCAATTGCGGCCAACGAAGAGCAGCTGTGGCTTCCATTCTAAGCAACTTGCTCCATGGAGCTCCCGTGGCTATCTAGTAAAGTCATTAGATGCCATTACTAGATAGCCATGGCTATCAATACAACAAGCACGTTTGTTGATACATTTTTGGTCGTTCTGCATACATCATCTGGATGGACCTTTAAGGTGACCACATCCCCTTGTCTACACAGGTCCACCTGATTTAAATTTCATCCTTCAGCGATGGACCGTAGACCCTACATGGGCTAATGCAAGCATACCTCTAGTTGGAGTCTGCATGGACCATATGCGCCATATACCCCAAAGAAGATCATAGAGTCATGAAGATGGCAATCCACATACAGAGCTTGATCTGCTTGCAGGAAATTTCAGCACTTTGAGCACATTTTTAATAAGTGTCAAGTGATGGGTTACAATGGAGATTTAATTAATTTTCGACTTTATCTGTAAAACAATGGAGACATAAAAAAACAAAAAAAACAAACTTAAGTGGTATGAATATAGTGTAAATCCATATTCCCATAATTGTTGTCACGGAAAATCAGCTGGGACTGAACACAGAATCAGGGCTACTCCCCGAAGTGAACACATCAGAGATGTGAGCCATGATTACTACCTATAAATGTAAGTGGGAATTTCATAACCATTGAGTCAGGCTTAAGCATTATGACATTAAATATTATTTATTATTAACACTGCTAATTTAAAGTCCACTTGTTTAGTAGAACGTATTGTACAGCCTGAGCTAGTTTCAAGGTTGGCTCCAAGAGCCAACAATTTAACCTATTCTGAGCTCTACAAAGAAAGGACACAGCATGAAGGTAGTTCCTGACATTTTTTTTATTTAGAACTAACTGAAGAATTTATTTTGCTCTTCTGTAAAACTTGAAGCTTGTCATGTTCAACTAGTACAAAAATAAACAAATATTTTAAACCATAATAATCTTTTCCTATCTTTACATTTCATTAAATGGGAACCTTTAAGCTTGACACAAATATTGATGTAATTTATATCATGATATAATGTATATAGATATCAAATGATTTTAAAAAAGTATATTGTGATAAGATTTTCTTTCCATATCGCCCAGCCCTAACTTTCTCTTCGAGCCAACGTTAAAAAGTAGCTCAGTCTGTACAATAACATGCTCTCTTAACAAGTGGACTTTCAATTACCAACTGGTCTGTGCTTATAATAAATAATATTTGGGGGTTGACTTTCTCACACAAATGGTATTAAATTGCGACCTGTTAGGCAAGACAAAATGTACACTGTAATGCTTTGTTGTGAAGAGGTTGCTTTATGGGTTCATGGACATCTTGACAGTTTACATATTAAGACAGTTTACAGATTAAAAATCATGCCCATGTCCATATCTCTACAGATAGAACATTATGTTCCTATCCATTGATTCCATAGTTTCCTGCATGTTCTGAGTGTTATTTGAAGATTAAATTGAAGATTAAAGTCCTTTTTTAATTGGTTTATTTTTTTAAACTAAAATATGTGTTTTCTCTTCTAGCTTGGTGACCTGCTTTCCTCCATTCACCCATATATTGATTTCATCTTTTAATAAATTTTAGTTTTGCTTCAAGTTGACTCTGGAAACCTGTGAGATATTATTGTCCAGCTATCCAATTTGAACCACATGGCATTAGTCTTTAGTGCTCTTTCTAAACATGTGACACTTTTTGTGTCTCTCTTGCCTGTTTGATGCTGTACAGCCACTTAATGACTCTTGCGTTTCGCTCCACAGCTGAGATGCCATAGGGAACACGCTCCCCAGCCTCCTCCTCATCCTCACCCTCTCCATCTGACACCCCATCATTGGAGGACCGCCTTGACTTGTCACATTCAGAGGAGATCATAGAGGCTGATCGGAAGTTCAGACTGACAATGTCTGAGTTGGCTCGAGTAAAGTTCTCAGGACCGACTGCCTCCAGCTCCTCAGGGTCGAGGCCACAGTAGTTAAAAAAACGTTCCACATCAGCTCCAGCCCGAGCATACCGGTCTGACAGGTCTGATTTTGATCTGTGTAGTGAGGAGCGACGAGCCACAGATGGGCCAAGATCCAGCTCCATGTTGGGATCAATGAAAGCGTTGGAAGACTCTCCAAAATCACAAGGTAGTGATTGAGGGGTGGTGTTATCACAGGGAGAAGGGGATGGAGGTGGCAGAGGAGGAGGCAAAGACAAGGAAAGAGCAGGTGGAGGGAGGGAAGCTGGGTTAGGTTTTGGAGGGAGGGGTGGAGCTGATGAGCTGCTGGATCGAGCTGCACGAAGTGGTTTGCCATTACACAGTCGCAGGAGGTCAGAGGAAGAGTGGGAGGTGAGTAGAGGTGGTAGGGGAGAGCGGGAACGTTCAACAACTCCTTTCTCACCTCCTCTCTCATCCAGAACTTGCCTGCTGAGGTTGAGGTTTTCTCCCCGCTGTGGACTATGATGTCCCCCACTGTTGACTGGTGGGACCTTCAGGGAGTGGGAGAAGGAGCGTAGAGAGTGTGAAGTGCTTGGACTAGGTGCTAAGTCTGGTAACTCCTCATTAAGGGTCATTGTAGATCGGTATGTTAATGGTATCCTAGGAAGAGACAACATAATATGAGTTAATAATACATAAATAACAAGGTATGAAGTTAAAATCTTGCGGTTATACAAAGATGTCAGATAGAGAATGATACAACACACACACTTATTATTATCAAGAGCAGCTTATCAGCCAACACATGCCCTTGACAAAATAAAAAAATGGACCAGGTTACCCCATACAGCAGATATGCCCACAGTTCTGATAAGCCTAGTTCACACTACATGACTTTCAGCCTGCTGTTTTGTCACTGACAAATTCTTTTTTGTAATCTTCAATTTTATATCTTACAATAGAAAGAATGCCTTGCTTTGACCTCAGAACCACTTATCTCATGATGCCAGTCCTGATTGGCTGGTGAATTTTTCTATCAGAATAAGAGAGGGACACCCACTATCGAAAATAGGTACAGATGGCACATTAGCCCCTTTTCCACCAAAATTACCATGAACTTTCATTACCAGGAACTTATTTACCCGGGTAAAAAAGTTCCTGTCAATCTGTGTAGTTTGCTTTTCCACCGCACCTCAAAGTTCTTGAGTGTTGTGGATGACATACAGTCAAAACATTTAACATGGTGGCAGATTGCTTGATTGTGTTTGTTTCTCAAAACCTATTTTATGTTAATAAACAAGAATAAACTGTAAAACAATTACAAGACGTGTGGAAGGGGGCTGTGAAGGTGCTTAAGTGAGATGGTCGGAGTGAAAATCAAGCTTCAAAATAATTTTTACAACAGCAGCAAAGTGTGTGAGAAACCATATTGCATTCACACTTAGCTAGCTTTACTGTCCACAGATCATATTTAGCTGTTGGGTGCTCGCTAACTCCATAGGTTTTGCTTCTCTGTTCACACCAGATTGGACGCAGTACTCCCCTTCCCATACTTGGATGCTACATGTTGGCTCCATAGTAGTATGACTGTCACTGAAAATTAGCTCTCCATGATTATCACACCAGAGATGAAGACCTGGCTCAGTGACCTGTCGTTTTCATGTTCCACCTGCATCCAGAAACGTTGTTCGTGCACACAGTCTTTGACTGGCCACCTCTATTATGTCTGTGTATGTGTTAGGTTGAAGATGTTTGGGGAATAATGCCATAATGACAATTACAGTCAGGGCCACAAATATTGGGACACCAACACAATTCTAATCTTTTCGGCTTTATACACTATGACAATGGATTTGAAATAAAATGAACAATATGTGCTTTAACTGCAGCCTTTCAACTTTAATTTGAGGTTATTTACATCAGGTGAACGGTGTAGGAATTCCAACAGTTTGTATATGTGCCTCATGGCCAGGTGTTATTCCTTCATTATCCAATTTACAAGGAGCAGATAAAAGGTCTAGAGTTCATTTCAAGTGTGCTATTTGCATTTGGAAACTGTTGAAGTCAACTCTTAATATGAGATCCAAAGAGCTGTTACTATCAGCGAAGCAAGCCATCATTAGGCTGAAAAATCAAAACAAACCCATCACAGAGATAGCAAAAACTTTAGGTGTAGCCAAATCAACTGTTTGGAACATTCTTAAAAAGAAAGAACGCACCAGTGAGCTCAGCAACACCAAAAGACCCAGAAGACCACGGAAAACAACTGTGGTGGATGACCGAAGAATTCTTTCCCAGATGAAGAAAACACCCTTCACAACAGTTGGCTAGATCAAGAACACTCTCCAGGAGGTAGGTGTATGTGCGTCATAGTCAACAATCAAGAGAAGACTTCACCTGGTACCCTAGCAGGTTATTTAGACTAGGGCTGAAAGACTCCTCAGATTGCTGGAGATGTAATGGGCTGTTGGGGGACCTAGTTCATGCTCTCATGCTCTGTGGTCATGCCCAAAGGTACAGGCTTTTTGGACCAGGATCCATAAGTATATCTTAGAAATAGCGGGTACAGACTATAAATTCTGTCCTGAACTCTACATACTAGGGAACCCTAAAGTTATCAACCACACGGTAACCCTTAGCTAACTGGGTTCAGACAAGCATCATGATTGGTAAGAAGATATCATACAGTCTGATGAATGAGGTAGACAAGTACAATGAAAAATGGGGAAAGTTTCACAGTTTCACTCATTACATGCAATTTAACGGACTAATTCACATACTTTTGTCCTACCCTACTGTTGTTAAGATGTATTTCATCTAGCTGTACCAACCTCTGTCTCAAAAAAGTATATGTATTTGCACCTGTCACATTTTTGATTTCACTATATGGGTAGGATGCAGGTGGTGAGGGCACTTTGAAGTAATCACACATTATTTTATGGACATTACTCTAATATTTAAGGATTGTGATTCCTCATGTGACAATGGTACAGTGGACATTGGACAAACTTATATGCCAAGTCTTACTTCAGATAAACCAACATTGCATTGGGCCTCTTGTTTTGTTTTATTTGTTCTTGTTGTTGCTGTTGGGTCATCTGACCCAAAGCCTCTTTAATTTGTTTTATGCTTGGAAGTCATTTTATTTATATTGTATAATAAATAATAAAAAGTATAAGTCTCAAAAAGAGAAGACTTCACCAGAGTGAATACAGAGGGTTCACCACAAGATGTAAACCACTGGTGAGCCTCACAAACAGGAAGGCCAGATTAGAGTTTACCAAACAACATCTAAAAAAGCCTTCACAGTTCTGGAACAACATCCTATGGACAGATGAGACAAAGATCAACTTGTACCAGAGTGATAGGAAGAGAAGAGTATGGAGAAGGAAAGGAACTGCTCATGATCCAAGTCATGGGCATGTATGGCTGCCAATGGAACTGGTTCCCTTGTATTTATTAATGATGTGACTGCCAGCAAAAGCAGCAGGATAAATTCTGAAGTGTTTCGGGCAATATTATCTGCTCATATTCATGCATTTCACTTGCTGAAGACAAAACAGCCATTTTTGATACTAGTCTATTAATTAACCCCAAGCTCAAACCGGAATATTTATCTTTTGAAAGTCTTATCCTCAGTCTATCTAATCCTAGTTGAAAATCACAGAAACTGGTTTTGATAGTCACTGTTTATCGTCCACCTGCACCTTATTCAGAGTTTCAAAATCCATGTAGATGTTGAAAGTGATAGTCTTAGTTCTGCATTTAATTCACTGTTAAGAGTCAATTGGTTTCACTCAGGATGTGAATAAACCCACTCACTGCCTTAATCACACCCTTGATCTTGTACTTACTTATGGCATAGATATAGAAAACTTAAATATTTCTCCCCAAAACCCCCTCCTAACTGACCATTATTTAATCGCATTTAATTGCACAATAACTAACTACAATAACATTAAGAAAAAATAGCACTACAGTCGGTGCCTGTCTGATAATAACATTAATACTTTCAAAGAGACAGTGCAGCCATTATTTAACTCTGTGTCATGTCTAAGTCCACCTGAAGTTAACAGTTATGATTTTACACCCACTTTCATTGATAATCTTGTTGATAATGCAGCAGCTTCACTGCGTACTACATTAGATAGTGTTGCCCCTCTCAAAAAGAAAGTGATGGATCAGAGGAGAGAAGCACCATGGTTTAACTCCCATACTCGCTCTCTTAAACAGGCTTTACGTAGATTAGAAAGAAAATGGCGTTCCACTTATCGAGAAGAATTTCATGTAGCCTGGAAAGATGGTCTTGTAGCTTATAAAAAAGCCTTCATAAAGCTAGAGCATACATCAATAACATCAATAAGAGAAAAAATGGACCACCTCTTCTCTTCTAGTGGTAATGAGAGAAGTTCTAGCACAATAATCTTAGAAGCACCAGACATACAGTTACACAGTTTCTCCCCTATAGATCTCCCAGAATTAACATCACTAGTATCTCATCAAAACCGTCAACCTGTCAGTTAGATCCCATCCCCACCAAACTGTTTAAAAATGTTCTTCCATTAATTAATCACTCCATATTAAATCAAATTAATCTTTCCTTATTAACTGGATATGTACCCCAAGCTTTTAAAGTTGCAGTTATTAAGCCCCTTCTTAAAAAAGCTACCCTCGACCCAGAAGTTTTAGCCAATTATCGCCCAATATCAAATCTTCCTTTCATTCCTAAAATACTAGAAAAGGCAGTTGCGAATCAGTTATGTGAATATCTGCATAGTAACAGGCTGTTTGAAGATTTCCAGTCAGGATTTAGATTACACCATAGCACAGAAACAGCCCTAGTTAAAGTTACCAACGACCTCCTCTTGGCCTCAGATAATGGTCTGGTCTCTATACTTGTCCTGTTAGATCTTAGTGCTGAATGGTATGACATGGTAAATGTCAAATATAATGCTGTTTCTCATGCCTCCAAGCTGGATGGTTTTTCAGTCATACTTATCTGATAGATTCCAGTTTGTACATGTTAATAACAATGACTCATTACAGACAAAAGTTAATTATGGAGTTCCACAGGGCTCATTTCTTGGGCCTATACTTTTTACCTTATATATGCTTCCTTTAGGAAACATTATTAGAAATCACAACATACACTTTCATTGTTATGCAGATGATACACAACTTTATTTATCAATGAGGCCGGAAGAAATAAATCAGGTTGTTCAACTCCAGGAATGTCTTAAAGACATTAAGTCCTGGATGACCTGTAACTTCCTACTTCTAAACTCAGACAAAACTGAGGTTATCATACTCGGCCCTAAACACCTTAGAGACAAACTCTCTGACCATATTGTCACTTTAGATGACATCACCATGGCGTCCAGTTCCACTGTAAGGAACCTTGGAGTTATTTTTGACCAGGATATATCATTTGACTCACATATTAAAAAATTTTCCAAAACAGCCTTCTTCCACCTGCAGAACATTATGAAAATTAGAAACATTTTATCCTTAAAGGATGCTGAAAAACTAGTTCATGCTTTTGTTACATCAAGATTAGATTACTGTAACTCAGTACTATCTGGATGTTCTATTAGGTCGCTTAAAACTCAGTTAATTCAAAATGCTGCAGCACGAGTTCTAACAGGAACTAGTAAGAGAGACCACATCACCCCAGTGTTAGCTTCTCTACACTGGCTCCCTGTACAGTTTAGAATTCAATTTAAAATCCTCCTCCTCACGTACAAAGCACTTCATGATCAGGCCCCATCATATCTTAAAGATCTAGTTTCACATTATCAGCCCAACAGATCACTTCGGTCCCAAAACACAGGTTTACTTGTAGTTCCCAGAGTCCATAAAAGTAGAATGGGAGGCAGAGCCTTTAGTTACCAGGCTCCTCTCCTGTGGAACCAACTGCCAATGTCGGTTTGGGAGGCGAACACTCTCTCCCTATTTAAAGTTTTTGATAAAGCTTATAGTTAGAGCTGGCTCAGGGAAACCTGAACCACCTCTTAGTTATGCTGCTATAGACCTAGACTGCTGGGGGATTTCCTGTGGTGCACTCACTCTTTCACACTCTCTCTCACACTCAGGATATGAATGTGACTTAATTATGTGTCATTAACCTTATTTTTTTCTTCCTTCCCAAGTCTATGTCTGCTTCCTTCCATCCTCTCTCTCCCTCTCTCCTCATCCTGCAGGCTGCAGGATCCAGATCCAGTTTTGATGATATTATTATTATTAGTAACAATAATAGTGCTGTTGGGTTTCTTTTCTCTCTGTAATATTGTAAAGGTTTTGGCCGTACAATGTACAGTGCCTTGAGATAATGTATGTTGTGATTTGGCGCTACATAAATAAAACTGAATTGAATTGAAAACTGAAGGGAAAATGCCCCAAGAACAAGCAGGAACTGAAGACAGTTGGAGTAGATGCCTGGCAGAGCATCACCAGGGATGAAACCCAGTATCTGGTGATGGCTATGCTTCCTAGACTTCAGGCTGTATTTGACTGCCAAGGATTTGCAACCAAGTATTAAAAAAGTGAAAGTTTGATTTATGATTGTTAATTTGTCCCATTACTTTTGGTCCCTTAAAAAGTGAGAGGCATATATAAAAATTGTTGTATTCCTACACCGTTTGCCTGATTTGGATGTAAATACCCTCAAATTAAAGCTGAAGGTCTGCAATTAAAGCACATCTTGTTCATTTTATTTAAAATCCATTGTGGTTGGTGTATAGAGCCAAAAAGATTAGAATTGTGTTGATGTCCCAATATTTATGGACCTGACTGTATATTCTTTGTCCTTGTCTTGCTTGCTGAGGTTGATTTGGTCTTGCTTGCAGGACTTGACTTAGGAACAAAAGACCTTCCCCATATGGATCTTGTTTGTTTTGGTATTAAAATAGTTAGCCAGTGGCCTAATTGATTTGGTGGAAGTTCTGGAGGGGCAGAAGCGTCCACACTTTGAACTGTAGGAAGATGTGGACTTGGAGTGTATTTAGAGATGGTGCTATTACTTGCTCAGGCTTCTGTCAAATGTGTTGGTGTATTGGTGCTTTTCCAACACAAAGTTCTAACACAACTCAGCTTGGCATGGCTCGTCTCTACTATTCTTTTTTTTTTTTTTTTTTTTGCTTTTTCATCAGGGAACCGAACAATGCCGAACTGTAGATCAGTTAAAATTACTTAAAATCCTCCAAATGTGTTAATATCCAGCATTTAGCAACTCAATTTCTAAAATCTCAATGTTTAACAGAGGAGTTTGGTGAATTTATTGACAGCACTGCAGAAAGCAGGCGATCATGAGCCAAATCACAACCCGTTCAGCTGTATAGTAGTTCAGTGACTGTGTCAGACAGAGTTTGTGCTCTAGTCATGCAGGAAGAACTGAACTAATATTTTTAATTAACTGATTCTAATGATTCAGTACACTAAAAAGAACAGCTTTGACCAATAATTAGTTTGTGTGTCACATATAAAACCATGTCACAACTGCTTCATTCAGCCGTGCTATGATGATCCCGGCACGGTTAAAGAGGTACTATAATAATGGAAGGACGTGCCCCAGAGTAGAGTTGAGCCATGTCGAGCAGAGTTGTGCAATAATTGCACAGTGGAAAAGCGCCATATATGCTTTTGGTGCACCCTTTGTGAACTTGGTTTTCCCTAAGGAATATTCCAATGATGACAAGACCTAAAGTGGTGGGTTCATGTGCTCCGATTGACCTCGTGGCCTTAGCTCACCTGAGCAGCAATCATGCATGGTATTTTTGGTCTGTGGTGTGCGCACTTCTATGGCTAAGACAGAGGGATTCAAAGGTAGTGATTAGCTCTTGTCTTATGGGAAAGATTATATTAAAGACTCCTGCTGGGTGGTGGAGGATGCCATTGCATTGGTATATTCCAGAAGTGTGGACTCGAGTCAAACGACTTGGACTCGAGTCAGACTCGAGTCATGAATTTGATGACTTTAGACTCGACTTGACGAAATGTAAAAAGACTTGCAACTCGACTTGGACTTCAATAACTCGTGACTTCACTTGGGCTTGCGCCTTTTGACTTGTATAGACTTAAATTAAATGCTTGATCTGACAGCTCCAAACATTCAAATTGCAGGACAACAAATGACGCGGAACAAGCAACAACGCGACAGTTGGCAAACATGACACCAAAGATAGTTTCGTTTGGATATGAAAATTACGAGGTGGTCAACAAAAAACGAATTGCAGTATGTAAAACATGCGAGTTGAAGATTACAGATGGAGGCTCAACAACTTCCAACTTCGTTCGACACTTGAAGTTGCACAAAGAAAGGTAAGTTTTCAATGAATGCTATTATTATTATTATTATTATTGATTGATTATTATTGATTTCCTTTATTAGTCCCAAAAACTGGGAAATTGAAATTTCACATCCATATACCACATACAAAAACATCAATTAGTCCACAATTATTACAAGTTGAACGTAATAATGGCACACGTCAGAATTATACATACAGCACATAAACTTAAATAAATAATTTTTGAACAGTCCGTCATCCAAATAGAGGCATAATGGATATGTGGCATCGCAGTGTAGGCCGCACCGCTGGGCCTGCTTGGAACAGTAGGGAGGGAGGGAGGATTATGGATGAGGGGCAGGGGGGAGTGCGCGGGTGTGTGTGCAGGTTGGTAGGTTGTATCAAAGTCTGTCTGTGTGTGCATGTAGGATCCAGAGGAGTCCTTGAGATGGGAGAAGTAAGAAACAACAAGTTGAAGGCCAGCCGGCTAGTGAGATTCTTCTGGAGGAAAACAAGGGCAGTTGGCCTTCGCCAGCTGATAAGATTTTAATGTTTGGGTTTAGAGCAGAGGAGCACATTCCAATCTTGCTTCTCTCAGTCCATCCAATTGTACTTAGTAATTTTTGTACTGGTCCTCAACCATCAATATTCCTCTGCAAAGCGGTCAATTTCTCCATGATGGTTCCATTTTCACGTTTCAGTTCAATAATTAACGCAGTCTGAGTTTGCACCGCTTTGCCCAACTCACTAATCATGACTGGCAGTTGTGGAGCTCCAATCCTGGTGGCAGCCGTCTTATGAGAGGACCTCCTAATCCGAGTAGAAGGATCCCCCCAACCTGAAACCCAAATAAGTAGAGATCCTCGGCACCAAGAACGCAACACGCCAACTCGCCCAGGCATCACGAACCTAGCCCGCAGGGTGGGTTCCGTCCGAGCAGGCAGGTTCCCCCGCCCCTGATTTCCTTGCTGAAAAAATGATGTCAATAGCGTTGAGAGACTAGCTTTTCGGCTAAGAGATTTAATTGCTAGCTGCATATTTATATCAATGAGACTGTAAACACTGTTAACGTCACCTTTTAAACACGATCTGCATCCACTGCGGGTTCATACTTAAATTGTAAAACGATAGTTAGGGATTGTATGAGCTACGTGAGTGTATCACACACAGTAGATAGTAGCCAAACATAAGCAAACCTAATCATATCAAGGTCCTTTTAAAAGTACTTCATATTGAGAATATGTGTACCATTTTACCTTGCTGCTAGACAGATTTATATCTCAATTTCTCCAGCACACCAGATTCCTTTGACAAAAATGCCAATTTTACTCCGCAACATACGGGAGTTGCTGGTCTACTGCTGCCTCGTTGAGGTCGTTCATGTAATTTTGGTTAATCACAACTAAGCTGAACTATCACCGAAGACATAAAATAGCACAAACTTAAACTGAACTTAATGAATGAGGCAGTAGACCTGCAGTTTCTGTGTGATGTGTGATGAGCGAGGCAAAATTGCTATTTTTGTCAATGGAATCTGGTGTGCTGGAGAGAGTAAACTAACAAGCATATGACTTCAGTTTCTTGACGGATAGGGCTGTCTGATGGCAAGTTAAAGCAGTGAAAATATTTTTAATATTGCATACACTGAAACTGAAATGTATTGTATACAATAGTATACAATACAATTAATATTAACACAATGATAGCATTGATTGATGAGTAAAGAGTAGTTTCAAATACAACATTTGTGGCTGTAAGGGATTTTCTGACATCTGTTTCATATGCTTACCTGTTACAGATTTAAAGAATACCAGATGAACAAAAGCATCATAAATGAACCACAACAGCCCTCAATCTCACAATTCCTGGACACTCGTGTAGGGTCATCCACAGCAGAAAGCTATCACCAATGCAGTACTGTCCGACTTGATTATTGATTGCAACTTTCCCCTGTCTTTTGTGGAAAACAAGAGTTTTCGGCACTTTCTGACAGTACTTGACAGTAAGTACAGCCCAGTGTGTCGCAGAACGTTGACATCAAAAACAGAGAGCCTCACTGAGGAGAGACGTTCAAAATTAAAAACTCAGTTGAGCAACACTGACCATGTTTCAGTAACTGTGGACATTTGGTCCGACCGAAAGATGAGGGGATTCCTTGGTGTTACTGTGCACTGGATAGAGAAAAACACTGAAAGGATACAGCTAATCTCATGGCCTGCAACCGCTTCAAAGGCTCACGCACAGTTGAACATATCTGTGACCAATTTGAGGCAATATGTGATGAATACAACATCAAAGCTAAATTGGACTATATTATTAGTGACAATGCTGCTAACATGCGAAAGGCATTCACTGTGTGACACTGAGCTCTGGTGTGACTTAACCCTGGAAGATCAGCACACAGTAGATGCTGCTATGGCAAAGAAATGGTATGGTATGTCTGGTATGTCCTTCTCTTTCCAAGTTATCAAACCTTAGCTCACTGCTGCACACAAGCACAACATTCAAAGATGTTTTTGATAGTGAATTTGGGGAACAGAAAGGCAGCCCTGCTGCAGTGAACACAAGATGGAACTCAACACTGACGCAAGTAAAGGCAGTTCTTCAGTGTGATCTTCTAAAGCTCTGTGCTGTTCTAGAAAAGGCTGGGCATAAGGAGTTGTCATTCACACCTCGAAAGTGGAATCTATTGAAGGAGTTGGTGGACATCTTGAAACCATTTGGAGAAGCATTTGATTTGACGCAGGGGGAGAAGGTCATCACAATCAGTGCAGTTGTTCCATCTGTCTTGTCCCTCAATCACCACCTCAAGAAGCTGAAGCCTCAAGTTCGTTTCCTGAGCTGCCTGGTCAGAAGTCTCCCGGCATCCCTGAAGAAAAGATTTCTTGGGATCTTCATTAAGGTGAAAATGGCCAAGTCTCAAGAAGGGATCACTGCCCCCCTTTCAGACCCAGTCTACCTCAAAGCAGCTGCCTTGGATCCAGCCTTTTCTCTGCTGTGGGTGGAGCCCCGTGTGCTGGTCAATTGTGACATCAAGGCAGAGGTGGCGCAACGAGTTAAAGGTAAATATTATTGACTTTAATGCAACTTTTTAATAATTTGATCTGATCTAATTGACGGCAACAATAATTACATTTTTCTAACACTATCACCAATATCAATGGTAATAAGGGCTCTTTTGTTTCTGCTGTTGTTGTTACATGTTCTTCCAGAATTGATCCTGCACGATGCTGCAGAGAATGAGCAACCTGTGCCTCTGGCTGATGAAGAAGAGCAAGAGGACATTGGAGAAGGAGAAGGGCTGTTTGCTGCATACCATAAGAGGCAGAAAAAGGATGTTGGGACCACTCCAGCACTACATCTAAGGCACTACCTTGACATTGCAGAAGGACAGAATGCCCTTTTGTTCTGGGCACTGAACATGAAGACTCTTCCTTCACTCTTCCAAGTGGCCATCAGAGTCTTGGCAGTTTTCATCGAGTTTTCAGCCATGGTGGCATCATTCTGCGTCTCCATCGTGCACAAATTGTCAGGGTCTGTGTTTCGCCCTGCTTCTTATTTTGAAAAGCTATTTGTTTTCTCCTGTGCAGTTGTTGTGTGTTTTTGTGATTTCAGGAGACTTGACTGGGCAGCGAGGCGGAGTCTCCTCTTCACGCACCTGCTTCTCATTCCCTTGATTTGCACAGCGCTGTTAAATACCTGGTCCTGGTTACAGCTGGTGTGAGCGCGTCAAATCACCTATGTAGTACAAGTCGTACACGTATCTCTCTTTGCCGAACCAGCCTTGTTTTTATCTGATTCTAATCTTGCGTTTTTTCTCCTTTTTCTAGTTTTTCCCCGGAGACCTCTGCCTTGCCAGCCAGTCAGTCTCCTCGTCTTTAGTTAGATCCCTTTTTGGCTGAGTATCTTTTGTATCTTTTGTAATAAATCACTGCCTTTTACCTGCTCAAAACCTCCTGTCTAAGCTCCATTTGTGGTCCACACATGTCCTGTGCAAAACCATAACACAAATGACTGACAGACTTTTGGCCAATTTGATCTTTTGCAAATGCAGCATAGGGACATAGAAAAGCACAATGACATAGAAACACTTGACATAGAAAAGCACATTGTGTATATTCATATAACAATGTGCTTGTATATAGCATGTATATTCATATAAAAAGATTAGTACCAAGGGTGTGGATATGTTTAAAATGTGAAGACATTTTGTTATTTGTTAAATAAATACATATCTTTCAAACATACATGATCTGTATAAATTTTATTTCTCTGTTATAAAAAGACTCGAAAGGACTTGAAAGTCAAACATTATGTAAATTAACTTGTTTGAATAATATGAGCATGAGTGTTGACTGACACATTCACCAGCTAATAGGATTGATGACAACAATGAGGTCTCACCTCGTGAGCAAGTCATCGCTATTTGTAATTGGCACAAGTGTGAAATATTCAATTCACAGAGACTCACCTATGTCTCCCAAACAAGTCGCAGACCCCGATCTCATTTCCAGTATGCTGGAAATTTGATCCACGTCTGTGACAATTCAGCCACCCCAGCCAATCAGAGACTAAGTTGGGGAGACCACAGCTAAAACCCGCACAGGAATACAACACAGGATCATCAGTGAGAAGAAGAGGAAAAAGGGAAAAAAAGAAATACAATATCAAAAAAACCAAAGAGATTACTGCTTCAGAAAGAGTTTAGCTGTCTACCTGAAGACACAAAACCAAGCTAAGTTAAGCCTGGTTTTAAACATACCCAAGGTGACTTCTCGAGTTTTTGCAACCACATGTTTTCGTGGTGTAATCATGCATAATGTGACCCCCTCCCTCACAGCTCATTCATATAGTGTGAACTTACAACATCCACAAAGACTCCCGATTACAAGGCAGGACATTGTATATTGTAGGATGCAGTGATTCTCAGACTCTGAAAGTTGTGTAGTTTGAACTTAGCTTTAAGGTTAATGCTCCAGAATCTCCTTGTTTTGGCTGTATGAACATCTGAGTAAGGTTGTGTTCTGAATATAAGACATTATTTTTTCTGCTTATATTCAGGCTTTTTAAGTTTGTCCCAGGGGACTGAAGTGACTTGCTCTGCTAACTAATGAATCATTGTGCTGGTGCCAGGTGGAGAGTGACTGTCTTGAATGGAGTGGCTCTTGTTGGGTCAGTTAACCAGCATCTGAACTAATGCATCAATGCCTTGTCTGCATTTAGAGGCATTAATGACCATTAATGGTCGGTCATTAATGCAAACAAGACACTAAACAACTCTCAAGCTGCAAAGAAATACAGTGCAGCAAGATGGTGAAGTTAGAAAATGAAAATTCTAAAAATCCGAAGAAGAGAAGCGCTTGCCCTATCTCCTAATTTACAATGGATGCAGAATGGTTGCATCATAGCTGATCTGCATCCTTTCTAGAAAATGTGTCAATGTACACTGGTTAGGAAGGTGTGCAAGGTTGGAGTGGATATGCAGCATTTCTATTTCTTCTGGATGCTGCAGCAGGGCTGCATAAATTCAGCAGAATTCAGCATGAGTGGGACAGGAGGAAGGCAAATAAAACATCAGGTTTACGTTTCAAAAATAATACACAGAACATAAAAACAAAAAAATTTTGCAAGCCCAGTGTGGTCCTATTTCTCTGGTCAGTAGAAATACTGCTGTGGTTATAACATACGCTAGTCTAGTCTAGTTTAAAATCTAGTCTCATGACTCCAGCTGTCCAGTCGTGCTTCTGCACTGTTACACGAGGTACAACTTCGGGTGCTGCTGTCTTTTCAGCACTTTGTCATTGGCCTGATAAAAAAAACACTGAAGTGCGGTCATCTCATGATCATACCGGGGGGAATGACAAGCCAGTTACAGCTGTGGGATGTAGTCATCAACAAGCCATTTAAAGATAATCTACACAAGAGATACATAGAGTGGCTCTTGTCTGGTGATCACGCACTCACAATATCTGGAAAAATTCAGAAATCTGCGGTGAGACTGCACTGTGAATGGATCCTGCAGACATGGGCTCAAAAATACTGCATCTGAAATGCTTTGGATGGAAGCCAGGATGACATTCTGTGGAACAAGCCGGTGGAGTCAGAGCATGTGAATGACAGCACCCTGGGATTCCACTGAATGCGTATTGTGGTGCCTTGTGTCTGCCTAGTGTGTGCTTTGTGTGTGCTTTGTGTGTGCTTTGCTATGTGCACCCACTGGTTGTGTTCACAGCCCCACGTGCTGTGTGGCACGGCAGGAAAGCTGGTAATTCAAAAACTACTTTTTGATTGTTTTATTATTACATAATTACAGAGTGCCATGAATGTTTTTAAAAGATGTTAAACAACTACCTACCTTTTTTGAAAAATAAAAGCATTTTCTTTTCAAAAAGAACATTTGGTATTTAAAAATTATTTTTCAGAAACATGTCTTGAAAAGGATAGATATTGGACCAATACATTAATACAGTTATGTTTAGCCAGATATCATACAAATTGTACCATTCTCTCACATTTGTTTTTTAAACAATTATGTTCTTTGTTAAAGCCTTTTTCATTTCCAGATAGCAAATAAAGTTGACTGGGGAAAAAAAATTGTGTGAAGTGGGAAAAGTGGCAATAGTAAGCTACACTGCAGATGCATCCTACCCCTCATGTCAGTCCTCTCATTAAAGATCTGGTAAAAGCAGAGTAGAAAAGAGAGCACTATGAAGACTTAATTCATACATTGTATATAAATCATCTGTGGGGAAAACAATGAACATAGTTATTGTAATGAACCCTACAGTTAGGTAGGTTAGGGACAGTCAAAGTATAACTAATAAACGCTTGTGACAATTTGTGAAGATTACAGACAACTTTTTTACTGAGGACTATCAGAACATTAAGAGGATTTCAACAAATATGACAAAAAGTGTTTTAGGAGTGTTTTAGAAACCAGCGCTATGGGTGTAAATGTTACCACCAGCAGCTTACACAATTGAGAGGAAAAGGAAAGGTGTTTACCCTGATGGTGCCCAGCTCCTGGTCATTCCTCCTGATGACCTCTTCAGTACAGCACTTTTAGCTCCACCTCCTAGTCCTTCAGACCCTGCTCCAGACGACGATGATGAGTTCAGCAAATTTTTCAAGATCTCCAGGTTTAAATTCTCTCGTTTGCTGCTGCCACAGCTTGTTGCACATGTGTCTGACTTGGCATTATTATTGGAAGATTTAAAAGGTATCCTGCCTCCATTTCCACCTCCACTAATTCCAGGGCTTCTTTTGGACAACAAGGTGTGGCAGACAGGAGGCTTGGCCAACACAGGTGGTTTGATTGGCTCCTGCTTGGCATTGATAACTTCCTGGCTCTTGACATACTTGGCTTTGTCAGCTTCTAGCCTCTCCACAGCACTGAGGCGCTTTGGGTTGGGTTCCACCTGAGACACAGATTCAACACAAATGAATACAA
Organism: Brachirus orientalis; assembly: GCA_016785285.1. Taxonomy (NCBI): domain Eukaryota; kingdom Metazoa; phylum Chordata; class Actinopteri; order Pleuronectiformes; family Soleidae; genus Brachirus; species Brachirus orientalis. Next base: position 180,666 of record JAFBJR010000046.1, read on the forward strand.
CACCATGCTTTCTATTCCATCCTTTCGAGTCACATTTAAAACCTTTAAATGTGTATACAATAGACAGTAGAAGCACATTCATCATCTGATACTGTGTGTTCACACAACAAAATGCATTGAGCTCATCAAATGGAACATGCCATGGCGCATTTTTTTTTTTTAAACCAATCTGTATCTATTACACAAGTGGTGTGATTTGCAGAAGCCCAGGTATTTTTGGCTGGATGAGATCAAAAATGGCTGAAGTTAATCAAATTGCTGTATAAGCATAAAAGTGCAAAGGCACACAGGAGCATGTGTGTGTTCCTCTCTCATTATCATCAACTTCTGCCTTATTCTTGTCTTTGGCACATCTTTTAAGATCATTGGTCTCTGACTATTTTACTCCCCAGTCTCTGTCTCTCCTGCTTTTTACATGTAATTGCTTGCTGCCCCAACCGCCTGACCCACCAGGAAGTGCTTGCACATGAGGGACAAATGCAGATCTGTTTTTGTAGGCAAAGAATCATTCACTTCTCCAGTTTCCAGCATTCATTATTTACAACCTCAATTCCAAAAAGTCTGGGACAATGTATAAAATGTAAATAAAAATAAATTGCAATGATCTGTAAATTTCATAAAACCATATGTTATTCATAGTAGAACATAAACAACACATCAGCATAAACAACATATCAACATATGAAACAGAGGCATTTTACCATTTTATTAAAAATATTAGCTCATGTTGAATTTGATGACAGCAGCACATCTCAAAAAAGTTGGAAAAGAGTGATGTTTACCATTGTGTAGGATCTCCTTAACAACTGTCTGTAAACATGTGGGAAGTGAGGAGACCAGTTGCTGGATTTTTAGGAAATAAAAGTTGTCCTATTCTTGTCTGATGCAGGATTCTAGCTGCTCAACAGTCCTGGGCCTTTGTTGTTGGATTTTCCATTTCATGATGCACCAAATATTTTCTATTGGTGAAAGGTCTGGACTGCAGACAGGACAGTTGAACACCCGGACTTTCCTGTGAACCCATGTTGTGATGGATGCAGTAAATATGCAAGTCCTTCCCCGAAAGAGACGTGGAGCATATGTTGCTCTAAAACCTCCATGTACTTTTCAGCATTGATGGAGTCTTTCCAGATGTGTAAGCTGCCCACACCATACCATCAGAGATGCAGGCTTTTGAACTGTCCACTGATAACAAGCTGGATGGTCCCTCTCCAATTTAGTCCTCAGGACAAGGCGTCCATGGTTTCCAACAGGAATTTCAAATTTTACCTCAGACCATTTTAATTGAGCTTTGGTCCAGAGAAGATGGCAGTGTTTCTGGATCATGTTCACATATGGCTTCTTCGTTGCATTATCTTCTTCGTTTATGGATTGCACAGTGAACTGTGTTAACAGACAGTGATTTCTGGAAGTGTTCCTGAGCCCATGTAATGATTTCTAGTGCAAAATATTGTCTGTCTTTAATGCAGTGCCACCTCAGGGCCCGAAGATCACGAGCATCCAGTTCTGACTGGCCTTGTTCCCTTGCACACAATTCCTCCTGATTATGATATATACACTGATGGTGGGATCTTCAAAGAATTCACAATTTTATATTGATGAATATTTTTCTGAAATTTTTCCACATTTTTGAGATGTGTTCGTGCCATAAAATTCAAAATCAGCTAATATTTTTCATGAAATGGTAAAATGTCTCAGTTTCAATATCTGATATATTGGGAATAAAAAATGGGCTATTCGATTTGAAAATCATTGCATTCTATTTAATTTACTGTTTAAACTTTTTTGGAATTGGGGTTGTAAATAGCAATGTGCCAAACATAGGAGAGGTGAAACTTTTATTTATTTATTTAATTGATGTTATGCTCAGAATACATCAATGAATAATTCAGACACTAAATACAACTTGCACCTTGCTCAGGATCTGGCACACATTAGACTCTAGCAGTATTTTACAGAATCACTTTGTCTGAATCATCCTACACTAATTTGCACATGTTGATGCTGCAGCTTCATTCATGTAAGAAAGCAAACAATATCAGATATTTTTAGGTTGAAGCAAGTAAAATTAAATAAGATGTGTGTACGGCATGGCATTATGATGATCTGGAGTCACAATGTCAGCAATGGTCAATAACATAGTCACATGCAGAACCCTGGAGTCAAAATGTTTACAGGAACAGAGCTCACCGCTTTACTAGCAGATTTCCTATCACAATATGGATTAACAGCAAAGTTGCACACATAATTTATTTTATATTTTCCACGCAGTTGGTAATTTACAAATTAATAAGATAATATGAATTATCTAATCCAGCACTTGGGTCAGTGTTACAAAACTGACAGACAATGTCTATTCAACTTTAATGGACCCAAAAAACAGAATGTCTGATGGATTCAATTGTTACTCTCTTTGGTTGGTACTGGTTAGATTAATAATGTGATGAGAGCTGAGCTCTTCTCTGCAGTGCGCATCCAGCATTATAATGTCTGGTAACCAAGTTAGCCATAGTTTGTTGGTTTGTGACTGAGCTGGTGCCATTGGCTGGATGCTTCTCTCTTCAATGTCTGAGCATATTTGTTGTGGACTGCTAATAAAGGAGATACACACACACAGAGAGATTCCATACTGAAACAGTACCTGTCTCCTGAAGTACTCTGGGCCCTTGTTGAGGATGCGGAGGGGTACAGCAGAACCAAAAGCTGTTGTGGAGCCAGTAGCCTTGCTATCTGGCAAGTCTGGAGGCAGCGTCTCTGTCGGCATGGCAATGAGGCGACTGGGGTGGCCGGCCGTGGTGGCAGCAGATGCAGGGGGGTTGACAGAGGGTGGGGGAACAGGTGGACCCCCAAAACATGAAGACGAAAGGTGAAAAAGAGAAAGTCTAGAATGAGATGAAATACCCAACCCTCCTCATGGCCAAAGGGACCCTGAAACTGAGCCAGACTGTGGGCTGAAAAGCTGCGGCGGTACAGCAGTTAAATTAACTACCGCATTGTGAGTAGGATGATGGTTTTCTGTTAGCAGCTCTGACTTCACTGCTCTGTTCTGAGAGATCTTGACTGGACTGTGAATCTTTTTTTGGACCTAATCATCAACCACAATCGACAGGAATGATTGATAGAGAAGTGACAGAATGGAAAGTAAGAAAAAGAGCACCAGGAGTGTTTTAGTGCTTAAGATGAGTGGTTCCACAGGGCTCAAGAAAAAGCAGAGAATGATGGGAAATAAATAAAAAAAAACTCCCGCGTCTTGACTGCAGCTTCAGCTCTCTTTTCAGTTCACCACAGAATCTGACATCTGCAGAGAGAGAGAGAGAGAGAGAGAGAGAGAGAGAGAGAGAGAGAGAGAGAGAGAGAGATAAGCCAATGGGCTTAGAGCTAGACTGACTGTATGGATAATTACTGCAAATGGTGTCTTATAACACAAAGGACATAAGAGTCTAGACATTCAGAGCATAACAGCCCTGTAATCTAAAAAATGCCTGATTGACAGTGATGGTGAATTTTACTAAAGTGTAAGTTTTTGGCTCATAAACAAAGGCTCCATGTGTTTTTCAAGCAAAGGTCCTAAAGGAGTAACAGATACAAACACACACATATACACACACACACCCCACAGAAAGAGTGATTTCATTTGGATTAAGAACATGTGCTATGCTCCTTTCCTGCAGAACACTTCATAAAAATACAGGTATGTAGCCGTGGATATTGCCTTGCAGACACATGTACCTCTCTTATCTCTCTTATCTTAACTGAAGGATGGTCTTCCATGTACTCATTTTAACTACTCTTGAGCACAGCACAAAGCAAGCCAGAAAAACTCATCTGAAGTGCTTCTCTAGCCTCCAAAATTTGAAGCCATATCTCAACTAAAACAGCTTTGACCCAGAGAAGACCCACGTCTCAGTTTCAATATGGTGTCAATGAATCATATCATACTGTTTTTATTTACATTTACGATATATATCGCATTTTTTTTTTCCTGTGAAATGACAATGACAATGTCACAGGCACTTTTATTAACATAAACGTATTGTACATTACATGAAATGCAGCATAAACAAAATAACATATGTATTAAATTAAAATGCTCTTTGAATAAAAAAATTAAATGAAAATATAATACATACAGAGCAAAAAGGTGTCAAAGTGCTTGTGTACAAAAAGCTAAATATGTAAACAGACTGAACACTTGAGGTCAGTGTATAACGACTCAAATATTGAGAATGAAAATAACAAGCCAGGCAGTAAAATTCACAGATTTTTTGCCAGGAAAACTGTGTGCCAGCTAGTGGCTGGCACACAAAGGTACTTCTTGGTTAGGCAACTCAGTGCTGGATAGACAACTGTATGTTCCTTCCACCATTTAAGAGGGTCAGCATCACTCTCTATATAATCTGACTGCAGATAGCTAGAAAGTTCATTTTCTATTTTCTCCCCCTGTGTGAATTTGGTGCTGTGGCTGTGCTGTGCTTAAAGAAGCTTGCCAGTGATTTCTTCTTTTTAGCTGTGGGTGGCACTGCCACTGCTGATTCTCTTCAATCTGCAGGCTCAGGTAAGTTGAACCAGGCAGCTCAGACAGACATCTGTCCTGATAACTGAGCAGAGACTCCGCCTCCATGATGACTTTGTGTTTCAGTGCATCTATTTTCACACTCTGGACGTGTTTTGATCCTGAACTGTGGATCCACAAAAGAAGCAATGTTCAACGGGTCACTGGTGGGTGGGTCTGTATATTTGTTATTAAGGTAATAAAAAAATGCTGGTTTTGATGCATTTACAAAGCTCAGTATCTTTCTCTTCAAATAACAGAGCCATTATTTTTCTTCTTTATCAGGAGCTCCTCTTCAGCAGTTTGAACTCCATCTAAGCCAGTCTCCATGTTGTTGCTCACTGTACGGCTTGAGTGAGCAATGGAGGAGGGATGGATTGTGCCCAGATTGAAGAAGAGAGGTGAACTTGTGCGACAGGTAGATAAGAAAATAGCATAATTTTAGCGCAACATAAACTATATTGATATAAAAGATATTGTCTAATCCTGTGCTGTGTAAGAAAATACATCAATATATTTGAAAAAAATCGATATATCGCCCAGCGCTACATTTTACACAGCATCTTTTACAAGACATGCCTAACCTTAACCTGACTTAAAGCTGAACATAGGGACCGAGCCTTTTTCAAAAGCCCTGCAAAGTTGTTCTGTAAAGTAAATGTTGGCCGCAATGTCCTAATGTTCTTCCCATTCAAAATCTAAAACTCATCTTTACCAATGTATTTATTTATACAGATACACACTCGCACATCTCAACACAATAGTCATAAGGGAGTGGGTTGCCGTCCTAGATGTCTACAAGCCAATTCCTCCTAAGAGAATGCTAGTCTGTTGTTCATTTGTGGCATTATAAATAGAAATGTTTCATTACTGTGTTTACCAGGAGGAGGGCATATGAACACAGATGCACATATAATATGCTGATTAATAAAACCATGCACATGCAATACAACAATAATATATCGATATTGTGACATGAGCTAAGATGCTGTCTTCAATTTGGATATCGTCATATTGTGATAAGGTATTAGGTACATTGATAATAATCATTCATTATATTTAATTAAATTGTGAAATACACTAAATATTACAAATCAAATGTTATATATATTACAAATTATAGCATTATAAAATACTCTGTGAACTGATTTCTACTTATTTTTAAGTGATAAAAGACCAATATGATAAAAAAACAACAACATTTTTTAATGTATTATTGTGTTGTAAAAATGAATTTACCTAGACTTATTGAGGAAGGCCCTTTCCTATTCTGACATGATTGTTCCCCAGAGCACAAAGCAAGGACTATAAAGACATGGTTTGACGAGCTGTGGAAGAACCACACAGAGCCACACAGAGCCCTGACCTCAATAGCATCCAGCACTTTTGGAATGAACTGGAACAAAGATTGCGAGCCAGGCCTTCTCATCCAACATCAGTGCCTGACTTAAGTGCTCTACAGAATGAATGGGAACAATTCTCCATAGAAACACTTCATAATCATGAGGGAAATCAACAAGTGTGGATCCTGTTAATTAGCTGCAAAAGGGGCACCAACTCCATATTAGATTACTGTATATGTACTTGAATATGTCGTGCAGTCCCTGTTGGTGTAATGGTCAGACGTCACAATATCTGTATGGATCTCAGGACAGGATAGGCCTGTTGTTAGCCTATAATCTATATAAAAGGTTATGTTAAAAACCTCTTTTTCCCCAAACTTATCAACAGAATGGCCTTAAAAAAACAGCAACATACAATGCAATCTTTTCAAAAAATGCTGCAGCCAAGTCCGGCACAAAACAGCCCACAAAATCCTGAAAGAACTGTCTTTAGGTTTAAATACACTGCCTGGCCAAAAAAAGGTCGCCACCTGAAAAAAGGCTTCAATTTGCTAGGGAGCATAAAGATTGGACTCTGGAGCAATGGAAGAAGGTCATGTGGTCTGATGAGTCCTGATTGACACTGTTCCAGAGTGATGGGAGCATCAGGGTATGAAGAGGGGCAGATGAACTGATGTATCCATCATGCCTAGTACCTACTGTACCGTATTTTCCGCACTATAAGGCGCACCTAAAAGCCTTTACTCTCCTCAAAAACCGACAGTGCGCCTTATAATCCGATGCGCCTTATATATGGATCAATATTGGTTAATTATGGCTACCGTAGTCAGGGGGCGTCGCTGAAGTAACAGCGGTAAAAACGGAGAGGAATTCCAGTCCCACACCACTTGTGTGTGTACAAAGAACCCACAATGGCGCCTTTCAAGAGACATGCTTACGACGCAGAGTTCAAACTCAAGGCTATCACTCAAGCAGTAGAACATGGGAATAGAGCAGCAGCGAGAGAATTCAACATTAATGAATCTATGGTACAAAAGTGGAGGAAGCAACAAGATGACCTGCCCCAAGTAAAGAAGACTAAACAGAGTTTCCGGGGGAACAAAGCGAGATGGCCACAGTTGGAGGACAAACTCGAACAGTGGGTTGTTGAACAGAGAGCAGCAAGTAGAAGCGTCTCTACAGTCACTATTCGAATGAAGGCAACAGCGCTAGCTAGCGACATGAACATTAATGAATTTAGAGGCGGTTCTTCTTGGTGCTTTCGTTTTATGAAAAGACGTAATCTCTCCATCCGCACATGAACTACTGTCTCGCAGGAACTGCCAAAAGATTACAAAGCTGGCCTCTTTCCGCACAGACTGCAAAAACAAGATCACTGAAAAGAGGATCCGGCCAGAGCACATCATCAACATGGACGAGGTTCCACTCACCTTTGATATCCCTGTGAACCGCACTGTGGAGAAAACGGGGACCAGTACGGTGAATATACGCACCACAGGGAACGAGAAGTCATCCTTCACTGTAGTTCTCGCATGCCAGGCTAATGGCCAGAAACTTCCACCCATGGTTATTTTCAAGAGGAAGACCTTGCCAAAAGAAAACTTTCCAGCCGGCATCGTCATCAAAGCTAACCCGAAGGGATGGATGGATGAAGAAAAGATGAGTGAGTGGCTGAGAGAAATTTATGTCAAGAGACCGGGTGGCTTTTTTCACACAGCTCCGTCCCTATTGATTTATGACTCCATGTGCGCCCATATCACCGATGGTGTGAAAAAACAAGTTAAGCACACTAATTCGGTGCTTGCCGTCATTCCGGGTGGATTGACTAAAGAACTCCAGCCGCTAGATATTGGTGTCAACAGGGCGTTCAAAGCTAGACTACGAACTGCATGGGAGCAGTGGATGACAGAAGGTGAACACGCGTTCACCAAGACGGGGAGACAGCGCCGAGCAACATACGCCACAATCTGCCAATGGATCGTGGATGCCTGGGCTGATATATCAGTCTCAAATGTGGTCCGAGCTTTCACGAAGGCAGGAATTGTCCCTGAACTGCCAGGCAACAGCAGCGACACTGACTCGGATAATGACAACTTTGACGAGATGGAACCGGGCACGTTGGATGCTGTATTCGCCCAACTGTTCAACTCGGACACTGAAGAGGAAGAATTCGAGGGATTCGTGGATGAGGAATGAACTGAAAAAGTGAGCTTTACGTGTTGAGTTATTGTTATATTGTTATTGCTTTGCACTATTTCGAGAGTTACTATATTGTGATTGCACTATCATTTGATATACCGTAGCGGTATCAGACTGTTTCTTTAACGTGTTTACTGAATCAGAGAAAAGTTCCCCTCCATGTTTGTGAAAGCACTAACTACGTGATAAAAAGTTGCACTACCTGTTGTACCTTGCTGTTGGTAAAATATAATACTACGTCACTGACGTTACCTCGGGGAAAAAAATAAGACAGCTGTCCATGTAGCTTTGAACTGTGACAAATGGAGTTGGAAATACATTGTTTTCAACGAAGGCGGCGCAAATACCGGTAAGAGCTACTGGTACGTACGGTACCATATTGTGAATGCACTAACTTGTTTTGGGAGTGAACGGAGTTGTCAGAACGTTGGTTTGTATTCTGTTAATAAAGTTTGACTGACTGACTTATCTGACTGTTTTGTTGACATTCCCTTTAGCGCAGCTCCATCTAGTGGATGCAAATCGCAACCCCAGCCAGCCACTACAGTAGTTTCTATTCTATGCGCCTTATAATGCGGTGCGCCCTATATATGAAAACAGTTTTAAAATAGGCCATTCATTGAAGGTGCGCCTTATAATCCGATGCGCCTTATAGTGCGGAAAATACGGTACATGCCTGTGTGGGCAGTGCAATGATCTGGAGTTGCTGCAGTTGTTCAGGTCTAGGTTCAGCAACATTATGTGCCCAAGGTCAGCTGACTGACCTGCCCTGAATATACTAAATGACCAGGTTATTCCATCAATGGATTTTTTCTTCCCTGATGACATGGGCATATTCCAAGACAACAATGTCAGGATTAATTGGACTCAAATTGTAAAAGAGTGGTTCGGGGAGCATGAGACATCATTTTCACACATGGATTGTCCACCACAGAGTCCAGACCTTAACCCCATTGAGAATCTTGGATGTGCTGGAGAAGACTTTGTGCAGTGGTCCGACTATCCCATCATCAGTACAAGATCTTTTTATTAATCAAATAAATCTTGTGACATTGAAGAAGCTTATCAAAACAATGCCACAGCAAATGTGTGCTGTAATCAAAGCTAAAGGCAAATATTAGAGGTGGCAATCTTTTTTTGAACTTCAATGCATTATTAGAAAAGCAAAAACAGTGCTTGAGGTGCACTAGTACACATTTCCGCACTTCCACATTTTCCCCTTTTAAGGACCGGGAGTTTATCTTGCATACCAGCATTTCCCCAAAGCTGCCAATAATAACGATTAGTCGTCATACTGTAATTGACGACATAAACAAATGCAAATATTATTGTCAGTGTGTCGTCAAATAGTTGTCTCAGGAACAAGTTCTATTGCTGCAATAGACCTACTTCTTCTAGCTCTTCTGGGGGAATTACGAGGCATTTTCAGGCCAGCCAAGAGACATAGTCTCTCCAGCGAGTCCTGCCTGGAACACCTCACCAAGGAGGCATCCAGGCACCCTTCAACACCCTGGATGCGTCTAGAAATCCTGTCCATAAAAGTTATGAACAGGATCGGTGACAAAGGGCAGCCCTGGCGAAGTCCGATCCTCACTGGGAAAGGATCTGACTTACTGCCGGCAATGCGGACCAGTCTCTGACACCGGTTGTAGAGGGACTGAATGGCCCTTATCAAAGGGTCCGGTACCCCATACTCCCGGAGCACTCCCCACAAAACTCATCATCGAACGCCTTCTCCAAGTCCACAAAGCACATGTAGACTGGTTGGGCGAACTCCCATGCACCCTCTAGGACCCTGCCAAGAGTGTAGAGGTGGTCCACCGTTCCACGACCAGGATGAAAACCACACTGCTCCTCCTGAATCCAAGATTCGACTATCCGACGGACCCTCCTCTCCAGGACCCCTGAAATACCTTACCAGGAAGACTGAGGAGTGTGATTCGCCTGGAGTTGGAACACACCCTCCGGTCCCCCTTTTTAAAGAGGGGGACCACCACCCCAGTCTGCCAATCCAGAGGCACTGCCACAAGTAACATCACGATGTCCACGTGATGTTGCAGAGGTGTGTCAGCCAAGACAGCCCTACAACATCCACAGCCTTGAGGAACTCCGGGGCGGACCTCATCCACCCCCAGGGCCTTGCCACCGAGGAGCTTTTTCACCACCTTGATAACCTCAGCCCCAGAGATAGGCGAGCCCACCCCTGAGTCCACAGACTCTGCTTCCTCACGGGAAGGCGTGTTGGTGGGATTGAGGAGGTCTTCCCGAGTCGAGGTCAGCAGCACCCTATCTCCACTGTACACAGTGTTGACAGTGCACCGCTTCCCCCTCCTGAGACGCCGGATGGTTGACCAGAATCTCCTCAAAGTCGTCCAGAAGTCGTTCTCCATGGTCTCACCAAACTCCTCCCACGTCCGAGTTTCTGCCTCAAAGGACCACCAAAGCGCATTCCGCTTGGACTGCCGGTACCTATCAGCTGCCTCTGGAGTCCCACAGGGCCTTTCTGCTTCTTCAGCTTGACGGCATGCCTTACCGCTGGAGTCCACCAACGGGTTCGGGGGTTACCGCCACGACAGGCACCAACCACCTTACAGCCGCCTCAACAATGGAGGCACAAAACATGGCCCATTCAGACTCAATGTTTCCCGCCTCCCCCGGAATGTGTTCAAAGTTCCGCCGGAGGTGGGAGTTGAAGCTCTTCTGGACAGGAGACTCCACCAGATGTTCCCAGCAGACCCTCACAATACATTTGGGTCTGCCAGGTCTGACCGGCATCCCCCCCCACCATCGGAGCCAAGTCACCACCAGGTAGTGATCAGTTGACAGCTCCGCCCCTCTCTTCACTGAACTGTGGTACTCTGAACTGCAGTTTGGTGCATAAGCACAAACAAGAGTCAGGACCCGTACCCCCACCTAAAGGCGGAGGGAGGCTACCGTCTCGTCTACTGGGGTGAACCCTAACGTACAGGCTCCAAGCTGGGAGGCAATAAGAGTGCTCACACCAGCTCGGCGCCTCTCACCAGGAGCAACTCCAGAGTGGAAGAGAGTCCAACCCCTCTCAAGGAGACTGGTTCCAGAACCCAAGCTATGTGTTGCGGTGAGCCCGACTATATCTAGTCGGAACCTTTCAACCTCGTGCACCAGCACAGGCTCCTTCCCCACCAGAGAGGTGACATTCCATGCCCCTAGAGTCAGCTTCTGTAGCCAAGGGTCGGAGCGCCAGAGTCTCCGCCTTTGGCCACCACCCAGCTCACACAGCACCCGACCTCCTTGACCCCTCCCATAGGTGGGGAGCCCATGAGAAGCGGGACCCACGTTGCTCTTCGGGCAGTGGCCGGCCGGGCCCCATGGGTGTAGGCCCGGCCACCAGACGCTCGCCATCGTGCCCCACCCCCAGGCCTGGCTCCAGAGGGGGGCTCCAGTGACCCGCATCTCACTCACTCATTTTCTACTGCTTTATCCTCTACTGAGGGGTGCGGGGGGACGCTGGTGTCAACTTCAGCTGACATAGGGCAAGAGGCAGGGTACACCCTGGACAGGTCACCAGTCCATCACAGGGCCACACAGAGACAACCATTCACTCTCACATTCACAACTACGGGCAATTTAGAGTGTCCAATTGGCCTAATCCCCAAGTCTGCATGTTTTTGGACTGTGGGAGGAAGCCAGAGTACCCGGTGAGAACCCACGCACACATGGGGAGAACATGCAAACTCCTTGCAGAAGGGCAGGTTCAGTTTAGTTCAGTTTATTTAAATCATTGCACTTTCAAATACTGAACATGGGATAAAGGATGGGACTGAGCAAAATATTGATTTGATGTGGATTTGGAAAATGTCATATTGCTTCCTTTTAGTGAAATAACACTCCATTAGCTTACATGGGGTTTGAACTGTGAACGTTGTTGGCAGTATATACTCAGCCTCTGTAGGCTCAGTTTATGACCCTAAAGTAAATTATCTTTTATATTTCTTTGCACTGTGAGTTTGTCAAGGTTATGTGGCACTACTGCGAGAGAGTAGAATTAAAATGTGACTGCAAGTAAACAATGAGAATGATGTGCTCAGCATAATGCTAGTCAATCATGGCATATGCTTTATATTGTGTTTTATAACATGCATTTGGAAACCACTGCTGTGTTTGGATCTGTCGAGTAGCAGCATTACAGCAGGTGATTTGCTGTCCAACTGGGTGACCATCTGCACCACTGAAGTCTTGCATGGTCAGGCACTTCAGGCCGATTGATCATGAGTAGATCCTGTGTGTTGTGGGCCAAGTGAGGATATCACTTTTTTTATTTTTTATTTTTTATTTTATTTTATTTTTTTTTTTAATAGTATATAGTA
>JAFBJR010000046.1:199850-223139 GCA_016785285.1 Brachirus orientalis
AGATCACTTCGGTCCCAAAACGCAGGTTTACTTGTAGTTCCCAGAGTCCATAAAAGTAGAATGGGAGGCAGAGCCTTTAGTTACCAGGCTCCTCTCCTGTGGAACCAACTGCCAATGTCGGTTCGGGAGGCGGACACTGTCTCTGTATTTAAAGTTAGACTTAAAACCTTCCTTTTTGATAAAGCTTATAGTTAGAGCTGGCTCAGGGAAACCTGAACCATCTCTTAGTTATGCTGCTATAGACTTAGACTGCTGGGGGATTTCCTGTGGTGCACTCAGACTCACTCTCTCACACTCAAGCTATGAATGTGACTTAATTATGTGTCATTAACCTTTTTTTTTCTCTCCCTTCCCAAGTCTATGTCTGCTTCCTTCCATTCTCTCTCGTCTATGTCTCTCCCTCTGTCCTCATCTTGCAGGCTGCAGGATCCAGATCCAGTTTTGATGATATTATTATTATTATTATCAGTAACAATAATACTGCTGTCATTATGATGCTCTGATTAAAAGTTCATCAGTATAATTTCTTATCAATAATCTCTGCTGCTGCTTGTATAAATGACACTGTAGTTCTATAAACATGACAGAACTGACTCTAAGCTTGATACAACTGTTGTATATTTGCTCCTGGTCTCTCTCTTCTGTCTCTCCCTCACCTCCCTCTTTTTCTTTCCCTCCCCCCTTTCTGTCCCCCACCTCTCCTCTGTCCCCCACTTTCCTCTCACCCCAACCGGTCGAGGCAGATGACCGCACATCTTTGAGTCTGGTTCTGTCACAGATTTCTTCCTGTTAAAAGGGAGTTTTTTCTCTCCACTGCCCCCTAGTGTTTGCTCATTGTGTGAACTGTTGGGTTTCTTTTCTCTCTGTAATATTGTAAAGGTTTTGGCCTTATTATGTACAGTGCCTTGAGATAATGTATGTTGTTATTTGGCGCTATACAAATAAAATTGAATTGAATTGAATTTGCTACATGCAAATAAGATAGCTTACACACAGTAGATTTCTTGTCGACAATGTGAACGTTGTTGACAAAACTCACAGCAAACGCAAAACATTTCCATGCGGGTGAATTCAAAGAAGCGGGAGGGGGTTTGAGTTTGGGCGATGTGTTGCCCAAATCATCATTATAAACATATAACTCCTATGACAACACAAATATATATAAACAAATCAAAAGAACATTGCAGTATGTGTATGCGCTCTCCCTCCCTTATCCCCTCAGACAGGATGCATGCATCTTTGTTAATGTCAGATTAAAGTGTAAAAATGTCAGCATATTAAAGTAACAGTTTGTAGTATTTCTGGGGGTTTATTAGCAAAAATCAAATTTCCTCTCCATAGAAGAGCAACCATGTTGTATAGTCGCTGTATAATAATTATTGTCATATTGTCATATTATTGTCAATCATTTTCATAGCCATAGAACAAGCCATTTATAATAACACAATTGCTGGCAGTGGCCCCATAGTCCTCCAAGAATCACGATACAGGAGCCTGATGTGGACAACCATATGGACGTCGCGCTTGGAGGTTCCAGCCCCAGCGACGAGTATAAAAGTAAGTCACGTGACAGAGCTGTAAGGATAGGGGATCATATTTATCGTGAAAAACCAGTACCGGCACCTGAATCTATGACTGCAAAGAAAACACAACAGCAGAAACGTATTCTTAACAGATGACGACAGAAAACAAGAGGAAACATCTCTGTAGCCTTTTCTAAGTGGAATCACTGATGAGGAACAACCGATGCTGATGTCAGTGTTTTCTGCTGAACAGGTAATTTCATATACTCTAAATCTAAATGTTGTTTGTAGCTTGATAGAAGTAATATTCTACTGACTGATTTTGCATAACATAGTTAGTTTTTGGACCTGGTCTTGTTGTCCAGGTGGGTCTTTGTTTGTGTAGGTGAGCAGACCCTCCCCACTTCAGCAGGTAACACATTAGCTGCTAAAGTGGGGGAGGATTAGGAGGGTTTGTTTTCCCTCTGTGCTCATTTGGGTGAGAACATGAAACACAGTGTGTTCAACTGTGGGTATAATTTAAAATATTCCTATGGTTTCCAACAGCTGTGAGAGAGGTCAGCAACATCAACACTGTCAAAGAGACAACTACTACTTACATACTACATACTTTTTTTGTTGGAGAGGTGTTCCATCCACATGCATTTTAGGGGACCTGAAGCAGTATTTTTTGAAAACATCTCCCAGAGTGGGAAATTCTCAAACCACCGGCCTCGTGTTTACATGGAGACCGCGAATACGTGACCGTGGGAAAACGCAGTGCGAATTATGGGTCGGTAAAAACTTGTTCAGTAGAGGTGTAGATGTAGTATTGCGAGATTAGGTGAGACGTGTGTAATCAAACATGGCGACACACATCTAGACCAAACATTTCATCTTATTTACAAAATCAAAGGTTAAAATTTACAAAAAGGAAAAAGGGAAGTTTGTCCATCACATTTTCTTTTTTTTTCATGGGAAGAAGAGAAAATAGGCGAAAACAACCAAAACACTCCTTTGTCCAAAAGAAGCCACATGGAAGACTCACCAGGAGCAACATCTTCCTCCAACAGCAAATTTATGGAGATCCAGCTTTGATGTTCAACTCTCTTTGGTAGAAATCCTCCACAAAGTTTCAAGCACTGCGGGAGTCGCTGGAGTTCAGCCAGCAACAGGTGTCTCTACTTGCGGCTGAAAATTCCAGGAGGCTGTTCCCACTGAGGAAAAAGATTGTTGTCGAAGGATCCCGGGCAGTCATCGCTGTAGACAAACTATATGTAAACGGTCAGCTGTACCGGGATAAAGAGGTAACCCCCTGGCTCTTCTGAACTGCAGGTCTGTCACCCATCAACAAAACAAAATGATTTTCCATTAATTCAATCCTCAATCTTTCCTTCTTTCTCTACACATATTAACTTCAAAACCGATATTCACGACAAGTCTATAAATACACGTCTCAGTAGTGTATAAACGACCCCACCACGGTACTTGATAGGTTTACATTTTGTGCTCTGTTTTTAATTACGTGTTTCTTTGTGTGTTTCCCTATGTGCTCTCTTACGTTATTGTCTTTTTAGTGTCTTAAACTTTCCATTGTTATTCACCATATGTATTTTATACCACATTAAGATTAGGACCCTTGTCCACACCAGCACAAGCGCACACACTCACATACACACACACAGCCGGGTGCGGGTACAAACACACACGCAAATAAAAAATACAGTCAAAACACAATTCTAGCATAAACTCTGGTTTCGACCATGGCTCTGAGAGCAGAACATAATCACTGCTCCTCCCCGTGGACAAATGAGGCATTGCAGCTAGTTTTCACACACACTGTTTAGGGGAGTTTATGAGTGAGAGCTTCATTATCTACGTCATCATGGGGGATCAAATTACACTGGTGACCTATCAGCGACTAGCCAAGATCCAGCCAAGAGCCAGTCATGGACCCATCGCAGACCAGTCAGGGAAAGTAGGGAACTTTTAAGTGGCTCCATCTGTACAAACCTCTGTTCTGTGTGAGGGGCTCCTCTTCTCTTCTCCTCTTCTGTGGAGGGAGCTGCTCGTCTGATACTCCTCCCCTACTACTACTGCTGCTACTTTGATGACAGCTAGCCCACAGTTAGCAATCAAATGCTAACACTATATTGAAAAATAACAATGTTTCACTATCATACACGTCTATGACCTATTCAATTACAATATACACAAGTAAACTTAAGACACACGTAAACTGTGTCTTCATATGGGAACCTCATATGTTGACAACTGCATTTTGACCACCAACGGCCACCGTAGTTCTCAGGGAAGGGAGGGATGAGCAGAGGAGCATTTCTTCATTGCAATCTTGAGCTTATCCTCTAGATGTCAGTAGAAATGACAAACTCCATCTTTTACTTTATCTGGTTTGAGTAGGGTGGAGACAATTGGCGTTTTTCCCCTTACGCAGTTCTAGCACGGTTCAGCTTTTATGTTTTAGACTTACACAAACTAGTGACAAGCAAGGCAGTTCTTTTGTTGTACTGCATCATGAGAATTAGTTCATAAAAAAATAATTCTTCAGTACAACCTGCATGAGCGGTGCACTGACTCTGTCTATGTCTGGGTCCTGACACAGTGGCTGAACTAAAATACAGCGGAAGGGGTTGTAATCCACCTCACTATTGCCAGTTTTCTGCAGTGCTGCTGCTAAATACAACAGACTACTCTGTTAAATATTGGGATTTTACAAATGTTGCAGATTTCAGAGTTATTTACAACAGAGTGAATACAATTTAAAACGAAAGTAACCATAATTTAAATCAGAAGTAAGTGCAACATGAGACCCAGTGCAAACTGTCAACAAGCAGATAAAAGTAATGCAATATAAAAACTGTG
This sequence comes from Brachirus orientalis, assembly GCA_016785285.1. Lineage (NCBI taxonomy): Eukaryota > Metazoa > Chordata > Actinopteri > Pleuronectiformes > Soleidae > Brachirus > Brachirus orientalis. The sequence continues at coordinate 204,236 of JAFBJR010000046.1, forward strand.
GTAAAATTTTAAAATTATTTCTTTTGTGGTGTTACTATCAAAAGGTAGGAGGACCAATTATAGGTCCCATCACATCATAGATAAGGTATTGAAGACTCTGGCCCGGGTTGCTGAACAACCCATTCTAGAAGCAATCTGTCTCTCTCTGTCAGGCCAGTGGCCCTAGAGTGGATGAGTCCACTGATGTTTCACTGTCCAAGCAGCTGGATATTCACATCAGGTACTTTAATTTTCATTCATTAAAGGAAATGTGATGATGTCCTGGATACATGGATTATACACAGTATCAATTATCAGTTTTCACTTTGTTAGGTACCTGAATAGAGAAGGACGCAGGTGACCCGCCAGGAGAAAACCAGCAACAAGTCGGCCTGACACAAGTCTTGTAAGCAGAGAATTTTTTGTTTGTTTTTTTCTGAAAATGTGTGATTTTCATTTTTTTTTAACAAAATATGAAAGTTGAAATCTCAAAGAAGCCACCCCATGCTTCAAATAATTGTATTTGGGGTTTTAAAACTATAAACACTGTATTTAAATTTGGGTTGTTTTACTGGAAATTCTCACCGAGAACCGCTTCCTGGTTTGGGGTGGGGGGGATACCACAGTAGATTAGCATACCAGCTTTCTTTGGCTATTCAAGTGCTTTTGTACTTTTTTTGACCAATCAGCTGAGGAGGAACCACATGGTAACTTAAGAAGCCTTTCCTGCATTTAAAGTAGGCATAATTACACTACTGCTACTGCTACAGGAACCTGCGTGTGTTTTCATCGTTGCAGCGAGCATTTGCTATTAATGTGAGCATCTGCTGTTAATTTAAATAACACCAACTTGATGATGTACTTCATACATGTGAATAACACACTGATAGCCCATGCTTGTTATTCATTGTTGTTATGGCCCTTATTATGGGCCACGGGTGTATTATGTGCAGAAACTGACTGACTTGACTGTGATGCTAAAGATGTAGCAATCACCTGAGGGCAGTTTCGATGTATACACTCCAGTCAGGGACGGGCAGTATTTCTGATACATGAATTTAAAAAAAGTGTTTCAAATACAAAATATTAATTTGTTATTTGTATTTTATTGAGATCGTGGAAATGCCTTCATATTTTGTATCAGAATACTTTGTCATGTATTTTGTATTTTTAGAATACTATAAAATATTTATGTATAGTATTATATTTAGTGCCTGTTAGCATAAGCCATAATCTGAAACAAGTATTTTCTTTGCTTGCCTTTTTCATTATTGGCAAAGACACTCATTAGACACTTTGATGAGAATGGGGCAAGACCATGCTTGAGGAAGAAGGGCCCACGGCAAAAGCCACACAGGTTGATAGATCTGTGGACTTTCTAAAGGACTACGCTGAAGACAATGCCATCATGCTGCCTGGCCAACATCCTGGGCGTCATCAATGGAGGAGGCGTGTCGCAGTGTCTGAGCTGTATTTACAACAGCTCAATTTCACTCAGGTGCTTGTGAGTCGAAAATCTAAACTGTTGCCCTGTAAGGTGACAGAGTGGAGAAGTACTAGAATACAACATTTTATTATTGTGATATATTTTAGTTTTAAAGTTTAATTAATTCTCCATTGTTCAATTAGATATGTTTTAAGGCAAATTTTACTACATTTTAAATTAATACATAATTGATGTCCTGGATAAAGCAGGAGGCATTGTTTGGCAACATGTCAACAGTTACATCAGCAAAGTCACATTGGCAAAACCTGTCCAAAAACAACAAGTGTGGCCCAGGCATTAGTGAGACTTCAACCAAACTACTTTTGCATAAGTACATGTGTTTAAAAAGCACATTAAGAAACAAATAGTAAATGGTCTGTATTTATACAGCACACCTAAATGCATAACTTCTGATATTAAACATCTCTCATACCATTCACACACTGCCATTTGGGGGTCTATCTTGCCCAGTATTACAGTGACATGTAGACTAGCGGAGCCTGGGATTGAACATGACCTCTTGGTTGGCAGATGACCTGATCTACCACTAAACCACAGCTGCCCCTGCACAGCCAGAAAGAGGCTGCAAAACAACATCAGCACCTTTAAAAAAAAAAAAAAAGAAAGAAAAAAAAAACTGTGTGAAAGGTCCAAGTTTTGAGGTTAACATAACAAAGCAATTTATGTACCGCAGTTGACTAAACCTCCAGATGTATGGTTTAGATAACAGTTTTGTTAATGTATACTGTATCATGTACAAATCAAATGCAGTAATGTGGAAGGGAAGAACTTTTTTGTTTTTGAGAGTGGAAAGGACCTATTCCTATTTTGTATTTTATCTACACCATATTATACAAGAATAAAAGTAGTGACATCACATGAATTTCAGTTTTAGCGATACCTCTTATAAAAATCCATAAAATTAAATATAGTTAGAGACAAACTGAAACTTTCATCCAAGTGTTAAGAACTGGAGTGAGAAGCATCATCAAGAAATTCAAAGAGAGGCGCACAATACAGAACAAGCCTGACAGAGGTAGGAACTAGTGAAGGACTTGGACAAGTCAGGAATTGTAGTCTGAAGCCCCATTGTAGTCCCCTTCACGTCTTGTAATAATTTCATTTTTGTTGATTAAAAAGAACAGGGTTTTGAGAAATCAACACAATATTTAATGTAAATATATAGTATAGAACAATAAATAAAGAAGTTCATGAGTAGGGCTGGCCCATATGGCAAAAAAATTATTATCAAGATATACATTTTTTTTACATTATGTTGTCCAATTTAAATTTTTATGACACTTCTTTTAATACTGCCAGTTTTAGAGCATTAGTATTGAAAACTAGAGAGTAGTTTAAGCTTAGTAGTTTAAGATAGAGAGCAGCTCATTTTACTAATACATAATGCAAATAAGCACTTATTCAATTCCCTCTCCCGCAAGCACACACCTCCGCAATCCACCGCTGTCACCGCACCTCCAACACTACACAAACATTACTGTTTACTTTACAAACAGTTTTAATAATTGTAACATTAACAGTGCTGATAGTTATAGAGAATGACATACAGCAGTCATCAGTAGAAAGTCCACCTCTATTCATGAGTAATAAACACAAAAGATAAACCGACATCCCACTCAGCTGAACACATTATTGTTGCAAACCAGACAGAGGAGCCTGATGCCCCCTGTGTGAATCAACCACATACAATGTACAATCAAGCAACAAGTTAGACCACCTCCGACATAAAAAGAGTAGGTTCAATAACACACATGTAACATTGAAAGTGTTTTGATTTACTCTTTTGAGTCAGTTTGCAGTATTAACAGCATGTGAACTGTTCTGTTTAGAATTTAAAAAAAAAAACAAAAACATATTTTGAGTTATAAAAAATGAAAGTTACAATTAACATACCCTTTACGTAATTGTTTTTTATGCCTCGTGGGCACCCATAGGAATGACATAACAACATAAAAGTTGTATGAATAAAGGCTGAACAATAGCCTAGGTGAAGCCAGCAAAGGCTGTTAGCAAAGTGATGTTGCTTAAGCTGGGAGGGATGCAGACTGGCATTAAACAGGCAAGACAAAATTCTAAATTCTATTCAAAAATTCACCAATTCCAGATAGCCATCACTCCTAGAAAACTAGGACAAGCACTTTGTTGACACATTTTCTGTTGCTCCACATACATCACCCAGATCATTGGTCAATTTAGTTGTAGGTCTATCCATTTGCATACAGAGGCACAGATACAGTTACATGGAACTATTTCAGCTTTAAAAACAACAACAAAAAAAATGAAATGATAAGTATTTTGGAGAACCTGCCTTGCTACCATTGCTCCTACACAGGGATATACTGCTGACTGGATTTAGCTCTTAAATATATATCACAAAGCCATGTTTAATAGGGACATGACTAAAATCCCAAACCACCACTTTACCAAAAAATGCAACAGATCAGAATTTCTGAATTGTATGGATAAAACATAAAAGTTGCATCTATTTCATGTCTAATGGAATAAAACAAACGTGCTTAACTGTTCAAAAAGTACTCACACACACTCACTCACTCATTTTCTACCACTTTATTGTCCACTGAGGGTCGTGGGGGGCGCTGGTGCCTAACTCCAGCTGACATAGGACAAGAGGCGGGGTACACCCTGGACAGGTCGCCAGCCCATTGCAGGGCCACGTAGAGACAGACCTCTCTCACACACATACACATTTTTTCATTAATCAAATTATAATCATCTTATCATTATAATTGGTGGTGGTGTTATCATTATTATTATTATCATTATTATCATTATTATTATTATTCTTTTACATTCACAAAACATAAGAGTTTATGACTCAGTATCAGGAATATCTCTATGATCAACTTAACATAAGTGTAAATGATTAAGATAGATGCCAATTATGAGCACAACAATCAACACAAACAGTCCATTGTGGTGAAAATCCTCACACCTTAGCTGCCATCCTCTCCCCAACATTCCCACATGCAGTTAAATGCCCATCTGGGTAACACCTGCTTTTAGGAGACGGAGAGACAAATCAAAGACATAATCAGTCAATCTCAACACATCTATATTTTAGAACATAACTCTCAATCTTCCCAGACCCTATTGTATGACACTGTATAAGAAAGCATGCTATTTGCCTGTCAGCACTCGTGCAGAAAGCAGCCTGCTGTTTTAACCACATGTGGTCTGTTTGCATTAGGGCTGAAACGATTCCTTGAATAATTTGAGTAATTCGATTCCTATAATTATTCGAGGTAAATTATCTGTGTCGAGTAATCATTAAATACAGTATTACATTTTACAAATCCGGACAGTGTTCTGCCCATATGGTTATCTCAGTTACACAATGCACTCACTTACGCTCACGGTCTGCCAGGATGATTATCAACGTGATCACCAGAGACCTCAAGACACATACATTTCAATAAGTTCACACACTCACCACACGTCATTTCTCACACTGTTAAGTTATAAAACTCACCGCACATAAATTAGTAATCTATGAATGGATGATTCAAAGGCAGATTGCTCTGCATAGTCCATTCTTACAGCTGTCTTCAATTGGCAACCTATCAGCCAATCAGAAAATAGTATTTCTTGTTGCCGGGTAAAGTCTGAAAATAGGTACTCGTTCCACGAATATGCACGAAAGCACACGAGTGCAGTTAATGTGTGCACAGGTTTCAGACGAGATGGAAGAGAAAGAGCAGAGTCAGGTAATCACTTCAATTATATCACTTCATTTATTATAAAGGCTGCTTATTAAAGTGTAAGTTTGAAGGGTATGAACTTTTTTTTTTTTACATTTTTTTAGTAATTAGTTTAGTTTAGTTAAGTTTGTAGTGGTCCCATAATTTGATACTTTTTGTCATTTCCTACACTGCATATCTTCCCCTTGCTCCTCTGCCTTCATCCTTCCACGCTTTAGTTATGTTAGCAGGATAATCTAACTTCATCTTCAGTGATCACCAGGGCTCTCAAGGTTGGAACTTGGAACAGGGTGGGGGTTAGTTAGTGTTTGAAGATAAAATGTTAATCTAAGAACAATTTCCACCAAACCAAATTAATAATTTTATTTTTGACTTTCAGAACAAAAAAGAAAAATGGTTCAAAGAGACATTTGGCCCCAAATTTTCCCCTGATGCAGCATTGGCCATTGTCTGTCCAGAATGAAAGGATAGTTTTCTGCTTCTTTCCTGACTTCTTTAAATTTAAATAAACAAAATAAACAGACTACTCTCCTACTCTTTACACTTCAAACTTACAGTTCTAACTTATTTTATTATTTACTTATTTTATATATAATAATAGTTATTATTATTATCATTATTATTATTATTATTATTAATATTATCTTATAATAAGAAGCTATTATAATAAATTGATATAAGTGAAGTGATTACCTGACCATGCTCTTTCACTTCCATCTCGTCTGAAACCTGTGCAAGCATTCACTGTGCTCGTGTGCTTTCGGGAACATTTGTGGAACGAGTAGTTGCAGCGGAAACCTATTTTCAGACTTTACCCGGCAACAAGAAATACTATTTTCTGATTGGCTAATAGGTTGCCAATTCAAAATAACTGTATGAATGGATTACGCAGAGTAATCTGCCTTTGCATCATCCATTCATAGATTACTAATTTATGTGCGGTGAGTTTTATAACTTAACAGTGTGAGAAATGTCTTGTTTAGTGTGTGAGCATGTGAACTTACTGAAATGTGTGTGTGAGATTTGAGGGCTCTGATTTCATGTTGATGCTCATCCTGTCGGAACGTCAGCATAAGTGAGTGCACTGTGTAATTTGCCTCTAATTATTTTAGTAATCAAATTACTCAAATTGTTTGAGGAATCGTTTTGGCCCTACACTTAAGAAAACCTTTCCTTAGTACCTTGTTGAAATAAGATTCAATGATAATAATATGTAAACAAGTTAAATTTTGAACAAAAGTCAACAGAGTAATAATTAACTTCAACTGTAACATATCTCTTTGCAATTATCTCCTCATTTATTTGGCCACATTCTAGTCATGGCATGAGGTTGTTGCTGTATTGCTGTACATGGAAGCAGCTGCCTTTTTTCATCACAAAAGGATCACACAATGTACAGTCCAGAAGAGATCTAGATATCAGCTGAAAATGCTTCATTCCATGCCCGCAGTCCAACATCCTGGTGGAGCTACTCAGCACATTGGTATCTGTCTAGATTACCAACAAGAGACAGAGCAGCAAAGATGGGAGAAAATGCAGAAGAGGTAAGAGAGCTGGCATTCATGCTAAGCAAAAGGCCTCATCTACCTAGCCTGTTCATCAGGAACACCCAGTCCATTTTTAACACGATTGTTGAGTTGAGGCAAATGATCTTGTCACAAAGGTTGGACAGCTGTCATGCACTCTTCACGGAAGCCTGGCTCACCAACAAGGTGAGGAGGACCCTTAGAAACCTGAACAAAGCAGCTGGACCCAATGACATTCCAGGATGACTGCTGGAACATTGCACAGGATGAGTGACTGCAGTCTTCACCAGCCTGTTTAACATTTCCCTGGAGCAGACCACTGTCCCCACCTGCCTCAAGTCCACCACCATCATCCACATCCCAAAACAGGCAGCAGTCAAGAGCCTGAATGACTATCGTTCAGTCCTGACCCCGATTGTGATGAAGTGCTCGTCCAAGCATACATCCCTGAACCAACATCAGTTTGCCTACTGATGAAACTGGTCAACTGATGATGTCATCTTGCTGGCCCTTCACACTGCCCTGTCACACCTGGAGCAGTGGGACAGCATAGTGCAATAGGGCTGTAACTTTTTTACAAAAATTAATTTCGAACGAATAAATAATGACCAGGAAAATATTTGACTATATTCAAATATTAAACCCCACCACCACCACTCACGAGTGTATGCCACTGGCCCCCACTGCCTTCACCACTCTTCCAAAACAGCAGTCAGTCAGTAGAGAGTAGGGGTGCACAATGTTGGGAAAAGAAATAATGACGATGACAATGTTTAGCCAAAATCCTTTAAAAATGTGATTTTAATTGTTATAACTCATGAATTGTTGCTTACAGATTTTATCAATGGACACAATATTAAAGGAAAAAAGCCTTATTTATTGTCTTTAAACTTAAGCATTCAAGTACATATTCAAAGATTAAAAACAAATTACTCTATGCATGTTCTGCATAATATTGCACACAGACTTAATATGTCTTATTATTAAACAAATTAAATTACTAACTTGAAGATGAATATTTTGCCCATTTTGCTCCAGATTATTTTATATACTGTAAAAAAAATATACAGTTTTAAACAAATGTCATTAACATGAACAAAATCCCTAGTCAAAGAGAAAAGAATACGATTACTACACAGTGTATATGCCTATTTGGACTGTGTGTTTTTTCCAAAAATTAAATTACAACTAAATTATGACCAGTTATTCCTTCAATTAATTCTAACACCTCCCACCCCCCGAAGCATAAACTGTCAATCACTCAAATGTAATATTGTTACATCCAGTAACCGTTTGTCAATGCAAACAGCTTAATTTCTGATGTTATTTAATAGAAACACAAGTCTATTAACTTCACTGGGATCGAGTGTGGCTCTCTTTCATTGACATTATTACCTGCTGATAAGAACAACTGGGCACTGTGTGTTGTACCCAGGTGTTTATATTATATGGCACTTTTCTTCTGACGGGTACAGCGAGGGTTTGTTGAGTGTGCCTTTCAGGTTTAACAGGCTTTTGCAGGGAAAGCACTCGCAAGTTTACAAGTGCTAGCGCTCACTGTTGCAGCGAGGACTTCAGCTGCATGCATTCAGCAAAAGGTGTGGACTTTACCTGCGTGCTTCAACTGCTTTAGTAAAGTGATTTTAACACTTGAAATTGCCTTTTTTCACATTGTTAAAACACAAATAATGATACAATTGCAAACAATATACACTACCGGTCAAAAGTTTGGGTACACAAAGTGTAACAAAAAAGGCAACTGGACTTGGATGAGAGGCGAAACATCTTCAAGAAATTCAACTAAGTCCAGTTGCCTTTTTTGTTACACTTTGGATACCATGACATGGATGACTGAGAATCTTTACAGACAAGTTTGGGTACACTTTCTCACTGAATTCAATGAGAAAGTGTACCCAAGCATTTGACCGGTAAGCGTAACAGGCTCACCTCTCACCTCTAGTAAAAATGCTTAGAATTCCTCAAGAGTTAATTAAAAGTTTTGTTCAGTTCCTCAATTTAAGGCTGAGAGTTCATTCTTTAATCACATCTTGATTGTTTCATTTCAACTTCATAGTGTTCTTAACTGTATATCAGGTGGTCTAGGGCTGCAGCTATTGAATATTTTGGTAATTGAGTATTCTATCGAATATTCCATCGATTCATGGAGTAATCGGATAAAACATACTTTTATCCTATTCCTCCTGTTACTTTCGCTTTGCTGCGTTTGCTCAATTTTCGCTGTATTCACTGTTTTCGGTCCCAGCGTCTGCCATTCTGTACCGCTAAATTGTCCACACACATTACCCAAAGCCCGCTCCGTCTTCTTCTGCTTTGTAGGGGACAGATAGCCTGTGACGTAAGCATATTGTATCACACTAAAAAGAGTCCGTGCGAAAGGTGAGCTTTAAATTTAATCAAACGAGGCTTCGAGGCAGAGGAAATTACTCGATCATTTTTTGTAATCGAGTTACTCGAGTTACTCAAGGAATCGTTGCAGCCCTAAAGTGGTCTTCAACTATTGCACATGTTGATATCCCATTAAAGCTATACTTTTATTGTAAAGCCCTACAGGCAAGCATGGTCAAAACCTATCAACACCTTTTTAAAATTATAGTTTTACCATGGTTGGAAAAGTTCCCAATTGCAGAAGTGCCTGACCAATATTAACCAGTGTCTTGTATCTTTGTCTGAAGCCTTTTAACTTTAACTTTTCTGTTATTTTGCTTTCAATTCTGCATGCCTTGCTTGGCTTATTACTATTTACTGTAGCATTCAGCATTCGTGTTTGACACTGATAAAAATATCACAAACTTGATTATCTGTGAATATCAGTCACATGAAGTCATTTTAGAACTTCTGAACTATAAAGCCGTTAACAACATAATTGTGCTTGCCATTTCAAACTGTTTCAAGGACATAATTTTCAAACTGTGTGACAAATACTTTTACAGTCAGTGCAAAGGATAGGATAGGATTTTTGAACTGTATTGGACTTTACACTTTTATCTATCAGATATCCAATTCTGTGATTTTGACCAGTATCAGACTTATACCGTTACTGATTATTGTATGAGCTCATCCCTATTTATAACCACAACATATATATATTGTACACAAGACATCCTGAAGTTGGTCATAAATATTATGCTGGAAGTGTTCAGAAGGGCTTGTCTCATGAAGATGGCAAACATCCCATTGTGAATGCAGCATACTGGCTCTAGCCTTTCTGTTTGCACTGGGCTGATATGAAAATGTCAGATTCAAACAAAATATTGTCATTCACAAATTGTTAAAGTTTACTTTAAACTCGCAATGAAATAGTTATCTTTGATGGTATTGCGCATGTTTTGAAAAAGTGACGCCCCTAACTCCAGCATTTTATTTCAGTTGTTCCATCTCTACAACAGCTCTTAAAATTACACTATAAATCCAGCAGTTCTCACGTTTTATATACACTGTTATAAGAACTTGTCTCGTTTACGCATGATGTGTCTCTTTCTTACTCACTAGCTCTGAATTCATTCTCTCACAATGTTGGTAACTCTTCAAAACACCCACAGAGGTTTATGTCACTTTATCAGTGACACTGCTCCAGCACCACAGCAGACAAACACACCTGGCTTCACTGTGTCCTGGGGTGCATCACACTGTGTGTGTCTGTGCATGTTTATGAATTTTAATGCCTCTTTAGCACAGAGCTTGTCAAGTCCATTATATCTTATGAGGAAGAATGTAAACTTAGGGACTAAGTACTTTTGGTTTGGATGTCCAAATGAATCAAGTCAAGTCAGTATAGTTTCTTAACAATAATAGCTGCATTAATCTATGTGTGTGTGTGTGTGTGTGTGTGTGTTTGTATACTGCAATGAGTGAGATGAGTCATTTATTGTAAGAACCAGGAATTACTTGGAAATCAACTTAATAAACCAAACATGTAAAAGACTATACATTGTTGTATACCTTGTGTACTGGCATGGAACAGCTTGTGACTGTGGGCACTTGAATTGTCATCACACTAACTTGCCTAAGCATTCCAGGTTCTTTACTGCAGTAGAACACAGACATCAATAACCTGCAGAAACCTTTAAGGTCCAAGAAAGAGGTACATGGTACTTTTAATTTTGGACGATTGGCACTAAGTGACATATTATTGACATATTAGCTTAATGGCATTAGCTGTACTGGTACTGTTGGAGTGCTACAACGACTTTTATAAAGCGTTTTCCAACCACTTCACCCCAAGTCCCCCCTCATACCCCCAAATAGACAGGAAGGTAAAATGTATAGTATCCACATATACAATAACAATGGGTCCAGGAATGAAAGTAGGACATACTGTGAGCAAAATCATATGAAGACAGCAGGAGTGAGAGGAGCTCTGCTCTGACCTGGACCGGACGTGTTGGGAGCTGCTGTTGCTCATCGGTTCTCCTCTCCACACCTACAATAACTACACCTGCGTAGGCGCCTGTGTTATGGTGCCGCATCGCAATGCCAAAGCCGCACCGCCGCGGAGGCGGCAACAGCAGGAGGACCACGGCGTGGAATGGCGTTCCTGCGCCGCTACAGCTATCCGTACAGCTATCCGTACAGCTATCCGTACAGCCAGCTGCGGATGACCCGGCAGCAGAGAGCAGCATCCCTGTGCAGCTCCGAGCCTCAGTCACTGGCTCTGAGCTGCTGCTTGTCTCACAGTAAAGCACAACAATGGCCATATTTTCGACACGACTACAAATGGAGAAAATCACTGGTTTATCGTGACATCTGCGGTGTAAATAACTGTGTTGCTCTTTACGTGTGGCGAACAGCCCGTTTGACATCACAAATGAGAAGGTTGGTTGTCCTTACCTTGCACTTCTGCTCCAGCAAACAAAGGATGCTGCAGTTTGTCTCCGTTAGGTCAGTGCGTCTTTACGGCCTGAAAGCATCCTGTTCCCAGCCAGCGGCACCGCTGTCATCGCGCACAGCAACAAGGCCACATTTCCGCTTCCTGCTTCCACAATAAAAGCCCAAAATCGTTGACGATTTACCTCTGTCTGTTTCTGATTCGACACATACAAGAAAAAGCAACGAAGGAAATCAAGTTATCCAAATAACTAATTAAAATGTTTTAATTCAAGAACTTATTAAATGCTGTAATATGTACCAAGAAGCAGGGGTGTTTCAAGGGACTTTATTTTTGACCTACCAAGCATACAAGCACTTTAAGGTTGACAATTACCAAGAATCAAAATTGGTCTAAAAATGCATTTATGAATTCATGAATACATGAAATTATATTTTAATTATCCATATTGGTGTTTTTCAGTGACCCTCGGGGGATGCTTTTTTCTGTAATGAAACTTACAGAAATTAAACACATTTGCAATAACCTGTGGTACATTTGATGACATGGCATGAGGAAAAGAGCTACCATGTAGAAGAGATTATTATAGTTTAATACTTTTTATTAGTCATGTCCAGAAACTCTAGAACACAACCCAACTTTTTTTTTACTTAAGATTGATGAAATAGCATGGATAAAATGAAGTTGTGATAATTAATCAAACATATATCCCTTTAAAAAAGATTTTCTTATTCAAAATAAATATTAGGTGTTTCATTATAGCTGTAAAAATAGTCAGATATGTTTCAGTGTGCACAAATTTGCTGATGTCATGATGTATATTGTGAAATGACCTCTTGCACTCCCTGGATAAGTCTTAGAAAAATTAAAAACTGATCTGAGACAGGCACAGACAGACAGCCTACAGATCATATAGTAAAAGTGAACATTGCACCACCTGGTGAATGAAGGAGAGGAGTATGACATGGAGGGGCAACACTGTTCCAGTACAGTGGTGTAAGTCTCTGTTCACTGATAAAATCATTAAAAAGCAAAAAGAGACCATTTATATACCTTGTTTTCGCAAACTAATGCAACATCAGCAGTCTACATTGCAGTGCAAACATGAATCTGGTTAGCTCCACAGGTGATTTTTGCTTTACTTTACTATGAGTGTGAATCTACATAGCTTTATACACAGCACATACTTTTTAGGGTTTGACCGGATTTGGAAATGGTTTTGGAAATGTACATCCTCTTTCTCGCTCCGGTTAACATACAGTATGTCATTGTGACATGTGTTCCTCCTGTTACAAAGTTTAAAGTGTACCTAAACTTCTTAACCACTTGATTCAGGTGCAAACCACTGTACAGTATATGGGTAGTGCTATTTGTTGATCCAGGTGCAAATCTTCACAGTTTTGCATAAACAATTTAAATTTTACATGTTGTGATAAAAACCTGCATATCTTATTCCTCTCTGGTCAAACACCACCTACGACATTCAAATTTTAACACTAGCCTTGTTAGTCCATGTCTAAATTATATATAATATATAATTATATATAACTATTATAAACGCATTGTCATTTTGTTGCCTTTCTCTCTCCACAGAGCACTGCTGCATCCCTCTGAGCACAGCTAAATCTGCTCTGCTAAATTCTACATTTCCATGCTAAATACTCAAGTGGCGACTTCTGCAGTCACTAACCATACAACATCTCATTCTCTGCATCTTCGGTTGACAACTTATTGAAAATAAGCAGACAGGTTTATTGAACATAGGAAGTGACCTAGATAATCAATTGGATCACTATAGTTTGTCATCTTTAAATAGTGAGTGAGTCCCTATACAATATGTTTGGGTAGTCAAGTTTTTGGCATTTTACTTATTTTACTTTGAAGGTAAAATTCACAGTTTCCTGTTCCACTGGCTGTATTGACGCAGCTGCATGCAGCGTTGACGCAGCACCTCAGCAGCTCAGTAGCAAAGTCGACACAGACCTCAGTGCAGAGTGCCTACATTTGACAGCAACTGTGTTCTTTTACACATTTCTGACATGTAAACTGCATGTATTAGCTCCTACAATACTTCAACCACTCTGTATTTAGCTGAAAAGGGATTTAATATAATTGTTAATCAGGCAATTCTCCCCTACGATCAAGAATGGAGCGGTCCACTTGTTAAAGGGCCAGAGCGTGCCTTGCCTTTGTCAGAGACCAGATGGACAGTTCCCAAATCATAAAGAAAGGAATGCAAATGTTTCCTTTCTCATAATTCACTGGGAGACGCAGATTTGCAGAAAGCAGATTTAGATTAACTCTTTTAATTAGGATGTTATCAATTTATATCATGATTTTAATTTTTGGTTTTATATGAAAGCCAATTTCTGCCACTTTGAGGAAAAATGGGCACACCCATGTCATAATTATGAGATACTAAGTCATAATAATGAAATGCTAAGTCTACATTTTGAGAAAGTAAATGGTAAGTCATAATTTTGAGATATATAGTAAGACATAATGACATACGATCTCATTTTATGAGATGCTAAGTCATAGTAAGACATAATAATAAGATATTATCTAATTTTTATGAGATGCTAATTCCTAATAATGATATACTGTCTCAAAATATGAGACACTAAGAAATCTGTGACAGAACCAGACTCAAAGATGTGCGGTCATCTGCCTCGACTGGTTGGGGTGAGAGGAAAATGGGGGACAGAAAGGGGGGAGAGAAAGAAAAAGAGGGAGGTGAGGGAGAGACAGAAGAGAGAGACCACGAGCAAATATACAACAGTTGTATCAAGTTTAGAATCAGTTCTGTCATGTTTATAGAACTACAGTGTCATTTATACAAGCAGAGAGAGAGAGAGAGAGAGAGAGAGAGAGAGAGAGAGGACTGAAGGAAATACACAGACTTGGGAGAGGAAAAAAATAAGGTTAATGAAACATCACATTCAAGTCACATTCATACCCTGAGTGTGAGTGTGAGTGCACCACAGGAAATCCCCCAGCAGTCTAGGTCTATAGCAGCATAACTAAGAGATGGTTCAGGTTTCCCTGAGCCAGCTCTAACTATAAGCTTTATCAAAAAGAAAGGTTTTAGGTCTAACTTTAAATACAGAGACAGTGTCCGCCTCCCGAACCGACATTGGCAGTTGGTTCCACAGGAGAGGAGGCTCTGCCTCCCATTCTACTTTTATGGACTCTGGGAACTACAAGTAAACCTGCATTTTGGGACCGAAGTGATCTGTTAGGCTGATAAGGTGAAACTAGATCTTTAAGATATGATGGGGCCTGATCATTAAGTGCTTTGAATTCTAAACTGTACAGGGAGCCAGTGTAGAGAAGCTAACACTGGACTGATGTGGTCTCTCTTACTAGTTCCTGCTAGAACTTGTGCTGTAGCATTTTGAATTAACTGAAGAGTTTTAACAGACCTAATAGAACATCCAGATAGTACTGAGTTACAATAATCTAATCTTGATGTAACAAAAGCATGAACTACTTTTTCAGCATCCTTTAAGGATAAAATATTTCTAATTTTCATAATGTTCCACAGGTGGAAGAAGGCTGTTTTGGAAATGTGTTTAATATGTGAACTAAAACCAGTCCAAAAGGACTCTGTCATGAGCCTGCGCCGCCTCCCCCCTCCCTTCCCGGCTGTGACTCATTCATTTCACCTGTGCTGCTACACACCTGCCGGCAATCAGCGACGGCCTTCTTAAGCCCCAGGTTTCCCAGGAGCCATCGCCAGTTCGTTGTCTGCTCAAGAAGTGGTATACGTATCGTCCTTGCAATAGAATTCATTCCAGAATTCTGAAAGACAGTCTCTCACAACCCATGCATCATCCTATCCCATCTCAGGAGTTCCATCTGGAAGGATGAGTTGGATTTTGATGTGAGCATCCATCATCACAGAAATAGGCTATAAGATCTGGCAACACCAGCTATCTGTGAACAACCAGGATTTTCTTTACTATCCAACTAGATGACGTAGTTTGTGGGGAAAGAGGCTGTGTATCATCAAATTCACTTGCTAGTTTTCAATTCAATTCAGTTCAATTTCATTTGTATAGCACCAAATCACAACATACATTATCTCAAGGCACTGTACATAATAAGACCAAAACCTTTACAATATTACAGAGAGAAGTTCACACAATGAGCAAACACTAGGCATCAGTGGAGAGAAAAAACTCCCTTTTGACAGGAAGAAATCTGTGACAGAACCAGACTCAAAGATGTGCGGTCTTCAGGTGGAAGAAGGCTGTTTTGGAAATTTGTTTAATATGTGAACTAAAACCAGTCCAAAAGGAATCTGTCATGAGCCTGCGCCGCCTCCCCCCTCCCTTGTGACTCATTCATTTCACCTGCGCTGCTACACACCTGCCGGCAATCAGCGACGGCCTTCTTAAGCCCCAGGTTTCCCAGGAGCCATCGCCAGTTCGTTGTCTGCTCAAGAAGTGGTATACGTATCGTCCTGGCAATAGTTTATGCTTCTCTGTGTGCCTTACTTTGGATTAACTGTATTCTCCTCTTCTCAGAGCCTGAACGTCTCCTCTGGTTTCTGCACTGGTTCACTGAAGTACTCACTGCCTGCTTGACGTCTTTGCTGCAGTGCTCTCTGTAACGGATCTTCACTGCCTGTCGTTCCACTGCTGCACTGCTGGGATTAATTCACCACCGCCGGAGCGGATCCCCTCATCAGCCTTCCCACACGGAGTCTCCCTCTCCCCGGACAGGTCCGACGCCACCTCCCTCGCCCTCTCCCCCTGCACATTTTTGTGACTGTATAATAAACTGCTTCACTCACTCCCTGTTCTCGTCCTGTCTGCATCGGTGTCCTGCCCCGTCCTGCTATCCGTGACAGAATCCTTAAACGAAAGGTGTTGAGACTGATGGAGCTCAGGAACAACTGGGTAAAAACACGAGGAAAAGCAAGGGTGAATAACCGAACAAAAATGACCAAAAAGCTTTGATAGAAGAGCTACGTAGTTTGTAAGTGTGACTATTGTTACATCCATAAGACTTGTCGTGCTGACACCTGGCGACAGGAAGTCGCAGTATTGGAAGGCAAGGATAGATGAGTTGATGAGGACCTGGTGATCAGGTAAAGGGAAGCAGCTGTGAAGATTAGAGGCTCTGCCGAGCCAGCCAACCAGCCTCCTGAAAAACAAAACAAAACACAGGCACAGAAAAGGGCAGGCAAAGTAAAACAAGACTAATATAAAAGGCTCAAATGCCTCTGACATGACAGTCCCTGCTCAGTGTTAAGGAAATCACTGTAGCTCAGTAGAGCCTGGCTCTGTGCTGAACAGAAACTTGGGATTATTCTTATTTTCTTCAATTAAAGAAGAATAATAGGCTGCTCTGGTTTTGTAAGCTACAAAAGCATCTTTCCAGGCTACATGAAATTCTTCTAGATTAGTGGAATGCCATTTTCTTTCTAATCTACATGAAGTCTGTTTAAGTTTAAGCATGAGTATGGGCAACACTATCTAATGTAGTACGCAGTGAAGCAGCTGCATTATCAACAAGTTTATCGATGAAAGTGGGTGTAAAATCATAACTGTTAACTTCAGGTGGACTTAGACATGACACAGAGTTAAATAATGGCTGTACTGACTCCTTGAAAGTATTAACATTATCAGACAGGCATCGACTGAAGTGGTATTTTTTCTTAATGTTATTGTAGTTAGTTATTGTGCAATTAAATGTGATTAAATAATGGTCAGTTAGGAGGGGGTTTTGGGGAGAAACATTTAAGTTTTCTATATCTATGCCATAAGTGAGCACAAGATCAAGGGTGTGATTAAGGCAGTGAGTGGGTTTATTCACATGCTGAGTGAAACCAATTGACTCTAACAGTGAATTAAATGCAGAATTAAGACTATCACTTTCAACATCTACATGGATGTTGAAATCCCACACAATTATGATTTTATCTGTCCTTAGCACTAACTCTGTTAAGAATTCAGAGAACTCTGAAAGAAATGTGATGATATTATCAATGGTTAGTATGAACCCCAAAAAGGAGCGGAAGCCCAGTCATTTTAAAAAAGGTAATTAATAGGATTTATTTCACACACACACAAAAACTAAAAATAGTCAAGCCAATGATTAACAAAAGGTGAGCAGACAGGCTGGCTTGCCGAGTGGAGACCTCTGAGGAATAACAAAAAAAAAAAAAAGAAAAGAAAAATTCAAAAACACGGACTACAGAAAAAGGCAAAAGGTACATAAGTTGCAGTGATAAGTGTCAGTCTGATCTGGTTATTTACCACAGTACAATGAGAGACACATTGACACCTGCTGTTGCCGAAACCAGGGCTTAAGAAGGGTTTCAGGTAATCAGGAAATGGGTTGCAGGTGCGAGGTCGGAGGCTCCTGAAACATAAGGCAAGAAGAGCTCTACAGGAAATAACAACTAAGCCAAAATAAGAGGCAGGAAACCGGACCCTGACAAGAAACTCTGAATAAGGTGCAGGTGGAAGATAAACAGTGACTATCAGAACCAGTTTCTGTGATTTTAAACTAGGATTAGATGGACTAAGGATATGGCTTTCAAAAGATAAGTATTCAGGTTTTGACTTATGGTTAATTAATAGACTAGTATTAAAATGGCTGCAACTCCTCCTCCTCAGCCTGAGCTTTAATTAATAATTAATAAAAACAAATTTTGAGGAGAGTGATCTTATATTTAATAGTCCACATTTAAGAGTGGTATTGTAGGATTCTGTTTTATTATTGGTGTTGATTATTATTTGATTGGATTGATTAACTCCTCTTCTGTTAAATGCTGATTTGTTTAATTTTGTTGATTTATTTAATTTTGTCGGCTTTTGAGGAGGTGACTGCTCGAAAAGAAGCACAGAGGAGCGTGTAAGACTGCAACTCTGTCTGGTCTCACCTCTGGACTGTCATGGTGCTGAAGTTCTAAGAAACTTTGCTATATTTCTAGATAAGAGAGCGGCTCCATCCAAAGTGGGATGGACACCATCTCTCCGCATGAGACCAGGTTTTCCCCAGAAGAAAGCCAGTTATCTATGAAAGTAATGTTGTTTTCTGGACACCACCGAGACAGCCAGCGATTGAATGACGACATGCGGCTATACATGTCATCACTGGTCACATTAGGAAGAGGTCCAGAGAAAATTACGGTGTCCGACATTGACTTAGCGTACCTACACACAGATTTAACATTAATCTTTTTGACCTCCGATTGGCGTAATCGGGTGTCATTACTGCCGACATGAATGGTAACTTTAGTGAATTTACGATTATCTTTAGCCAGCAGTTTCAGATAAGACTCTATGTCGCCCGCTCTGGCCCCGGGAAA